>JBAMBS010000325.1:0-319002 GCA_037044455.1 Zygothrica quintamaculata | reverse complement strand
ACGAAATAGATATACTCTACTACTTGTTAAATAATTGCATGTTGATTGAAAATGCAACACAAACAAAAATGTTCTTCCAACAGTTCCATTTGTCTACATAACATGCTGTGAGATATATATGTATATATATGTGTATATATCTGTATATATATATATATATTTATATTTGCAATCTGGCTAATTGTTGAAGAACTTTTGTTTTTTTTATAATTCTTTAGAATTGATTCACATCTAACCAATTTTTTGCCATTTTCAACACGCGTGGCAACCTTATCTTACTGACAACATGTTATAAGTTATCTATCTAATATATTTTTAACTCTTTTAATTAAAATTATCGTGTGAGATGTTTGGCCAAGTTTGTTGCACGCAATATGCCTCAATGTCAAGTTCAAATTGTATTTAAGTAGTTCAACTTTAGGTTCAAACATGCCAAGTCTATATCTTTCCTATTCAAATATTAAAGTCAAGCATATATATATATATATATATATATATATTTATATTTATATATATATTTCATATTTTCTTACACATATTTCGTCAGATGTCTGTCACCTTTGAGCCTAACAACATTATCTGTCTTCATGCCCTCTAATAAACTTGTGCAGGGAAATGAACTGTTAATATATATTTCATATAAATCTAGGTATAAGTACATATATGTTCCTGTTCAACAAACGTGTCTATTGATATGCTCAACTCTCTGCATACTTCGATTACTTAAAGCAAGGATTATATCAGGATATGTTTCATTTCGCGTATGATATTCCAATACTTAATTATATTCAAGCCTTTTTAGCAAATATTTCTCATGTTATATAGAAAAAATAAGAAAAAAACTTAGCAATAGAAACAGCGAGAAGTTACTTGAATCGGGGCAGTTGACCTTCCTGAAGTTCAAACACCTGCCCTCTGACTCTTGTCTTATCACTTGAATTGGCGTCATCTATAAATAGCCCACATGCAATCTGTTTAGTAGGCGTGTTTTCTATGCTGTGTTTGTGTGTGCCTGTGTGTGTGTGTGTGCGTGTATGTGTATGTTTATAGCCTATAGCATTTGTTTTTTGTTGTTTGGTTAAAAAATAAAAAAAAATAACGTTTATGGCAATTATTTATTGCACAACGTAAAAACTGGCGACAGATATACAAATAGATGCGTTCACGCTATTTGGCCTAAACCTTACTTTTGGCTAAATATAGCATTAAATATTTGAGCTTTAACTTCTTTTTATTGATTTTCCATTATGTCTATATATTCATATATATAGTTGGAAACCCATGCTGATCCTCGGATACAACCTTGCTGAAAGTCAATGCACAATGCTAACAATTGATTGCGAAAATATTCAAAGTTTTATTCTATATTTATTTTATTTTTTTTTTCATTTTAGCGTTACTCATTGCATATTAAACGAATCATTTTTGTCTATATATATATATGTATATTTTAGTACCTGTATATAGTACTTGCTGCCACAAACATTATTGATAAGCAGCTTCTGATATGCCAATATATAAATATATTTTTTTGTGCGATAATTGTAATTTTAGCAAATTGAAATAGAAGGAAAACTTATAGATCATTTGTTGCTAAGGCTACATACTGCCATATTTGGTACAAACTAATTAAAATTAGTACAATTAATACTTTCAAGATTTTGTTTTCGTACTAACGAATCACTTTTTATATTGCATTAAATCATTAATTATTTATTTAATTTAGCATATTTTAGATACAAAAGAAAGATTGTATTAAATGTAAGGAGTGTGCATTGCATTCTGTAAAAATAAGGTACATCATCACCTTTTAAATTGGTACATTCCATACAAATTTGGTACTTTAAATTGTTTTTAATTTTTGTTTAATAAAAACGTAAATTAAGTGAAAGACTGATGCAATGTAAGACAGTCAAAGAAATATTTGGTACAATGGTACAGATAAGACTTAAGCTATGCCTCTACAGGTAACTTAATGACGCATTACTTCACTAATTAGACTTTACTTTAGTTGATAATTCTTATTGGAAAGTTTTGGTTATTAGCTTAAGTGTTTTCCTTAACAATTTCAAAATTTATTACTTCATGGATAACTTTGGTTTAAAATGTTTATCTCTTGTTTTTTTTGGTTACACAACTCTTTAAGGGATTACATTCGGTTGCAACAAAAAATATGTTAAAATATTGCTTACATCATATTATAACTCATATTAGATGTTATATACGCACGAGTACAGAGAGATTAATAACCAACCAGAATTTGCTTATCAGATAATGATAACGACTAATCACCTAAGCGTAGGGTGTTGACAAAATGTTAAAAGCCAACAAATATATATATATATATATATGAATGTATGTAAATACATATATGTTAGATGATATTGCATTTTAGAGGTCGTTTCATGGAACATTAGTTTGATGTCTGAACGAACGGGCTTATCACTGCACTAGAATTTTAATCGTAAATAAAAAAAAAAAACAAGCGATTGGCGAATTTAAGCATAGAAATAGACTGATTATTATGACCAAATACTATACAGGTTATTATTGTTATTATTGTTATTGTTAATAACAAAGTTTCATCTTGATAATAGTTATATTATTATAGCATAGTTAATTTGAATCGGATTTCCTGTTCCCTGTTATATTGCGTGGACAATATTTGGCAAAACGATTCTCACAGTTTTTGCCGTGTTCCTTGTATTCAGCTATGCTGGGCAAATGCTTAAAGAATATGCTGGCATTCATATAGGCATACTCAGTCGACTCCTCTGGCTCATCAGCTAGACGCTTCTTTAATGAATTTTGCATGCCCCATATGATGGGTGAACTTTTGCACATAAGCATCTTAATGCAGGCACCTTCATTGCCATCGGGTGACTCTTTGGATGTAATCATATCCACAACATGTTCAGGCAGTTTGCGGTCCATGATGCGACGTATCATGCGTTGGGTGTGCAGGCCGGGACGCTGTAAGAACCAATCGATTGGACTGCCAGGTGTCAGTGCACGCGGTTGATGTTCATTGGGCTCAAATAGCGCCTCTGGTCCAGTGTTACCATTATCGCTGCCGCCGCGTGTAGCCTGCATAATGGTGCTGCCAATCTGTCAATATTAAATGCAAATGAATGACTTTCGTTAGTAGATAGGAAATTTGGGTCGTATTAGGTATGTGCGAACCGCCTGTGCAATCATTATAATGGCATTCAGGGCCAGGGCGCCCAGTTTACGTGGATCAAAACCAATCATGCGCATCATATTTGTCATCATTTCAACGGTATTGAATTGTATTGGTTGTCGTCGTTTGCTTTGTTGCACTGGCGGTGTCTCTTGTGCATTCTCTGGTTCTGTTTCCTGCTCTGTTTGGTCATAATCCTTAGAAGTATCTTCGACCTGTTCTTGCTGCTGCTGCTGCTGCTGCTGCTGGTGCTGCTGTTGTGATTGAAATCCTTGCTGCAATACATTCATTAGATCTGGTTTTTTATGCCTTGTAGCTTTTGAAAATGCCATGGCTACCAGATTTGCAACATCTGAGGCTGTATTGATGCCAAACATTTGACCTGCCAACTTTAAACCATCATTCACATTATCCATTACTCCGGCTCTAGTTTGTTGGCTTAACAACAACAACAGCAACATCAACAGAGACAGAGCCATAACCAACGAGCAACTTCTTTTCATGAGTGTCTAGAGAAAACTGTCGCCATAAGCGCTAACGACGCCCTCGTCTGGGTGCCAGTCGAAGCTTGTAATTGCTCCCAGCACGCATTACGACAGCAGCAACTAAACAGCAACAGCAACGGCAACAACAATTTGTGTTATGTCTCCAGTGATCCTATTTTCGCTATTTCAGATGTTGCTGCTGTTGCTGTTGTTGCTGCTTTCGTTGTTGTTAGTTTGCTTTTGTATCTTTTGTCAGTTGAGTGACTTTACCTTGTTGCGCTTTGTTAGACACTTTAATAGTTCGCTACATACAATTTGTTGCAGTGTATTTTTATAGTTGTTGTTGTTGTTCTCATTATTGTTATTAATATTAATGTTGTTATTGTTGCTTGTTTCTTGTTTGACAGGTGCGCGGCCATCAGCGTGCTCCATCCGATTCAAAGGAGTTCCATGAAGTAACCAAGCGCGATGCATTGCGTCTACTGGAGAATGATGTTGATCGTCTATTGGCGACAACTGAGCCGGCTCGTCGTCCAGCACTACAAGCTGAAATGGGACGATTTGCAGATCTCTTTGGACGTTTCCTGCAAGAGGGTAAACTTTAAAAAAAAAAAAAGTAATGAGTTTTTTTTCCAAGTGCCTAACACACGTTTTGCTTACAGAGGGACCTGCATTGGATTGGAACAAAATACAAAAATTACCCGAAGATGCGGTGATGAACTATTCGAACCTCAAGGCGCCAAAGAATGAGCAGGTATGTCTATAGTTGATTATATGCTATGATTATCCTTCATAAGGTTTGGTCTTCTTCCCCAAAATACAACATACAACTTTCCTTATGTACATACATAAATATATATCTATATATATAGGTATAATATACTATATGGTATATATATAAATATATACAAATTTTTTTTAATCTTTGCATATTTTCATGTACTTTGATTTGAATACTGAATATTGAATACTGTACTCATTGTTGCCGTTGCTAATGTTAATGCAATGGCTGTCTTATGGCTAATGTCTGACTATATGTCCTATATATCACATACGACTATATAGAATGAGGTAATAGCGTTTTCTTAACTTCTATTTCTAACTTCTTCATTTAACTTTTATTGAGCTTACTGATACGCTCTCAATCCCTTTGCTCTCTTGCTCTCTCGCTCTCTTACTCTCTTGCTCTGTATCTCTTAATGTTTTGTTCTCTGATGCAAATTTTCTTATCCTTTTGGGCTATTGGACGCTTATAATTAAATGTTAATTTTATTCAATTTGTTGCTTTCATTTCAATTTATTAGCTTTAGTTTATTATGATTATTATTATTATTATTATTATTGTTACTATTATCATTTGCTCTATCTCTTATTAGTTAGTACAATTACTACCATAAATTGCCAATGCAGCTTTACCTTTACCTTTGTGCTAACCTCAAATAAATAGATTCCATTTAAGGGATTTTATTAATCTTTCTTTTTATTGATCCCATATGTACATATACATATGTATATATATATATATATGTATATATATATATAGATACGTAACATGTTGGATAAACTTGTGGTCATTAAATTGAATGGTGGCCTGGGCACTTCAATGGGCTGCCATGGTCCCAAGAGTGTAATTCCGGTGCGCTCTGATTTGACATTTTTGGATTTGACCGTACAACAAATTGAGCATCTCAATAAGACCTATGATGCCAATGTACCCTTGGTGCTGATGAACTCCTTTAATACGGATGAGGATACTGAGAAAATTGTGCGTAAATATAAGGGTTTCCGTGTACAGATACATACCTTCAATCAGAGCTGTTTTCCACGCATTAGTCGTGAGCATTTTCTACCAGTTGCCAAGGACTTGGATGTGGAAAAGGATATGGAGGCGTAAGTATATACAACTTGCATAAATATTTAATATTGTTTACCATAATAATTATTCTTATTTTGCTTAAACACGTAGCTGGTATCCACCTGGACACGGTGACTTCTATGATACCTTCTGCAATTCGGGTCTGCTTAAGAAATTCATTGGAGAGGGACGTGAATATTGTTTCCTGTCGAATATTGATAACCTAGGTGCTACTGTCGATTTGAATATACTCAATAAATTGGTGGGCGTGGAACGTGCCAGTACGCCCGTTGAATTTGTTATGGAGGTCACCGACAAGACTCGTGCTGATGTTAAGGTTTGTGTGTTCCTGCAGTGCAATTAATACTCTTATTCTAAGGATATTAATTACTTTAATCCTCTTGTAGGGTGGTACACTTATTCAAATGGAGAACAAGCTGCGCTTGCTGGAAATCGCTCAAGTACCCCCAGAGCATGTGGATGACTTTAAGTCCGTGAAGACGTTTAAGTTTTTCAATACCAACAACATTTGGGCCAATTTGGCGGGTAAGCCCTAAATCTTATATACTTTTTATAAAATTCGTTAAATTATCTCTAACTTACAGCTATTGATCGTGTGCTTGCTGAACGCACACTAAACATGGAGATTATCGTTAATAATAAGACACTGGAGAATGGACTGCGCGTCATTCAGCTGGAGACAGCAGTGGGAGCTGCCATGAAATGCTTTGATGGCGCCATTGGCATCAATGTGCCACGTTCCCGTTTCTTGCCTGTAAAGAAATCCTCTGATTTGTTGCTAGTCATGTCAAATTTGTATACGCTTAAGAATGGTAGCCTGGTCATGTCGCCACAACGTATGTTCCCCACTACACCATTGGTTAAGTTGGGTGAAAACCATTTCTCAAAGGTTAAAGAGTTCTTGGGTCGCTTTGCCAATATACCCGATATCATTGAACTCGATCATTTAACGGTCAGCGGTGATGTTACATTTGGACGAGGTGTATCCTTGCGCGTAAGTCAATATATATATATATATATATATATATATATATACCTTATATATAGTTAATAAACTCTATCTATATCTTATCCTATAGGGCACTGTCATTATTATAGCCAATCATGGTGATCGTATCGATATACCAGCCGGTGCCATATTGGAGAATAAAATTGTATCCGGCAATATGCGCATCTTGGATCATTAAATTATAAACAGATATATGTGATATGCCAGAATCTGTCATTATATCAGTAGCTAATTATTTAACTAAGTTTATGTAGTAGCCATGTTTAAAAGTTCCAAAATTATAAATTTCCCTAAGCCAATTGTTTTTAAGCACAAAGTATCGATATCGTTGGAGCCGCAATATATATGTATATCTATATCTATATCTATATCTATTTATAGCATGGAATTGTAAATAGTTAAGTTGATGAAGTATATTTTGAAACTCATTTGCAATGTGCTTTCTAAATTATTAAAATATCTCAAAAACAAAGCAATGAAGAAAAAAAAAACAAAAACTAACAAAAAATAAAAAAAAATTGTTAAATTCAATAAAGGCATGTTTATATCTATGAGAAAATTAAACAAATACTTATTTTAATTAACAACTGAAATATTGCCAAAAACTGTTGGCTTAGAAAATTGCCTATTAAGTTTATCTATAAACTGATAATTTGCACTTAGTGTATGTAATTTAATACCATGTGCCAGGAGCTCTTGTGCTGCTCTCGTTTGGCCTGCTCGTTTCGCTTGTGATGTTGCACCCATAAAGCCCACAATGAGTCCTTCAAATTGTGACTCATTTGTTGCCTCACATTTGTATTCCCATCCTCTGCCTACATAGACATTGCCATCATCGCCCACCACAAAGTTGTAGTTGATGTCCTTTCTGCCAAGAACCTCAATGTGATAGGCTTGCAGTGTACGCATATGCAATGTACACGCTGCTTGTGTTGTGCAGGACTCAAGCGTTGTGTATTCAAAGAGCACGTTTTTGACAGGCAATGGCAAGGATGTCAGCGGATGCTGTGTTGGTTGTGCTAACCAAGCAGTACGTGCAACAAGCCTAAGCGGTTCATTGTTCAGACGGCGCACTGTAGCAAAACATTGGATTAAATAGATAGGCAGAAAGTAGAAGTAACTCTAGTGAATGTAGTTGACATGTAGTTGATGCTTACTGGAGGTTTCATCCTCAGTCCAATGTGGCCAATGCTTCATCATTTCAAACAGTTTTTGGCCAGGGCTTTCAGTTGCACTCAATTGCCTGTGGGCATAGATATGATAATCTGGTTGAAGCACATGCAATCGAACACCCTCCTCCATTAAACGTTTGGCAGCACGAACTTGCTGCTCTGGTGGTGCTACATTAACGAAGGTGCCTATAAAAGCAATGCTAATGGAAACCGCGCCATATCCTTTTACATGCTGTCCCTGTATGTGCCAGCCTCGTCCTACATACACTTGGCCATCACCGCCAACAAGAAAATTGTAAGCAATGTCTGTAAAGCCAATGGATTCCATATGAAATCCTTGTATAATGCCCATACGAAATATGCAAATATCCTTAAAGAATAAAAGCTGTTTTAGTCGAATACTTTAACCCCGTTTATATAAAACTATTGAAGAATATTTATATTCTATCAAACTGAATCAAGAAATTTTGCACTGAAAATGCTTCTTATTTGCAATAGAAGTTTGTAAATTAGAATTTTTATTATTTAGGAAATTTACTTACTCACCTCGCTTTCACAGCCATCACTGGCAGTATGATGTATGATAACATTGGAGATCGGAGTCACAAGCTGCTCCTGGCTATAAGCCGGTTTCGCTAACCAATCGCTGCGTTCAACTATACGCAGTTCTTTGCTCGACAGATTTATTTGATGATCTATATAGGATTTTAAATAATGGATAAACATTTAAATGCTATCGATATACATTCCAATACATTAACTCCAAAGGCAATTCCTTACTCATCGTCCAAACAAAGTAACTCGCTAGCAAAGCTACCAATATCAGTAGAACAGCACATATCCATATCAATCTACGCAGCTTAACATTGCCGCCACCAACTGAGGCTACATCATCGTCATGGACCTCCAGTGTTGATCGCTGTTTGTTCATCATCAACCAATTGGCAACAATTCTTCTAACGCGCTAAACGCTTGTCTTTCCAAGCTCGTTGCCACTCATGAACTGACTGACCAGAGCAAAATGTTGATAAACCGCAAATTATATACTATATCTGTGTGAGTATTATTATTATTCTTGATTTTGTTGTGTTTGTCTTTTTATTTCTCGACTTTATTTTTATATTATTTCTCTTCTGTTATTTTTACTGGTAGCAGGAAAAAATCCCCGTTCTGTTATGCGCAACAGCAGCTTTTGTACCAGCGCGTGAGATAAGTTATGGGACATGAGTTCAGTTCAGTTCAACTTATTTGTACCCTAATACCCTGTAAATTGAGTATATAAATTGGACATGATAAGACTTACCCCAACTACATCCTAAACAATTTGTACCATAATAACCTTTAGATATTCATCAGATTTTGGCTGTATCTTAATCAAATAGTTGCAAACAAATGTACATTTTCCATACATTTTTCCATTTTAAGAGTAGTTACGGACTGTCTATAGAATCACCAAATGATTAACTATATATACTATATAGTGGGAATTTGGTGTATAAATCAACTGTAAATTTTGTCCATACTTTATAGGGAATAAAAATACTATTATCATACATTTTTTCAGGGTGAAAACGAAATATATACATATATTTAATACAATACATTATGGTACTTATTAACATATAATATAATCTATTACTTATTTAGGATCGTGATCTTTCCCCTCCACGGAATTCTCTAAGTGATTAGAATTAAGAATATAAAAATGACTCGTAATTAAAGGGAAATATTTAGTGATGATGATTTTTTTTTTCTTTCGTTTTTAGTCCCTCTGCCTTGAAAAAGAGCAAAAGGGAACTAATGGATTTGTATAAAATGTGTATGTAACAGGTAGAAATAATCATTGGAGACCCCATAAAGTATATATATTCTTGATCAGGACGACAAAACGAGCCGATCTAGCCATGTCCGTCAGTCCGTCCGTCCGTCCGTCTATAAGAACGCCTGTTTCTCAGAGACTACAAGAGCTAGAATAATCAAACTTGGAATCTAGATTCGTTATTTTCGTACTCTATACGAGTTTTGTTTCAGATTTTTGAATTTTCTCCCCAGACGTCGCAATATGAACAAAACGATTATTATATGGTGCTTACCATTTGCAACCGATCGAATTTCTTTTTGGCACACATATTAAATAGACCATTCTTGATCTACGTTGTGCTCAATCTAATTAAGATTGAGCAAAAAACACGAAGTTATACAACATTAAGTAAAGTGCGTGTAGAACTATGTGTATGTGTGCGTATGTGTGTGCATAATTGTGTCTGTAGGCAGAGGTGGAGCACACTCGACTACAGATTTCATACTTTTTTTTTTTTAAATTAGGCAAGAGTTTTGCTCCAATGCGACCAATTGGAGAAACTCTGATAGAGCTTCTCAGCATTATACTGAGTAATTGTTGGCTCTAAGGTGCTGGCCGCCACCAGTTTATAGTTGGGGTTAATGTGGCCAAGATTTACACCTTCCTCGAGCAGTAGGCGTGTGACATTCATTTGTCTGAAGGATGGCTCTTGGTGGCGAAATGAGCCAATGTAGGCAAAGCTCAGGCTTTTCTTATTATAACCAGACATATGGGCACCCACTCGGTCCCAGCCTCTGCCTACATATACATTACCATCGCCACCAATTAGGAAATTGTAGGATATATCATCTCGCTGCTGTGATTCAATGTCAAATGTCTGGAGGAAACGGACTCGAAATACGCACGCTGCTTGGGTGCTGCAGTTCTCGGAGTTTGTGGGCAAGACGATGACCATTGGAACGGGTAATGATAAATAGTCTAGGGACTTCTGTAGTGGCTGTGCTAGCCATTCGAAACGTGTCACTACTCTTAGTTGAAGCTCACCACCCCGATTCTGATCTGTAAAATGAATTTTATATAATAATGATTATTATAGAGATTGTAAAGTTGCGTTGAAAGTGTGAATGAAAAGATTTTTATAATGGTTTCACCAACTAATCGTTGCGATCAACTAAGTTTACCTCATTACTCAACAGATATGTCTGCCGAACTATATAGGAAGCTATATAATCGCACTAGCTCACCGCCTAATCAGAAATAGATAGGAGCGGAGGCTAAATTAAATTCGTTGTACTGATATATAGGCCGCGCTGACAGTTCGAGTTAAGTTTCTAGTTTACAAAGTCATTAGTTACTCCATTTGGACCCACAGAATGCAACTCTGGCGTACAGTTTGCGTGAGCACCCAATAAATCATTCAATGCTTTAAAAATAAGATGCAACGTGTCCACTCTTACCATGAAATCTCGGGGACACGGCTTTACTCATTGTCCAAAAAAAGTAAGCCGTCAGAGAAGTCGCCAATATCAGTATCGCAATAATTACATATATCAATCCCCGTAGCTTTTTCATATTCTCTTCACCAACTGAAGCCTCATCCTTATTGATCTCCAGTGTTGCTTGTTTGTCCTTCATCATCAACCAATTGGCAACAATTCTAATAACGCGCTAAACGTTTGGCGTCCAAGCTCGTTGCCACTCATGATCTGACTGACCAGTCCTGAGCTTTTCCTCTTTATTTTTCTTTCTCAGCTTTATTTGTATATCAAAACAAAATCCCCATTGCTGCGCGACTGAGACTTTTGTATCAGCATGTAAGCTTAGTTATGGGACATAGGTTCAGTTCAGCTTATTTGTACCCTAATACCCTGTAGAATGAACTTAAAGATTGGGTATGTTAAGTTGTAAGCAATCCTACACAATTTGTATCCTTAACTAGTATAACTTGGCTAATAGCCTAGACTAATGCCCATATCATTACGGCTACAAATCTCCACATATAAATTCCTCAAGTCTTAAATTTAAATGTACCTTATCGTAGTATAACACTCTTAGCTCATGACTATACCCTATACACATAAATATGCAATTGTGTGTTATATTATGGCGTAGATATTCCTCCAATTTTTAGCCCCTTTGCCTTTTTGTAAAAAAAGAAGCAAAGCGGAGCTATTGGAAATGTGCACAATCCAAAAGTATGTAACACATAGAAATAATCATCGGAGACCCCATAAAGTATATATATTCTGAATCAGGACGACAAGACGAGTTCATCTAGCCCTGTCCGTCTGTCTGTCTGTCCGTCTGTCTGTCTGTCCGTCTGTCCGTCTGTATGAACGCCTGTTTCTCAGAGACTATAAAAGCTAGAGCAACCAAACTTAAAATCTAGATTCGTTATGTTCGTAGGTTATACGAGTTTGTTTTTGATTTTTGAATTTCCTCCCCTGACCCCTTATCGAAAAAAACGATTATTAAGCACAATTTTCAACCGATCAAGTTTTTTTTTGATACACATCATAAGTAGATTGATCGATGTTGTGAATCTGGGTAAGATTGATCAAAAATCTCGGAAGTTATAGATCATCAAAAGTGGCGTCATGGGCCCCGGGGGGTATAGTAGTGCGCGCAAAATAACAGCTAGAGCAATGAAATTTGAAACGTAAATTTGTTATGTTCGTACGCTATACGAGTTTATTTTAGATTTTCGAGTTTCCTCCCCTGACCCCCGCAATTTGAAAAAATTGATTATAAGGTACAATTTTTAACCGATCAAATTTCTTTTTCGCACACATATAAGGTAGATCATTCTTCATCTACGTTGTGAATTTCGTTAGAATTGAATAATAAACACGGAAGTTATACAACATTAAGTACCGCGATATAGAGCGTGGGGGGCTAAAAGGTGCGCGCAGTGGCTAAGTACGTGCAGATCTGTGTGTCTGTACGAGTATGTGTGTGTATGGCTGTATATGTAGGCAAAGGGGCTCTCGTAGTCGGGTACACTCGACTACAGATTTCTTACTTGTTATTTCAAGCACATAGTTGGAAAAAGCACCTTTCCATTTAGCTATTTCGAGGTTACTTACATTCTCATATATAAACTGTTATCATACATGTTTCTAGGGTAATAATGAAATATATACTTAATATATATATATATAGTAATATATTAATTTCATATTTAATCTATGATTTATTTAGTTGTATTTAGGATCATGATCTTTCCCTTTCACGGAATTCTCTAAATGATACGAATTTAGTGACGCATTCATCAGATTTTATGTCATTAAGAAATTAAATTAACAATTAGGTTTTTATTATACATTATATTTAATTTAATTTGTTTTATTTATATCACAATTGGTACACAAAAAAGAATTAATAATAATAAAAAAAAAATGATTTCTTAATTCTAACCTTATTTTATATATGCCACATAATTAGAGGGAGATAACTAGTGATGACTAAAATATGTTGATGGTTTTCTTTTCCTTTCTTTTTGTTAAATTATTTTAGAGTTTTGGTCCAATGCGGCCAATCGGAGAAACTTTGATAGAGCTTCTCAGCATTATACTGAGTAATTGTTGGCTCTAAGGTGCTGGCCGCCACCAGTTTATAGTTGGGGTTAATGTGGCCAAGATTTACACCTTCCTCGAGCAGTAGGCGTGTGACATTCATTTGTCTGAAGGATGGCTCTTGGTGGCGAAATGAGCCAATGTAGGCAAAGCTCAGGCTTTTCTTATTATAACCAGACATATGGGCACCCACTCGGTCCCAGCCTCTGCCTACATATACATTACCATCGCCACCAATTAGGAAATTGTAGGATATATCATCTCGCTGCTGTGATTCAATGTCAAATGTCTGGAGGAAACGGACTCGAAATACGCACGCTGCTTGGGTGCTGCAGTTCTCGGAGTTTGTGGGCAAGACGATGACCATTGGAACGGGTAATGATAAATAGTCTAGGGACTTCTGTGGTGGCTGTGCGAGCCAAACGGAACGTGGCACGAATCTTAGTATAAGGCCACCGCCAATATTATCCTGATCTGTAAAATAAATGTTATATATTAAAATGATTGTTATAAGGATAACGAATTTGTTGTTTATGGAAATGCAATGAAAAAGTTTTTAAAATTGAAATAAAAAACATTTTTATTTTTCTTGTATTTGTTTCTCTTTATTTTATTAATCATTATAACACAATTTGTTTCAATATTTCAACATAATATTTACAATTGCTTGGCAAAATGTGGCCAAGTTTTTATAATATTGTAAAGATTTTTACCAGGACTCTTTGTGTCTGTCAATTGCCGATGTCCATAAATCTTATAATTAGGAGTTAGCTTCTTTAAGCGTACACCCTCAGCCATAAGTAACTGACAGGCTTTCAATTGTGCTGCTGTTGGAAAAGAGCTCTCAAAACCTCCAATAAATGCAATACCAATACTAGAATAGTTATATTTTAGGGTATGTGCACCAACTTGATCCCAGCCACGTCCCACATAGACACGTCCGTCGCCACCGATCATAAAATTATAGCCCACTTGCAACCAATTGAGTGAATCCATGTGATATGATTGTATGACTCTTGCACGATATGAGCATACATCCTGTTATAAATAACAGCAACAACAATAACAATTTACTCAACAAAAAATCTATACAATTTTTTTTTACACTCACCAGAGTGTCACAGCCTTCAGTTACGGTATGGATTATAACAATTTTATCGACGGGTAACTCAAGCATTTCGGCACCAGGGCGTGTGCTTTTTCCCTCCCAATCCTTAATGCTGACCATAATAAGTTCATTGACATCTGCAGCTATAGAAATAGGCCTTTTAGTTAGTGTTGGTCGATGCAATCAATAAGCGACACATATAGAAGCGTGCATAGTATATTATTATATATATTTATTACATACGTGCATCCTTATGAATATATATTTATATATTTGTATATAGATATATATATATATATATATAATATAACATATATCATATTTATATTCCAATCAACTCAGCAGTCTATTTATTGAATTTGTCACACTTAACAACACTTTTGACGACACAATTAATGTACAAACGCGATAATTAAACGAAATATGAATTGTGATGAAACATTTTCATGATTTATATTTAAATATGGTAACAGCAAACCGATTATAAAACACCCTTACATTAATTAAAACTTAAAATAAATGATGATAATTTAGCTGTGAGTTGTAAATTCTGAACTGTATCAATATGATTCATCAATATAATTCAGGTAAAGATGATAAATGAAAAGTTCTTAATAAGAATGAAAAATTCTTAAATTAGAACCATCAGAGGTCAAATGAAAGTCAATTATTAAATTCAATTTTTATAAAAAATAACGTTTAATCAATATTAAAATATAGTATCTTATATTATATATATATATATATATATATAAACATAGTAAATAATATTTAATCGATTTATACAACAACTGATTTATTTGTCCAATGTGGCCAGGTTTGTATAATACCATACAGGTTCTCGCCAGGACTCTCTGTGGGAGCTAACTGTCTATGACCATAGAGCTTATAATCGGGCACCAGCTTTTTAAGGTGAACTCCTTCGGCTATTAGCAACTGACATGCCTGCAACTGTTGGTCTGTTGGACGTATTGCAATGAAGGTACCAATAAATGATATGCCAATGCTATCAATATTATAGCCTAGAGTATGTGCACCTTGTGCATCCCAGCCACGACCTACATAGACTCGTCCATCGCCGCCAATGAGAAAATTATAACCAATATGATCCCATTTCCAGCCATCCATATGAAAGTCCTGTGCAACACGCACACGAGTTTCACATACATCCTTGAGGAAGAGCGAAACGGGTTGTGTTGGGCGAGGAGGGGAAAGTTGTTGCTTGAATCCAAATTCAGTTTGGCAGCAATTGCATAACTTACCCGAGTCTCACAGCCTTCGGCGGCAGTATGCGATATGATTACGCGATGAACAGGCAAATTTAATTTTGTAAGTTCACCTCTTGGCTGGCGGCCACCCCAATCCTCAACACTGAGTATTTCCAACGACACTGATGCGAGTATATGAAGTTATTATATATATGCTTATATAGTTATATATATATAAGATATATTCCATTCAATTTAACTAAGGTCACAATATGGTTTCACTTATCAAACACTGTTAAGTCTAGTACAGTTACGCGCAAAAGCAACGTTGCATTTTATAGGTTATGTATATACGTTATAATATATATTTTACGTTTAGTAACAAATAGAAATGTATTAAGGTCAAACCCATTTTGCCAATTGCTAACACCAAATTTAATTAATTGTTTTTTTTTGTTTTTTTGAAAATTTTCAATATTTTATCGGAAAATATTGAAATAAATTGAACATAAAGACAAAAACTGTACCTATTGTTGAATTGATTGGAATATTTTGTCTGGAATCTTCGCCATCACCAAGCTTACTTTTATTTGACATCTTTCCAAACAGGTTTGTTGTTATAGCCAATATAATAGCCACTAATATGGTCAAAATCACAATTATTGCCGTTATCAGAAACGCCTTGCGGCTTATTCCATGTGGCAGAAATGGACAGGGTACTGGCGTCTCACAGGACTCATCCAATTTGGCACCTGAAATGTATAAAAATAATAGTAATAAATGATTGTAAAGCTTTATTTCACTTGGCAGATATGCCTAGTTCTCTGTTTTTCTCTTTCTCTCTCCCTCTGTCTAAATTTCCAACTCCCTTTATCGATTTGGCTATAAAACTTACACCTCTCCAAGCTCTGTTCCAATAGCTCTAAACGTTTCTCATGCTGTTTAAGACATTGTTCTAGTTTTTGGGTCAACTGCTGATTGAACTTTGATTGCGACACACAATTATCACAGTGCCAAATAATATTTGGTATTTTTTTGAGTATTTCAATCTGCATTGATGTTAAGCCACTGCAATATTGATGGCAGACACGCCCACAATGGGAATCACATTTAAGTGAATCGTTTTGAATAGGCTTAAAGCACTTAAAGCAATACTGTAATGCGTTCTTCGACATCTCTTTAACAACTGAATATCAGTAAATGTTAAAATGTGTAGCAAAAAACGTTCCTTATACCTACTCGGATGAGACTGAACGGTTCTTTTTTCTGAATAAATAATTAATTTATATATATTATATAAATATATGTTTATATATTTATTTATATCAAACAAGTATAACAGCAAAAAATCAAGTGCGTGCGCAATTTTGCACTTGTTTTTAATGCTCTTGGGGTTAGCTTTGACAGACAAAGCAAAAAAAAAACCCCTGGCTGAAGGGATGTGAGTGGCATGTGGCCATATAAGTTGAATGCCCAAGTTAGAGGGAAAGCACATACTAACTAACTTATAATAAATAGTAATAGAAGGGTTTTTGAACTTAAAAAATGTATACGGATTTTTGCATCAATTTACTTTTTTTTTATATATTCATTCATTTATATTTTTCAATTCAATTTCAAGTTTTTGCCTCAAGTTTTAATTATGTTAATTCTAAGAATTATTTAGGTAAACATTGTTAACTTTTAGCAGCTGCTCTTATATATATATTTATTATATCCTAACAATAGTCTGTGGGTTGTGTTTTCTTTATGTTTGATTAATTTATTGCCATATGCATTAAATTATTTTGGCCTGCGAAACGTATACGCAATAAATGTGTTCTTTATTATTGCAGCAAGAACCTTGAGTTATGTAAACAATACTATATAATTCTATATATATTTACATATATATTTGAATTCCCTTAAAGTCTACATAAAATTGCAGTATATCAAAATCTATTATAAACGCAAAATATACGTTAATTCAATGTTAAATCGAATTAAATTAGAATTATTAGAATTTGTTCATTTTGATTTGGCAGTTGAATAAAGATCTGAAAGCTTGGCTTAAGCTGTAACTGAGCTCATTTATGAATCAATATCTGAATCATTTCTTATTAACAATAAAAGATTTCAAGCCCTATATAGCTTGTTCATGTAGTAATCGACTGTGGAAAATAACCATTAAATACCTCAGTAAATACCTTTAATTTTATATCAATTAGCATTGTGGCACATACTTATACTATACTGTATACCCGCTTTTTGTATAATCATATAAACCTATATACCTATATTTATATATATATAAGTATATACGTATACATATATATATATAAGATATATAAACCTGAATACTCGTACTTGAAAATAATTATCAAAATGTATGTTTTCCGGCGCTGTTTGCTGCAGCTCTTAGTAAACAAATGAAAACCAAACAGCAAAAATAGAATAAATAAATGTGAAAAAAAAGAAACAGAGAAAGAGAGAGTGTGAAAAAGAAAGAGGGATTGAAAGAGGGAGAGAGAAAAAAAAAATAAATTTTACGCGTTAAACATTAGCCACAGGCCACACCAGAGAACAAATAAAGGAAACAAGTTAAGAGGCAGCGGATGCTTTGCGTATAAATAATAAAAAGCAACTGACGGACAGCAAAGCAATCAAAAACAGAAACTTAACTACGTCATATACTAATATATATATGTATATATAATACATACAAACATATAAGAAGAAGAAGAAGAAGATAATTAATAATTATAATCTCACCTGTAGCATTACTGTTCGGTGTAGCTTGTGGATTAAAGGCGGGATTATCCTGACCAGCTGATTCATTTTCTGTTCCTTTCCACTTATCACGACTATCGATCAGTATCTGTTGTATCGTCACAGGACCCTCATAGTAATGTTTATCCCCAAAGGTAACATCCGTTGTATTTGTTAATGCAATGCTACCAATTTGTTGTGCTGGTGAGGCTGGTGTTGGTGGTGTTGCCATATTTAGATTACCATTAAGCAGCTGTTTGGCAACAATATCGGGTGCTGGTGCTGCTGGTAAACCATCACCAGTGCCAGGCATGACCTGGCGACTTATTACAGTCAGTCCTTTATTGAGCTGTGTCAGTTCGGCACTTTGTGGCGGGTATACGACCTGTTGGCCAAGTTTTTGCACCGTACAATCATCATCTGGTTCCGCCTCGGAATCGCTATCAATGCAACTCGAATCGATGGCATTCTCATCGATGGATACAATAGAGATCGTTGTACTGCGTATTGAGAGTGCAGGTGATGATTTCCTTGGTATTGTGCCTGATGACTTATTTAGGTTTACTTTTGCCTCAAGCTCAATGCTGATACGCTGTGAATTGATTTCCGTTTTCGCTTCAGCTCCTGCCTCTGATTTTGATGTTGCCTCTTGTTCTGTATTTGTTTCATCATATTTTCTGTTACTCTTGTAATTATTGTTATCTTTGGTCGTTGGCCCCACTCTGTATGTAGCTCCATTATCAACCAAACCGACACCAGAATCTGTCGAAGATGTGCTGCAATTTTTTCCACTGCTTCTATTTATTATGTGTTTTGTATTTGTATTTATATTTGTATTTGTATTTGTATTTGTATTTGTATTCGTACTTGTACTTGTACTTGTATTTATATTTGTATTTGTATTTGTATTTGAATTTATATTTGTATTTAGATCGTTTTCATTATTGAAATACATTTTATGTAGCCCGTTTTGAGCACTTCTTTTTTCTATCTCAAATTCAATAATGTCCTTGCAATCCTTTCTCATTAATTTCTTTGCTTCAACTCTTTATATACAAATTTCACGTTAACTTCACTTAGTAGTTATGGCATTTTGTTTGAATTAAATGTTAATTAAATAATTTGCCTCTTAGCTGTTTTTTTTAAGCAGCTTTTCTCCCGCTCTAGACAAACATCACATGAGCATCTGAAAGTAAATTTACACTTCTTTTATTTATAACATTTACCAAGAAAAAAACTGAGCTAAGTTAAATATTAAGCAACTTGATAAGATTCAATTTTAGATCAAATTTATATATGTTTGTTTTTTTAATACATATAAATAATTTTCTATAATTGTAAACTTTATTTTTTGCATTTTTGCGAGTCACGTGGGTACATTCACAATTTAAATCATTGATAGTAATATATTGATAAAAACTGACTCAAAAATATAATTATATTAACTAAGTTCCATATTCATAAAAGTATATATATATATATATATATAGAGTATAAAAGATATGTGCCAGATTTCTATAATATAATCTCACTTTTTAATTTTATTTAATTTGCTTTAATTACTTTAAAATTTCCTTCTCAATCTGCATTATATATATAATATATATATATATATATATATATATATATATATACATATATTTATTTATATATTAACATTTATATCAAAGAACAAAAACAAGGAAATTTATCTCTTAGTCATCGCTTACATAACAAATTTTTATATTTTATAGAGGGTTTACCTAATATTTGATAAGCAGATGATAATAAAAATTACAAGCTACAAATTTCCTCATTAAAAATTGAACTTTTTATTGATATATAAAAGTTACTTCGAAATATTTAAAAGAAAAAAAAATAGAAATGTTGTGGAAATATTTTTGAAAAATTTATTTCTTTTTGAATATTAATCTTAATAAGCATATTAAAATAATAAGCATATTGCATATAATCTGCCTGACTTAGTCCTTTGAGATTAACCCTTAATCCAGTTTATAATTTCTGCTTAGCTGCTGCTTTTTATACCTCCCACCTCCCACCCACTGCGCGTTCGTCTGTCTCTTTGTTTTTCCAAATGGACGTCTAAAACTCAGCAACAAAACTGCCAACAATGTGTGTGTATGTATTGTGTATGAGTATGTACATGTATATATATATATATATATATGTGTACGCTTAAGCTTTGGGTAAAGGACTACTCAATGGTCAAGAGACTGCGATGAGAGTGCTACTCTTTGTATAAGTTTATATTGAATATTTATTTTGATTAAAAACTAATATTCTATATTTAAATTATATTATTTGTTTATTAAGGATTTATCCTTTATCTATATATCAGCTGACGGTGAAGATTACGATAGTCTGTAAATTGTATTTAAAAAACTTTCCGCACAATAAAATTCAAAAGAAGTTTTATGATTTAAAGGTTTGAGCTTTACTTATAATTAAAAGTAATTATCTTATAATATTTGCGTCATAAAACTGGATAAGAATTCTAACATTTAGTTATTGTTGTTGTTGCTGTTGTTCGTTTTGCTTTTGTATTGCTTTCGCCAGACAGGTTAGATAGACAGTTAGTGCTGAGACAGAACAGATTTTATGTAAATTAAAAAATAATAATTTACGCTTTAAAGTAAGTTGAATGCATTCCGAGAATCGCGTTGCACACTTAAAAATACTGTGAAAAATAAATAATGCAAAATGTTAACAATGCAAAGTTCACATAGTTTTCTCTCCCTATATCTCTCCCTTTTTATTGGAATTTAACTTTAAATATCAATTGGAAAGGGGTTTGAGCTTAAATTAAATATAGATCTAGGATTCCTGTTTGGATCAATTCTTGCATTTTATGATTGAGTTAACAATGGAATTCTTTCATTGCGGAATCAAAATCGTTCACGGAATGTGGCGATAATGTGTCAGTCAATACTGAAAAATAGTATATATACACATATATGTATGTATGTATGTATGTATATATATATATATATATATATATATATATATATGTATATATGGTGAAGGCTGAGCTGGGCCTACGAGCTGTGGGCGATAAGGCTGTCGTTCCCGTTAAGTTGGCACAGAGCGCACTTGGAGATAACATTTTCCCCCCAAAGCAACAACAGCAACAACAGCAATAATAGCAACAACAACCAGTAACAGTAACAGTTACAGCAACAATGATGAGCGGCGACATCGCAATGCGCCTCTGAGCGCACCAATACAAATATACCGGCGTTTAAGCGGCAGCCATTGTTACTAATACACGTGTAAAGCAATTGTTCTGCTCTGCTCTGTTCTGTGTATATGTGTTGACTTGTTCATAAAGCTACGTTCGGGAGTCAGAAAATATATAACAACAACAACAACAACGACAACGACAATGAGAACAACATCGTTACCAAGTTTTGCTTCAGTGTTTTATGTACGGCAACAATTATCACTTGATGAGAATAGCTTGACGCGAATTAAGAATAATTTATTGTAATTTAAAATATTATTATTATTATAATATGACTAGGCTCATTTTTTAGATATATATATATATATATATACAAAATTTTGTGATAAGATCTATAGATCTATATAAACTTTACATACGATGAATATCATTAAATGTATCCGTTGCTTCACCAATTTTCTTAGATTTTTTTTTTATATATTATGCTAGTTTTTCATTAAACATTAATCTTAAGCACAGAAATCACAATAAAAAAATAAAAAAAATATAAAATTAAATAAACAATTTCATTGATTTGCAATCAATATAAAAATTGAAGTTTTTGTTCATTTTTTTAGTTATAGGTAATATTATAGATATTGTTTTAGTCTCATTACCGTTTAAAATAAATAAATAAATATATATATATATATATATATATATATATATAACACGATAACCGACGCAACGATATAAGTTTTAATTTTAACTATTCAAAGCGCGTTTTATTTTTGTTTTTGTTCAATAAACTAATGCAACAATTTGCAATGTAATTTTGTATTTTTATTTTGGCGCTGTTACTACACAAAGGTTATATACTATAGTTATAGTTATGTGTAATATATATATATGTTTATATATGTATATATATATATATATATATATATATATATATGCAATATTTTTCGCTATTTTGTTTCCCTCGTTAATTTATTTACTGTTCGAGTACGTTAAGCGCGTGCTAAATTCAATTCACGTTGAGCAGCGACGCGTTCGAGTGGCTCCGATCAACTGAGCGACGATCAAAACCCGATGTGATGCGATCCAATGCGATGCGATGCGATGCGATGCGGTGCGTTGCGAGTGTGTTTGAGCTTTAGTCTGGTCTGTATTTTGCCAGTATATGTGTAAGTGTGAGAGCAAAGCAAAGAGTGCTCTTTGGACACAGAAAGACAAAAAGAGATAGGCAAAGCGAGAGGGTGACAGTGAGTGACTTGGAGTGGGAGTGGAAGTAGTAGAGGTAGAACGGCAGAGCTAGGTAGAGTGAACGTGTCTAAGGGCAATTCTCTATGTATGAATATGTAAGAAATATTGTTTTCATTTTCTCAGAATTGTTTATTGATTTTGGAAATGTTTTTATTTGTAAAAACTTTTTTTTTATTTTTTATTATTATTATTATTTCTTTTTTCGATTTCTTTTTCTTGTTTGATCTTACTTACCTTAAGTTAAGCGATTTGGTAGCCAATTGGATAGTTGCCAAAGCCTTGTTCTAATTATGTTACTCGGGCTATTCTACGAATATGCTGCTCGACTAGCTTGACGATTTTAATTATCATTAATTACTTCAATCGATAACAAGTTATGCCCAGTTGATTTTCAATTTAGTTGGAGGCTGTCCCACTTGTGAAACTGGTTACAAAACTAAGGAAAATCCAACAGACACTCTGATAAACTTTATAGTTAAATGCATTTTTTTGTTTTTTTTTTCTTCTCTTATTTTAACTGCTTATCATGGGATATACTGGTATATAGTAAAAATACATGTATATATCTATAAATATATATAAGAAAAAATCCAAATAATCAACGAAATGCATTATTATAAGACTTTATTCATACTTCTATCATAGATGCGTCACATTTTATGATATAGCTTCCATTACTTTATTTCAATAATTTAGGGAGTTGACTTGATTTTGATATTGGGTTTTTTCGATATTGTTCTTATTGTTGTTGTTCATGTTCCTGTTATTGTTGTTGTTGTTGTTGGTTGCTACTGCTTCAGCTATAATCATATTTTCGCTATTCCCGGAATAGACCAGCTGACGTTCCACTGTTTGAATATATTTAGACAATCTGTTTGCACAATTTATAAACAGCAAAACAAAACAAAAATATAAAGAAAAGAAAAACATTTTGAATATTTAGAGTGTGGGCTATAATTCGGTGAAATATTTTTATTATATTCTGGCTGAGTGGATCAAGAGCAAATGTGAAGGTAACAAAACCAACTTGACTTCAAATGAAATTGCTCCAAACTTTTGGTAACAAAATCAAGTGGTTGTGGCTTAGGTTTGATACATTAAACTGCAATTATTTTAGTTAAAATTTCACTGAATTTATTTTTATATTAAAATTCACTAAAACCTTGTTGTATATTAAAAGTATTAGCAAAAGTTTAATAAATAAAATCAATTAAAATTAATAGTTTATGTTTAAACTCTTAAAAAACAAAACAGATTTTTCAACATTTTTCTAAACCATTTTCTTTGCCTACAATTGGTAAAGTTATTTGAAAATTTTTAAAATTTTATTTTCAACTATGTATTGATCAGATTCATTAACAAAATTAATGAACTTTCATTTTATTCTTAAAGTAAAACGTTTTAAAAAGTAATTAGTTAACTGTATGTAACCACTAACTGTTTTAACTGCTTTTTATGGCCAACATTTTCTTTATCTACCTGCTCTTCATATTTATATTCATATTAATATATATTATTTATAATATTTCCTTCAATTTTATTCTACAACAACTGATAATATCTTTAAACAATCATTTGCTTTCAATATGTTCCTAAACAGAAAAGAACTCAGAGCGCTGTGTACGGTTGTATCCGGCTATGAGAAACCCAATGCACTATATATAATATGAGTTGCTAGCAGGCTGATTCTTATGAAATTTCAGACCAATATGATATATAGATATATATGATTTATCACGAAGAATTAAATCAATATTTGCTAGACAGTGAAGAGCAAGCAAAGGCAAAGATAGACGGCGAGTAAAACGAATATAAGTAAATCGGCTATATTTTTGATAAGGATCGAGAATTTATATACTTTAAGCCGCATTTTTTTTCTTATTACAAAGAAGTTGCACAACTCTATTAATCCTATTTATCCGTATTATCTTTTTTAAGGCAAATTCCCATGTCTTTCTTCAAAGCCTTTAAAATACATTCAATGCATTTAATTTTTGCTGTGAAAATGTCGTGCACGTTTTGCTTTAAAATTTTGTACTGTTAGTTTGTATCTGTGTTTGTATGTTTGTTAACATAGGTCATTGGAAAATCAGTTAAGTCGAGCTGGTAATCATCTTTTAATCTTGTCAATCAACCAATAAGGCATCTGGCAAATACGATTCAATTTAAAGGAAACTGAAACATTTGAATTTTGTTTTAATTTTTTTGTGATTTTTGTTGCTGTTTTGTAATATCTGTGAAAAATTTTGAACGAAAATGATAAACAGTTTTTAATTAACTTTTAACAGCAACTAAAACAGCATCAGCAATAGGCACGTGTATGTGTATACAGTAATGACTACCGATAATGATATGGTACATATATATACATACATATACATATATAACCCGTCTCTATATAAGCTCATACATATATGCTGATAGGTTTTTGTTTTGCACTTGGGAATTTCCAGGTTTTTTTTGAGCGCAGCACAAAGTAAACAAAATAAACAACTTTTGAGAGCGCACAAAAAAATATAAAATAATAACCGGAGGGAGATTGAATCTGTACATAAACTGAGGCTTGGACTGACGACAAATAAGAGTATATATATATATATATATATATATGTATGGGATTGTGTGTATATGTGTATAATTATGCAGAGAGGGAGAGCGAGATGCTCTATAAATAAAACACCTGTGGAGCACACGCCTTCAAACCGGTTTTCAAGCCGACTAAATAAAAACTGAATATTTGCATGATTTTTGTTTAACGAGCATTTTTTTTATTGTTTTTTTTTTTTTGTTTTTTTCTCTTTTTATAAAATTTTTCTTTTTTGCTGTTGATTTTTAATTTTATTTATTTATTTATTTTGTTTTTTTGCTTTTTATTTTTGTTTGTCTTACTTATAAGAGAGAGTGAGAGAGACGGAGAAAAAAAAATGATGCAGAAAAGTTTGTTTTAAAGCTTAAAAAAGAAGAGTAAAAAAAGACGCTTGTCTTTGTGTTTGTGTTGTTGATTTTTTTTTTTTTTTGGGTTGGTAGTTGTTATTGACCACGATTCCAGGAGCTTGCCTTCATGCCCAGTTCACTGCCACATTTGGGGTCCTCCTCCATGTTGCAGCCATAAAAATGCGGCCATTTGCTAATCTCACGATAGACATTGGCACCAGGACTCCTCGTATTTTTGGTCTGCAAGGCTCAAACAC
This sequence comes from Zygothrica quintamaculata, assembly GCA_037044455.1. NCBI lineage: Eukaryota > Metazoa > Arthropoda > Insecta > Diptera > Drosophilidae > Zygothrica > Zygothrica quintamaculata. Next base: position 293,222 of record JBAMBS010000325.1, on the reverse strand, counting down.
ACACACACACACACACACATACATAGAAAATAAAAACAAACAGAAAAAAAAGGATAGATAGTTAAGGACATTTATCATGATTAGTGTTGATTAATGCGGTTTAAAGAACTGGAAGTTAGATATATAATATAAATGTTACAATTAAGCCTAACCAAAGAGCTTTCATTTAAGTATAAAGGATGAACATAGTATAACAAATAGCACAGATATTATAAGAATTATATAACAACAATTGATAATGTCTACAGTTAAGTAAACTGTACTTAAAGTTCTGTGCTATCTATACAGCAAAATGATAGAAAGATATAGATTTTTTTTATATATCTGAATATTAGGTGTTAGATATGATGATAAAAGTATATTTATTGTAGATATGTTTAATGCTAAAAGGGTTTTCCTGTAAAATGGTTTGTGTGTGTGTATTGGTTGTAAACCCTTTTGAGAGCACATAAAATCAATTTGTAAAGTTAATTTGAGTTTGTAAATCCCTAGTTAAACATCGATAGTTAAGTAAGTGGGTCAATAAGATAATATGAAGTTTTGTATAAATTGTAAAACAAATCACGAAATGTTTAGAAGTTATTTATGGATGATGGACTTAAGTTGGTTACCTGGATGGCTATTGAGGGCTCACCTGATTTTGTGCGACCAGTTTGTAATCCAAATCCAATTTTCGATTGGCCACCGCATGGGCCAGAAGGAATTGAACGCCCTCCAGCTGTTTATCGGTGGGCGTATAGCGGCCATAGTCGCCCATAAAGGTAATGGCCAATGTGTGATTGGCATACGTGTTGGCCCAGTCCCAGCCACGGCCCACATAAATGTTACCCTCATCGGAAACCTGAAAAGGGTGTGTGTGTGTGTGTGTGTGTGTGAGTGTGTGGCAGTAGGTAGGTAGTAGACAGTAGGCCAAGAGCCATGTGCAGTGGGAAAGGAAGTGATTTTAAAGGTTGTGAAATCAGTTTGGAGTGGATAGATGATAGGGGATGGTGAAGGGAAAGGAAGAGAAGGGAAAGTGCAGGAAGGTGGTTCGAAAATGAAACGAAACGAAACGAAAATCAACACAATTTGCGTAAGCGGAAAGCGAAATGTCCAAAAGTGTTAGTCAAATGGACGTGCAGGGAATTGTCCACTGCTTTTTGAAGCTGCTTACATAAAAATTGGACTGTATATCCGGAAGGCCCTTCTCTGCAATTGCCGAATCTTGTATGGTACGCATTTTGATGGAGCATTTGTAGATGTTGACACAGGGTATTGACTGTACACCGACATGTGTGATGAGTACATATGGTATGGGTCGTTGCAATGGCACACTCAATTGCAATGATCTATCAGAGGCACCCCATTGCACGCGCTCGATAACCAGATGACCATTTCCTAAATTTGGAACTGTACAACTTGTGAATAGGCTATGGCGTACATAGTTGATGCCCACTTACACGTGCCATCCTCATAGGTATTGCCAAAGTAAATGGATTTATTGGCCACAACGCCACGTGTACGACTTAGCTCCACATAGACAATGACAATCGCTGTAATCAGTACCACAAGGACGAGCAGGCTCATAAGGACTGTATTTCGTGTCAAACGTTTTGATTTTAAGCTACGTCTGCTGCGGTTTCCATTGTTGTTGATGTTGTGTCCGCTGCTGCTGCTATTGCTTCTACTGCTGCTTGTGCTGCTGTTATTGCCACCGCCACCGCCTCCTCCGCCGCTGCCACTGTTGCTGTTGATTCCTGTTGAATAGTTTGATTAATCTTTATAACGCCTCTAGCTCTACGAGCTCTACGAGCTCTACTCGTAAATCAAATGCTCTAAAACTGGACCCTCATACTACTACGTACTCGTGCTCCGAGCTGGCGATGGTGTATAGGTTCGCTCGGGCGTGCGACGATTGCGCGCTGTGCGCTCTGCATGTACTTTAAGCAGCAATTTCATGGCCGTTGGCCTGGGGGGCGCGCAGTGGGATGAATGTTTTATCGTTCTGTGTGTTGCAAATCGTTCGTATATAACGGTGACTGCTACTAATATAAGTGTAGCTTACGCATACACACACATACACACACAGACACACAGAGATAAACACGCTTATCAGAATATACGCGTTATACTTGATTTTTGAGAAATAATTATTTGTTATTGTATTACATATATATTTATTTATATATATATATAAGTTTGTTACGATTACTCATTAGTAATTAAAATTAATTGATATATTTGTGCGGTAATTTTGATGACTAATGCGACACGTTTTGTCATTGAATCAATTAAATTAACATAATCGAGATGTTGTCGAAAATGTTGTAAATATCCATATAGTGTATATATATACATATATATCTTAGTACTATATGATTCTGGTTGACCAAGTGGCACGTAGGCGCCTTTGACCGATAAACGATTATCGAGCGTTGCTCGACGACGACGTCGATGTTGAGTCTTCAATAAGCAACTGCCGCACCTGAACCCGTCACTGAAACGACTGAAACGCTGCGCAATGGCGCGCACGACAACGACGGTGACGGTGACGGTGACGGTGACGGCGACGGCGACGGCGACGGCGACGGCGACGGCAAAAGCAACGACGACGTCGACTACAACGACGACGACAACGTTGTGGACGTGGTTGTCGCTTCTGGCGGTCGAATGGCCCCAATGGCACTTCTTGCCCTGCTGTGCACTACAAGCGGGCCTAGGTTGACATGTTTTATTGTGAGCGGTAACAAAAAGAGGGGGGGAAGCTCCAGCAATAACGACTACGTTAACACCAACAAAGACGACGACGACGTTGACGTTGACGTTGACTTCGACGTCGCTGGCTGCGTCATGCTTTGCCGGACTATTGTTTGCTGTTTACCGGATTTGCCATATCATTTGCACTTTTCGCTCTCTTTTTGGTTGTAAGCGTATATGTGTGTGTGTGTGTGCTGTGTGTGCGCTGTGTATGGATTCATTCTGCACTATTGTCTCTTCTCGTTTCACGTTCCTCTACATTTATTTATGCCTCTTTTGTATTTTAAAGTCTTCGTTAAATTGCGGCGCGCGTCGCCAGACAACGTGACGTATGCGCAATGTGCGCCGCAACGCATTGGAATCATGATCTCTTCCATAGAACGAATGAAGACATCAATACCATACCGACATATATATATCAGATATTATCTGTACGCTCAACTCATATTTATATTGTAGCATTTCCAAGAATGGATCTCCACATATATATGTATATCTAGTTTATATATTTGTAAGGCACTTGATCGAGTTTAAAGTATATACAAATTAATATATATATATATACATATATATTTAGGTGCATCGACTGTACTTTTACCTTTTGACCCATTACACTACATTGTCTATGTGTCTATATGTATCGTGCATGCAAATGGGCAGTAAATCAATTAACTATTATGCAAATGTTATGGAGATAGATTCTAACTAAACTTTGCGTAACTTCTGCTCAAAGGAAACGAGTATAAGATTGAATATAAGTACGAGTTAGAGTATGATCAATACAACAGTAACTAGTATAAGTGTGTAAGAGTACTAATTGCTGATACTCCCTCTCTCACTCTCTCTCTCTCTCTCTCTCTCTCTCTCTCTCTCTCGCTTGCCCTGTTGTAACTCACCTGCTGAAGTCTGCATGCTGGCATCCATATAGTATATACTAACAGGTCCTTGATATTGTGTCATGGGTCCAATGACAACGTCCGTGGAATTGGACAGATTAATAACACTGGAGGGATGTACGGCTGGATTTGTAAACATGTTCTGTGGCATTGTTGTTGTTGATGTGGTTGTAGCTGAGTATCTATGATTGGCCAATCCTTGTGTAGCATTTTGATGTCCTTGTTGCTGTATTGGCCATAGTGCTGTATTACTTCCTGTTTGATCCTGTGTGCCATACATCTTGCTTGGAATTTTTGACTATTTGTTTGTGTTGACACTTATTTGAGTTGAGAATTATATCCGTTTCCGGTATCTGTTGTGCTCTGCGTGCCGCTCGAGTGCCAACTGAACAATAACTGCCCGAAGTTCAACTCAACAGATCCCCCAACTGCAATCTATATTATATATATATATATATATATATATATATATGTTTTAAAATTTAACAAGAGTCTTGTGATGCGTTCTCTCTCTCTATCTCTCTTTCTCTCTCTCTCCCTCTCTGTTTTCTCTCGCTCTTTCTTTAGCTTTTACTCATTTGTATTACAAGAGGCAACTGAATACGTATCGGAAATTGGTCTACCCTATGCCTACATATATATCTACCAAATATACATACATATATGATATATACGATCTATACGATAAATATATATATATATATATACATATTTATCTATATATATATATATATATATATATTTACTACTTTTCTATAACTAGCCTCTAAAACAGTTGTACGATTGAGTGAAAACATGTGTAGAAATGGGCATATTATTATTATTATTTTTATAATAATTATAATTATAATTATATTATATTATTATTGTTAATGCGATAAGTTGATTTTTATCACCTTTTAATGACCTTTGTTAGGGCCAGTTTGAAAAATGTTTTTTATTTTTTCAACTCTATTTATTAAGCACAAAGAAAAACAATGCTAAAAACTCATTATTCTAATAGTTACTGTAAATCAGGAATGCAAATTGAAAGCGTTTTAATTAGATTTAATTATAACTTAATTATGCATTAAATCAAATAATTATATAATCTTATGTTATCTAAATTTAAATGTAACTCGCTTCAACAATTATATAAAAACATAAAATTTCAAATGAAAACTCCAATTAATATTATATGTGCTACAGTAGACACTCACAAGGTAGAACCACAGCTTAAAGCTTCTGCTTTAAGTGTAACAAAATGAGGCATTCGTCTATCAAACAGAAATCTATTTATTAAACAACGACATCAATTGATTCTTCTATATTGGTATCTAAAGATATATCCTTCTTTTGCAGTTCAGTTTATATATATTTATTTCAATGAAATTATTTTTATTTATTTATAAAAAGTTAGGTCTTGTATTTAATACTAAGCTTATTAATTAAACGAAATTTGTATCAATGAAATTATTTTTACTTATTTCCCTCAAATAAAACTAATTTTTATTAAAGACTTCCGCTCACATTCTTGCACCTATTTGTTGCTTGAAGCTAGAGCTCTCTTCAGAGAAACTTTACCATGGTTATATATCCGGCGGCAACTTCTCAAATCCAAACATAAATAAACAAAACGGGTCAAATATTAGTGGATGTCTACTGTAACAACACAAGATTAAATATATATTACAGCAGCGTATTTCAGGCAATATGGTGAGGGGTGCGTGGTTCGAATGCTCGTCAAGCTGTGTCTGTTCTGCGTGACATAGTTGGCATCATTAGCATATAGACTTGTGGTAATGCTATTAATAGTATTTCTGTTAAGTTTTATATAAATTAAATAATATTTTTACTAATGCATAAAATGTATAAAAGTTAATTAAAATGCATGACTAGAGCGCCATCTATGGCCAAAAACAATTAAATCTATAATTGTATTCATTGAGAAAAGCTATAGAAAAGCTTTCGTTAAGTTCATCATAGAAAATTGCACAATGCTTCTTTGGATTTGATAAGCTGAACGCATTTATTAATCATACGCCCCATCAAACATGCGAAATGTGCAAAGAAAGGAAACTGAAGAAAATCCTGCATAAGTCAGTTTGGCAGACAGCCGACAGGTGGGCTAAATATCATATAAAAATCAGAAAGAAAATTTGAATTAGAATCACTACAAAAAAGAAAAAAAATAAGAGCAGCACAGATTATTTTGATCACTAACGAAATTGATGAATTGACTTGTATATATAAATACATATATATATATATATATATATATATATTTACTGTTAAATAAGTTGCTTAACTTGCTCATGAATGAGTCCTGTGAATTCTCAAGTCTCAGCTGTGTCACTTAAAGCTGCCCTTTTAGTTGTATGCAAATGCATCCATTCAGTGATTTACACACTCTCACTCACTTTCCCCCCTATACAGATATACATACATATTTAGCTCTAATGTGAGAGATGGGGCGAGAGGGATAAAGACACACACTTGCAGCAGGTGCAACACTTGACTTTCTACGCCCCAACAGGGGACACCTTGTGTCACGTCGACCACGGATGGGGGCTATTAACACGCAGAACCAGTAGCACCAGTAGCAGCAGCAGCAACAGCAGCAACAGCAGCAGCAGCCATGGCAGCAAAAAACAAAGCGCATACTTTGATGTATGTCCTCCTAATGACGACCACGAGCTGGGAACTGGCTGGGGCATAGCGCATAAAGACGACAACGTGGACGTGGCAGCAGTAGCTCCCCAAAGGGGCACGACTTTGTTCCTGCTCAACTGACTTTAGTAGCTCTCCTTGTTTTTTTTTTTTTTGCTTTCTCTGTCCCAGTGCTGGCCTCTAACACCTTTTTTTTTTTATTTAACCTTTTTACTTTTTATAATGTGTGTGTGAGAATGTGTGTTTGTGTGTGTGTTGTACGTCGTCCATTGTGAAGCAAAAGTAGCAGCAGCAACAGTAGTAGCAGTCAGAGCAGTTGGAGCAGTTGGAGCAACCGTCGCAGGTGAAAACCCCAAAGTGCCCTAGGACAGTGCGAAGTGCTGAGTCAAGTGTCAACTGCAAATGACATTTGCATTTCGCTGGCAGCCCGAAGCTGCAACTGAAGCTGCAGATAGAGGCAAGGTTGGAGTTGGAGATGGAGATGGGAATGGAAATGGAAATGGAGGTGAAGGTAGAAGGTAGAAGCTGAATATACAACTGGTTAGTGGGATGGTATACCAAATAGCAAGTGGCAAGTGGCAACTGGCAACTGGCGGCTGCCGGCTGCCGGTTGTCGGTGGCTCCCTTGCACTACCTCCCCACCTCCTTACCCATACTTGAATGGTTGACTGGATGACTGGATGACTGGTTGGCTGGTCGGTGGCTACGCGTCAACTACGACTGACATTTGTTTTAGTTTTTCTTCCGCTTTGCGCAAGCCATTTGGCAGTTCGTTGTGCTTCCTGCAGAATGTCAGAATGAGAAAAAAAATAAACGAAAAAAAGAAAAAGGTTAAAAATATAGAAAAAAAATAAAATAAAAAAATTATTATTTTATTTTTGTTTTTCTCTGTAAAATATGCAACAAAAAGTCAACCGTCGCTATGGAAATTTAAACTGTCACGATGTCTGCTAATACTTGCCGCAGCTGTAGGTTGCATGGGGCAATGCGTGGGTGTATGGGCTGCCATTTGTTAGGGGATTTCACTTGTGCGAGAAGGGGGGAGGGGAGGGCTAACGAGGGTGTGGCATTTTGTGAAATTCAACTATTCAACTATGCAACTAGAATTAAGAGGCACCACAGCGACCGCTAGCTTTGAATAAGGTTTAAAAAAAACTTGTCGCCAAAGTGTCCTTAAGATGCCTTCAATTCCATTGCAAAAGCAACAACAACTTAGTTCTATATATATATATATATATATATTTATTATATAGAACATTTCAAGTAGTTTTTAACCGCAAATTGTTGTATTTTATTGATGAAACTGTAAAGAGACTGTAAAGAGACTTAAAAGTTATTTAAAGGCAAAAAAAATTTATATAATTTTACTTTCACTTTGAGAAATTTGAAAGTATTAAATTGTTTTCCATTTTCCATTTTTTTTATTTATATTTTTGTTTTATTTTATGTTTAAGTTTGTTTTTGTTTGTTGTTTGTTTGTTGATTGTTGTTGTTGCTCAGATTGTGTGTACGTGTGTGTGTGTGTGTGTGTGTGTGTGTGTGTGTGTGTGTGTGTGTGTTTTTGAATTATAAATGAACTCATTTGTGTTGCTTGTTGCTTGTTGCAGTTGAAACTTTAGCTATAAAGTCTTTTTTAAGCATGCAATTAATTATGTTGCACAGTGTTTGTTGTGCATTTTAGGTTCTTAAATAATTGCCACCTTAACCAAGTTTCATACTGCCACCAACCACCGGCAACCAACACCAGCCACCAGCCACCAGCCATCAGCCACCAGCTACCAGCTAGCAGCTAACAGGCAACAGCCTTCAGTCTTTAGTTACTCCTTGTTGCACCTAACTATACAGTACAGTACTGCTGTTGCCTGTGGTCTAACCTCGACTGTGCAGCTCTCTTTGTGGCTGCTTGCCACATGTTTACTTATTTTCAACATACATAATTACATTTTCATATTCAGAGTAATTAGTGAGTTCTTTCTCACTCTTACTAATACATATGTATATGCTTGTATGTGTGTGCGTGTGTGTGGGCTTTTGTATAGCAAAAGTCTAGACTTGCGTCCAGTCAGTTAATTTTTATGACTATGAAGCTGCTTTTCTACCTTGCTCTAAGCCTCCATTGCCTTCGCTGCCTGCGCTGCCTGCGCTGCCTTCGCTGCCTCTGCTGCTGGCTTGCTTTACTATGAAACGGTTCATTTCATTAACGCATAACAAGCCAATTGATTAGGTTGCTGCCTTCTACTTATTCAACCAATTCATATATATATATATATACATACATTTATATATATATATATATATAAATATGTATGTGTGTGCATAGAGATGTATTTGGTCCACCTCCAAAAACGCCCACTGTAATGCAATTGCATCAGACAATATGCAAATTAGTTAAACCTATGCGATTCACTGCAGCTGTCTGTGAGCGTTTGAAATGCTAAATTGTGGGCATAAACTACATTAGCACACATTCTATCCACTTTATCCTATTCTACTGTAACTCTAACTCCTATTCTAACTGTCACTCCTCCCTCTGCCATTCATTCTCTTGGGTAGCCATACCCATACTTATACCCATACCCATACCTATAGCATATTGTTGCTGTTGCTACGTTACTCCACTGCTCCTGTGCTGCTCGTATGCCGCCGCTGCTCTGTTGCAAATGTTCTGACTGTTCCACCCATTGCTCATGGTACGCATAAGTGGCAAGTTAGTAGCTTGGTAGCACGCTTTAAATTGCTAGCGATTTATCTGCCCTGAAAGCATTAGCAATTGGGCGTTGCCTCTGGTTTACTCTAAGATCACAGTATGGATGTGGGGGGAGTTCTGGTGTGGGTGTGTATGTTTGTGCGTATGTGTGTTTAGCATAGAGGGGTATAAGGGCAGGGGCTCAACTGAAAACTGAGGCAAACAAATGAGTAAAGTTAACTTTAAAATATGGTATATGGTAGGTATATATATATATATATAGATATATATCTACTGTATGTGTGTGTGTGTGTGTGTGTGTGTGGTATATGTTGATTGGTGTGTACTCCATATGAATAGACATTTGTCTGGATGGAAGATGAAATAGGATATTAATTCAATTGCATTTTACACAATCGTCAAGTTACAAACAACTTGAGATAAACATTTTCAAACTTGTCTATTGATTGTATAACTGTTTTTTCTTTTTTATGCCTTACCATAGTTAGTTAACAGTGCATCACAATACTTGGCCAAAATGTAATAAATAGTGAAAGAGAATTACAATTGAATTAAGCAATTAAATATATAAAAACCAATTGACAAACGGATAAACAATTAAATACTAAATCAATCTATATGTTATTTTTTTCTCCTATAGTTTCATATACATATTTATATATATATATATGTGTGTGTGAGTTTTTTTAAACTGCATATTATCATCTTTTATAATATTCATTCAATTAAAGTTAAATAAAATTGAAGTTTTTGTTGCAAAATGTGCGAATGAACAGCAAATTAACAGCTTTTGTATCCTTTATTAAATTACCATTTGCAATTTAATTGATTTTCCAGTGATTCAGTTTAAAATGAAATTTATGATTAAAATTTTAGACAAAGCAAAACAAAAACCTATTATTAAATATATATAAATTATACTAATGCAACAAATACGTATATATATAATATTTATATATATTGAAATATAATAATTAATACTTTGAAGCAAATGCAAGCCTTATGTTTGCCATAGACTTAAATTTTAGCCTCGTTGCATAACTTTCATTTGATTTTCAGTTAAAACGTAAAGTGGAGTTCATATTGTTAGCCAAATGCCATAAATTGACCAAGGCAAGTTCTTAGTTTTGTTAGCTTTGCAATAGACCCATTTGAGGTCAAAGAGAAAGGTCATGAACCTATACTGTAAACTGTTTCTAAATAACTTTTTTAGCTTTAGTTACTTTTACTGCAGTGTATTTATTACAGCATATCGATTACTTTATAAACTTTGTTTATTTGAATAGTTTGCATAAAATTTTCTTTATTTTTATTTTCATTTTTTTTTTTTGTGTATTTTTTTTTTGTTTTGTTTTGTTTTCCCCACAGTTTCGTTATTATATTTTTTTTGTTTGTTTTTTCTTTCTTATTTCTAAGAACTTTTTGAAATAATTGCTATATTTTTTTTTTGCCATTGATTGATGTGCTGGGCGCTTGGCTTTGGGTTTTTGAGTTTGGTTTACAATATGATGGGAAAAGGGCAGTGGAGGGGAAGCGTGGGGAGCGTGGGGAGCATTGGTAAATACTAAATATAGTAGCAGTAAGATGGTATGGATAGTATCATCTAAAACCCTCAACAATAAACCGTAACTGCCATCAATTCATTCAGCTGGTGCAATGGTCGCGGTGATGGCGCTCGCGGCGTATGCGTAACGCGGCCACCAGCTGCGCCGCATGCGGCATTTATGCACATTGAATGCGCTCTAAATACAATAAATGGTGTTTGCAACAATTTTTGACTTTTAGACGCCCGCAGTCAACGTTGACGTTGACGTTGATGTTGCATTATCGCAAAGTACACACACACACATACACATAAACACACACATATATATATCTATATATATATATATATATAGAAAGAGACTTTTGGGCGGCTGCTGGTGCTTTTGCTGCTATTTCTGCTGTTGTTGCTGCTGTCAAATGTAAAACAAACACAAAACAGACAGCGCCACCAGCGGCAATAGAAGGGTATACTTGCTCTCTCTCTCTCTCTTTCTCTTCCTCTATAAAGTGCACTACACTCAACCCGTGACCGCCCTTTGTAGCCCTAGTCTGTGCTCGTTTAGCTTAACTCGCACTCTAACAATAAAATCGAAACTTTTGCATTGTGCATGAAAATTGCCATTTCGCTTGAAGTTGTTCTTGTTGCTGTTGTTTTAGTTTTGATTGTTGTTGTTATTATTTTTGTTGTAGTTGCTGTTGCTGTTGCTGTTGCTGTTGCTGTTGCTGTTGCTGTTCCTGTTACTGTGTTGTTGTTGGCATTATGCAAAAGAAAAACTTTTTTGCCGAGCGCATAAAATTTTATTTGTTGCTACTTTTGGGCTTGCGCTTGATTTGGCAGCTTCCCTGCACACACACAAACACACACACACACACACTCGTATATATGCAGAAATATACACAAACATACATGTAACTGTTGTGCACAATTCAATTCATACACATGTAAAGTATATGGGCGTGCATACTCTGGCTGCAATTGCTCCTGCACCCACGCCCATTGCATCCGGCAACTGCCACCCACAAGCGCCCCAGTCATCTGATATTTGGCATATTTTGTGCACATCAATATATCGCGTGCTAGTTGGCAGTAGCGTCCGCAATGCTCACAACCGTTTTCCCTTCCTCATTTTTGATACTCTTACTCTCCTATACTCTCCCATCTCTCTTTACCCTTTACCCTTTACCCTTTCGTTTCTATGCCAATATCGAAAGTTGCCAAGGCCCGCGGGCGCATTGGCTGCGCGTTTTGTGGTGCGGTTACAGCATCAAACAACAACGAACAGCAGCAGCAGCAGCAAGCAGCAAGCAGCTTTAACAGTAATGGGTTACGGGATAGTGTATCGCGGGGGAAGGTGAAGGTAAGATTGTACTGTACGTGTACTAGGATACGGCGCATATTTCGTATTTTATTCTTGAACTATGCGAGTTTTGGTTTGCGGCATTTAAGCAAATATTTTCGAAATGCAGTCAGCCTGAGACAGAATCAGAGACGGGTTAAGCATGAAGACAGGTTGACATAGCTCAAGGGAGAGAGGGGAGATGATGGGAGGGCAGCAGCAGAGATAGCATAAGGAAGAGGTAAATGCTTGGTGGTATTCTGCGTTATCCTGCGGCTCTCATTGAAGGCATACTTGGATGGCACACTGTGTGGCATACCTATTGCTATTGGTGTGCGTGTGTGGTAGTGTATGCAAGTCGTTCTCTCTCTCTGTGTATGTGTGAGTGCTTGTGTGTGTTAGTAGTAAGTAGGGGGCGTTGCAGGCGCGCGCGTGACTCTGGTCTAGCCAGTGCCTAACAAGTTTTTCTAATGACTTTGTCAACAAAATGTGCGCCCTAATTGACGACTGTGCAGTTGCATGAGGCAGTAACAGCAACAACAACAACAGCAACTGTAACAATAACAACAGCAGTATCTGAAGCAGCAGCAGCAGCAGCAGCTGTGGCAGTCAAGAAGCTAAACGGTTGCATCAGTTGCAAGCAAGTTTTCAAAATACCCAAAAAACCCAAGTCCTTTGCTCATTTACTTCGAAACAGTTTAGCGAAATTCCATTTTCTATGGTTTCTCCTCACCATCACCAACCCCCTCCTTTCCATCCACTTTCTATTTGCAATAAATTTTTAATTTAAAGTTGAAAATTTTCAATTTTTATAGATTTTTGCAGCTGCCCAATTGAAATTGACTTTTCAGCTTACATTCGATGGTCACTTTCTATCTACTTTCTTCGCTTGCTATTTCTCGCCAACCAATTTAAGTTCACTTTAGGACAAGATTTTGCTTTTATTGTAAATCGTTTTTCATTGCTTTTTGAACAAATATATATATATATATATATATATATATATATATAATACTCATTGTCATTTCATTCGATGCTTTAAATACACATTTTCAGTTTATTGCGCAAATCGTTTTCCAATTAACTTTCCGATGGAACTCCCTTGGCGTGTTTCTAGGTTCCACTTACTGATAGCTACCCCTTAGAGCTAGGAACACTTTTGCTAGTACAAGTTCGCTTACTTTCAACATGAGACTGTTATGTTAGTGTTGGGGTAGCTAACATATGTTAAGCTGCTATAAATCTACCCCAAAGACTAGATTTTAATACTAAGTAATTCTGTTAAATGAAGCGTTAACATTTACTGTAATCTACCCCAGAGATTAGTTATTTACAGTGAACTACCCCAATTATGTTGACTGAGAACAGTTTTGGCAACGCATGCGTTATGCAGCTGGGATCACTTTGCATGCTGCTGTTAAGTTAACATAGGGGTAGTTGTCGTATGTTAAGCTGCCATAAACTGTTAACAGCAGCATATGTTAAGTTGCCATAAAATTACATGAAACGCAGCATTTTGTTAGGGGTAAGTAATACAGAAGCTGTTAACTAAGTTGTTATTTAACTGTATATTAGCATGCAATCCACATTTATAGCTATGTTATGGGTGGGGCAGTGTTCAAGTGTGGATTCTAGTGGATCTTATGTATGGAATACTATTAATGCAAATGAATTTAATGTTCATGGATATCATCAATTGACAAGGGTTAACTTAATTGATAAATGTCTTCTTGGCAGTTAAGGTGACATTTTGTTGCAAAAGCAGATGCAGATGCAGCTGCAGTTGCAGTAGCAATAATGTTATATATGATACAAGGTATGAAATTGGCAATTGCCTGCTTGCTACATGCTGCTTGCAGTCAAGTGATTTTCGAAGAGCACCCAAAGGTATGCTACAAATTATAATATTACCTGTAGCCAGACACTCAGGTGCACAAGCACACAAACACACACACCCACACACACACACACACACAGACACACACATATACACAAACATGCCGCAACATTCCGTTTGGGTGTTCGCATTGTGGGAACATTAGCATTGAGCAAATTGTCAATTGAATTGTGCAACATAATTGGAATATTAAATGTTTACAAAATGCAATATACAAATACATGAGCTGCCGCAGCATCAACAGCAGCAACAACAGCAACAACACTAGTAAGTGCAACACTGCCACTGATAGTAATGACAGCAACAACAATAATAATAACAAAAACAACATTGGAAATAGAGGCTCAAACTGCACTTAAATGCACACGTTTGGGCATAAATCAAACAACATCAACAGTAACCCACGCACACGCACACACACACACACACACTAATACCCAGAATACATTTATTGCAACCAACCCTAAAACCGCCCCAGGGTACTGGCATATAGATTGTGCATGCTTGCATGTATATGTGTGTGTGTGTGTGTGTGTGTGTGTGCATTGTGCTTAGTGGCCTGTTTCAAATGATTTGCATTTGAAACAATGACAGCATTTTGATAGCATACAACACGCTGCCACATATCCCCTACACTCAACCTGGATTTCAATATAGCTACAAATATATATATATATAACAGATATAGATAAAGATATATATATATCGACATTTAGATATAGATATATATATCAGTTTCTATCTGCTATTGCTCTTACTGCTTCTACTGCTCATCTCCAGCCCTTTAACTGACTGACCAACTGATTGGCAGGTTGTTCCTGTTGTTGGAGTTGTTGTTGGGGTTGTTGTTGTTGTTGTTGTTGCCTGTTGTTGCCTGTTGCCGAGCTGCAGAGTTGCCAAGTTGATGTCAATTTCAAGTTGACCCTTCACTTCTCTAACCACTTAGCCACCTATCCACCAGTTGTAACTGGATACGGTGTGAATTGAGTGTCCATCGATGTAAAATGCAGCTAAATTATTTTCCGTTCTATTTGATTTGTTGCTTATTTTGATTGTTGCGGCACAGTCGCATGTACCTCTGCTCTACACTTTTGTAGTCTACTCTTGTCTACTTTACTTTACTCTTCCTACTTTCTACTCTCTCTCTCTCTCTATCAACGCTGTAGCCACAACGAAAGCCCCCCCCCTTTCGGTATCAACCAGCTTTCATGTTGACCACGTTTACATAATTTTGTTGGCAAAGTGCATATGTCAACAATATTTGAATAACAACCAGGAAAAACAACCCACAACAATAACAGTAACAACGACAACAAAAACAACAACATAAAAACAGCAACAACATAAAAACAGCAACAACAACTACAACAACCAATGAAGCAGGTCATAAATATTAACACTTGATAATAGTTGCAATTTTTCGACACATTTTGCGAGCTGCAAATGGCAAATGGTGGCAACAGGGGCAAAAAGGGTCGCAACGTTACTATCAACAGCTCTACTCCGCCTACCCCCGCCATTCGGCTCTTTTAACCAAAACATAAAATATACATGGGACATAATGAACAGGACACGCCCACATTGCTGAAAGGCAGCACAGCTTTCTATCTAAAGGCCTAACTCTGTGTGTGTGTGTGTGTGTGTGGCACATGTGCAACTGACAAATGCACAATATATATACACCATACATATACACACACTAGCGCACACACACATACACGCACATAAACATATACAACACAGAGCAGAGCAAAATCAGCCCAAGGAACAGCAACGTTCCGTACAAATTGTTTGCTCTGCTAACATAAATAAAGAAAAAATAAGAAGAAAATAAATATAAAAAAAAACAAGAAAAATACAGAAAAAAAAGAAAATATGAGAGAAAAAAATATGAGTTGAAGGAGGAGGAGGAGGAGGAGGAGATGGAGGTGGAGTAGCAGCAGCAGTACCAAAGAGCAGACAGAGGAGAAAGTGGGAGGCAAAAACGCGTCTCGTTTTTGGCTCGTTTTGGTTTAGTTTTAAGTTTTTAGTTTAGTTTTTTGGCCAACGGCGTTTTTAAGTGCGGATATTTTATGAATTTTATACGCTGCTTGACCTGCCAGCTGCATGACTCCATACTTCCATGCCACATGCCACATGCCACCAGCAACATACTCCAGTTCAGTTCGTATCGTTATGCCCCTCTATTTCTACAGTCTCTCTTTTTGCCACTCTTTCTCTGTGTGTCTGTCCGTCCGTCCGTCCCTCCGTCTGTCCTTCCGTCTGTCCGTTCAACTGTTTGTCTGTCCTTTTGTCCGTCTGTCTGTCTCTTTATCGTTGCCATTGCCCCCAAAAAATGCTCCACTTACTCTTATTGTGTTTGCTTTGGGCTTTGCCAGTTTTGTTGCTGCCACTGCTGTTGGTGCTGGCTGTTGGCTGCTGTTGCTGCTGTTGCTGCTGTTGCTGTTGCTGTTGCTGTTACTTGCCACATCTTGTCGCAACTCTTGTTGCTGCTTCGGTTATTTTCTGGTCATTGTGCGGCTTGTTTACGCAGTCAGCCCCCATACACACTGCCACGCCTACACTACAAATGCCTGCAAGGCACATCCCTGGCCCAAGTTAGTGACACTCAATTTAAATTTATGCCGGTTTATAATCATTGCCCGCCAGCTCCCATCCCCTTATCCCACCACCAATCCCCCTGCAACACATCCAACGCTTTTTTTCTCAGTTATTTTTTCAGCTTTTTTTTCTTTTCGTTTTGCCGTCGACAGCCTGTCATAAAGCCGTGAAATTTTCTCCTCATTTCAGTTCTTTGCATTTCTCCTCGTCCCCGTCTTTTGTGTATTTGTTTTTTATCATATTTTTATAATTTTTGTATTTTTGCTAAGCTTCCCTTATACTTCTACTTATACTTCTGGCCTTTGGTCGTTGGACAAGCACAAAATTGTGTAAACTGTTTAGCGAGTTTACTGTCTCAAGGCTCAAGGACTTCCCTGGTCATGCCAGCCCCCTTCACAGGACCAACCAACAGCTTGGCTGCTTGGCTGTTTGCCTGCTGCTCAATTAAATGATAATAAGGCATTATAACAGCGGGGTTTCTTGCACCTGATCAAAAGCATTTTGGCGCCAGTTATTGTCCTGTCTTAAGCTATGAATACAACAATGCTCTTCTCTCTTTCTCTTTCGCACTCTCTTGTGTCGGTATACTTTACTCAAATGGTTTAAGTGTCATTTTTCTGTCTGTATCTCTATCTGTATCTATTTCTATGTGTGTGTGTGTGTGTGTGTGTGTGTGTGTGTGTGTAGAGAACCAATTGCACAACCATTCTAGGTGCGGATTGCAGTTAGGTGTTGACATCAGTTGAGGCGTTGAAATTTAGCAGCTTGAATTGTAATATGAGTAAGATCCGTTTTCATATTACTCCCTTGCTCACTTTGAGTTTATCCTTTTTGCCTTTTTCCTTAACTTTTTTCGACCTAAAAAACCTGGCAGTTTACTAAGAGTTCTAAATTCAATTTCAACAAAATTTTCCTTGTTTTATTTGTTTTTCTAAATCGGAGAACTTTACAAAATTTTCTGTTGTACTTGCTGTGAATACGATATTATATTCAATGATATTTTAAATCAAATTTAATTTCTAAGAAGACTTTACTACTGATTTAAGTATATATATATATATATATATATATATACATATATATCTTTCACTCTGTATATGTTTGTGTGTTGTACGTTGGATGTTGTTTATGTTAGACAAGTTGGCAATACCAAAAGATGTGATTCAATTCTACTTAAGTTACTTTGCCTCTAAGTTTTCAAAGCTATTGGCTTGGGTCCTGCGAGTGGCTTTTATTTAAACTCTTTGTGCAACAACAATCTAAATATATATATAGTATATATATACATATACTGGCATTTACATTAACTTGAACAATGTATATAGAACTTAATCTTATTCATTCAGATCATCCTTGGAGATATGCTCACTATAAAGTTCACATTATAAAACTGAATGTCCTTTAAAGAGCCAAAAGCCAAATTATAAGATAATTTAAGCTGCTTAATATTATAATCTTAATATATAGATTATATATATAGAGCACAACGGTTTTATTCAGTAATAAGCATAATCCGTTTTAATGTTGTTAAATTCTTATTAATTATTTTCGCCATTTCGTAAAGTTTATGGGATTTGGCAGTTTGTGGTCTCTGGCGAATTGTAAAACGAAAAGAAAAACTCAAGTGAAAATGTCTCCAGGGAAAACGCGAAAATTATTATCGTAGTCTTAGCTTAGATTGAAGAGCTTTAGAGTTGTGAGTTTGAAGCTGTTTTCACTGATTTTAAGAAGAAATGCAGATGAACTGGAAAATCTAAAAAAAAATTTGCATAAATATTTATATAAATATAAAAATTAATTTTTCAAAATATTTAATTATAAAAACAAATACAACAAGTAAGAAGTCTGTAGTCGAGTGTACCCGACTACGAGAGCCCCTTTGCCTACATATACAGCCATACACACACATACTCATACATACACACAGTTCTGCACGTACTTAGCCATTGCGCGCACCTTTTAGCCCCCACGCTCCATAGCGCGGTACTTAATGTTGTATAACTTCCGTGTTTATTGTTCAAATCTAACGAAATTCACAACGTAGATGGAGAATGGTCAACTTAATATGTGTGCGTAAAAGAAATTTGATCGGTTAAAAATTGTATCTGAAAATCGATTTTTTCAAATTGCGGGGGTCAGGGGGGGAAATTGAAAAATCTAAAACAAACTCGTATAGCGTACAAACATAACAAATATACATTCCAAATTTCGTTGCTCTAGCTCTTATTTTGCGCGCACTACATAGCCCCCCCCGGGGCCCATAACGCCACTTTTGCTGATCTATAACTTCCGAGATTTTAGATCAATCTTACCAAGATTCACAACATCGATCAAGAATGGTCTAATAAAAATGTGTGCCAAAAATAAATTTGATCGGTTGAAAATTGTGCTTAATAATCGTTTTTTTCAAACTGCGGGGGTCAGGGGGGGAAATTGAAAAATCCAAAACAAACTTGTATAGCGTACGAACATAACAAATCTACGTTCCAAATTTCGTTGCTCTAGCTCTTATTTTGCGCGCACTACTATACCCCCCCGGGGCCCAAAACGCCACTTTTGCTGATCTATAACTTCCGAGATTTTTGATCAATCTTCACCAGATTCACAACATCGATCAAGAATGGTCTAATAATGATGTGTGCCAAAAATAAATTTGATCGGTTGAAAATTGTGCTTAATAATTTTTTTTCGATTTGCGGGGGTCAGGGGAGGAAATTCAAAAATCAAAAACAAACTTGTACAGCGTACGAACATAACGAATCTAGATTTCAAGTTTGGTTGCTCTAGCTCTTATAGTCTCCGAGAAACAGGCGTTCATACGGACGGACGGACGGACGGACGGACGGACGGACGTACGGACGGACGGACGGACGGACGGACGGACGGACGGACGGACGGACGGACAGACAGACGGACAGGGCTAGATGAACTCGTCTTGTCGTCCTGATTCAGAATATATATACTTTATGGGGTCTCCGATGATTATTTCTATGTGTTACATACTTTTGGATTTTGCATATTTCCAATAGCTCCGCTTTGCTCTTTTTTTACAAAAAAGGCAAAGGGGCTAAAAAATAAAATAATATTATGAAAAACGATTTATAAGTAATAAATAAAATATATTTGAGATAATTAAATAAATACAATTAAAATAAATAATTTTAATAATAATAACATTAATTTAAATAAAAAAAAATAATAAAATATTATTTTAAAATAATAACGAATTACTCAGTTTAATAACAACAACTAAATATACAAATCAAAAAAATAACAATGCATATAATAGAATTTTTTCAAAATAATTTAAACTATTTTTTAATATTATATGTTACTATAAAACAAATAAAAATTAAAATTGATAAATTAAATATAAAATACAATATAAAATAAAAAAAAAATATTATATTTATATTTTATACATATATTAGTTATAATATAGTCATAAATATATAATGTTTGTATGAAAATATTAAAATAAATTAGTTATACAAAATTAATAAATAATAAAATAAAATAAAAATTTAGATAATAAATTTTATATTAGAAAAATATTAATAAAATATTAAATAAATAAATTGATAAATAAATAATTAAGATAAATATGACTTGCCGACTTAAAATTTTTTCACAAAAAATATTTATTAATTCCGTTCACTTTCCTCTCATATAAGACAAATATACCCTACATTTGTCGCTGAATTCGAGCCGGTTGTTAATTCTAATTTATTTCTAATTTAACAAATAAAATTAGAAAAATAAAAATATACAAATAAAGTATTAATTAATATTTAAAAATAAAAATATGTGTAATTTAAAAATAATAGTAATTTAAATTTAAATTAAATTCAAATTATATTAAAGAAAAACAACAGAATAATCAAAATAATAGAAATAATGTGCCAACTTTAATAAGTTCCCCAAGTATAAGAATTAGAATAATATACTTTGATAGTCGCATAGAATTTGGTTAGTTCATCCAATTTCACAGTTCAAATTGTAGAGAAGCTATTAACATTCAGTTTCGAAATTCATCTTCAATGAAATAACTTTGAGTTTGTGGCAAATTGACAGTTTGCTGACAGCTGTCAATTGTAACTTAAACAAAACATTTGTAAATTATTTAAAAAAATAGAATATATTTAATTTAAAGTTACATTTGTTTTCTGTATATATACAACAATAACAGTTTTGATACTTAGCATGCCTTAAAGCATTGAGGGTGAAAACCATCCTAAAGTGTATATAAAAGACAAATCTATTTGCATTGAAGTCGTTAAAACTAATTATCAGCAATTAACTGAGCTTTTATCAATATCCTTTTTCATTTATGAACTTTGATGATTTTGATGTACGAGCTGGTGACTGAATGAAAAGGAATTTTGCTTAATATATAAGTTTGTTTATGTGTTTAACATAATCCTTAGATCATATAATGATATATGGGAGCTATTTAAATCACAAATATATACAAGTTGTTTCCATTGTTGTTGCTCTGATGTCATTGATGTAGTTGCTGTTGTTGTTGTTGTTGTTGTTGTTGTTGTTATTGTGAAATTGAGGCTGCAAGCAAACAGCTGAAGTTTAATTATTAACTAATGATTAAGTCTCATTACTCATCCTTAATAACATATGAACTTAAGTGAATTTCTGCTTTAAATCAATGCCACTTCACTTGCTGATACTTATATACATATATACTTATATATACATATATATATATATATATATACATATATATACATACATATTTATATACAAATGTAGTTAAGTCCTTGCTGCGGGCCAACAAACTTGCAACCTCGCCATCCATTTACCACCCACTCGCTGTTGGGCATCTCGCTGCCACACACCCACTTTAAATTGCGGCCATTTGGCCACTCAACGTTTAATGAGCAACAAATGTAATTTATTTATGGGGTCCACTGTTGAGGCCTTTGCCTCAGTTTCAGCCCGCAAAATGCTTCAAGTTTTCAGCACAATTACCATAAGCACACACTCATACTCACATACCAAAATATACATGTGTGTGTTTGTTTCGGTTTGTATATATATATATATGTGTGTGTGTGTGTGTGTGTGTGTGTGTGTATATGTGTGTGTAAAGGAAAAAGCAGATAGTGAGAGAAATGCTGTGTAAATCGTTGGCCACTTTTAGCTGCTGTTTTCTCAATTGCTCTGACTTCCCACAGTCCCTTTCCCTTTTTCTCTTAAACACACATATACTCTTTATCACACTCGCTCTATCTCTTTCTCTCCCATTTGCTCTTTCTGTTTCAGTTTCACTCAAGCTTACTCTCTCTATACGTGTGTGTCTATATGTGTGTGTATGCATGTGTGTGTGTGTGTGCTTTTGGGTAAAGTGTTGATATTTATGGATCATTTGCATATGTGTGCCAATGCTGAGGGGCAGCTTTTCTTTCGTGCCACGCTCTTGGCCAGTAACAATGGACCAAAAAAGTGCCAACTGGCGAGACAGTAAAGCATTTGCTGCCACTTCCGTATACACAAACATACATACATACACACACACACACAGACACACAGACACACAAGAATATATACATGTATAGACAAGCTCATATAGACAAACTCGAACAGAGAGCAGTAGGAGACAGTAAAAGACATAAGGGAGGAGTAGTGTTGGGATCTATGGAGCGAAAGAGCTATGGAGCTATGGAGCTGCTTTTGAAAGTTGTCCAGTTGCGGTAAACATAAATTCTCGTTGACACGTTAATATTGTTCCCTTTTGGTTTTGTTGTGTGAGCTGCCACAGCAACTGCTACCCCAGTACCAGTGCTAGTTCCTGCTGCTGCTCTCCCCTCTCTTGCAGAGCACATTACAGCTGCTGCTTTTGCTGCTGCTACTGCTGCTACTGCTACTGCTACTGCTACTGCTTCTAATTCTACTGCTGTTGATGCAGTGTGTGTGTGTGTGTGTGAGAGTGTAGATGTGTGCAATCAGTTGCTGCTGCCACTACTACTGCTGCTGTTTTGCTGAAAATGTCCAACAAAAGCTTAAAAACATTTAAAAGGGATTTATAGACATTTGGGGAATATGCTGGCCAGGACGAAAGAGCGGATGGACATAGAGACGGACAGTCAGACAGAAAGACTAACAGGATACGGATTCTTTGGCCGGGTACGCAGCACCAGCCACGTATACAAGCACCAGCCACAAAAGTCATTAAGACAGACGCATAGCATGGGAAAAGGGGAAAGCGGGAATGTGAGGAGGGCGGGGGGAAATAGGGACAAGTATTGGGCTGGGTAAAGATGTGGCCGAAAACAATAACAATTCTCGAGCTCAAATCTAATTCATGATTTCATTACCAGGGCCGCGCCCCATTTGTGAGTAGACGCCTTGGAGTAGCCAGAAAATCATTTCCTGTTTAGCACTCAATGTTGCCATCTTTACTGCTTCTTCAGACTCCAGTTTATATTTTAGCAAGACCCTCTACCCTCTGCCTGTTGCCCTCTCCCCAAAAAATGTAAGCCAGTAATTGTCTTTGGGCCTTTTTTACGGGCCAGTGATAACAACTAACTGAAAGTGTCACTATCGATGGAATGAAAAGCCATTAAAGGAAATTACCCAGCTTGGCATTGAGTTCTAAGCATTAAATGGAAACATTAGAGAAGCCTATGAAAGCTCCTTCAATGTCCTGCTAATCACATTGTGGGCGTTGCTCATACGCCACGTGTGACGGTCATAACCCCAATACCAATACTAAAAAGACTGAGACCAACATCGACACAGAGACCGAGACCGAAAACGAGACCGAGACCGAGACCGAGACCGAGACCGAGACCGAGACCGAGACCTAGACCAAGACCAAGACTGAGACCCAGACCCAGACCTAGACCTAGACCCAGACCTTCCCACTCAAACCTAAACCAGATGCCCAACTTGATGGCTATAGCCCAAAATTGAACAAAATTCAATTGGCTTTTGAGCCTGTCGAAAAGCATTTGCACTCACATTACTCCCAATGAAAATCAACTGTTGACTATGATTTTCCACTCATTTGTCATTTCTCAACCCACATGTATGTAACAAAGCAATTGAAACATAGTGACAGGGAACGTGTGAGAGGCGAACGGGGACGACAGACAGGGTAAAATAGATATTGTGTACGTCTATATATATATATATATATATATATATCTATATATATATAAGTATGTGTTTGTGTGTGTAATAGAGAAAAGGGAAAAACAAAGAATGAATCACGTTTGGCTGCTCTTCAAGGTTTTACAGGTGCTTTTGAACTTCATTTGCCTGGCAATACACATTACCGGCTCACTTCACTTTGCGGAACCATTGCCCCACGTCCTGATGATGTGTGGAGTTACTGTGGGTTATATGCTGATTGCAGTTCTTCGTAGCATACGGTTACTGGCCGGCTTTCCTACTTTTCTACATCGGGAGTTATTGGTGAACTTTACCGCTATGGTGTTGCATTACATATGTGCCGTGCTCTCCATGTACTATGCGGAGAACGACTTTCATTTGATATTCATGGGACCCAAGGAGGAGTTGGATCATATATTCTTTGGCTATTGTAAGATGCAATTTTTGTGCTGCCTTGCTACTGGAAGTATATACCTGATCGAAATGGTACTCATATTGGACTTCATTGTCAAAACGTTACCTAACGAGGACACAAAACCACTGATTGTTGTAACGGAACCGCCCAGTTGGGATACTGTATTTAAGGAGATGACTATTGAAGAAGCCGATGCTGTTGCCAGAACCTCGCCAGATGTTTACTTTCTCGGCAAAGTGGTTGACCATTGGCTTTGTGTCAAATCTAAATGGTTTCGTCAGCTGGCTGGTGGTCAGCAGCTAACACTAAAAGGACAACTTGATGCAAATTTAGGGAAAGCAGCTGGCAGTATGAGTGAAATTGATGAAAGTACACTAAGACCCGTATCAGAGGAAGACTACAATGAATACGATAGAGATGACGATGATGATGATGACAGAGATGATAACATTGATGATGATGATAATATTGAAGGCGAGAAAACTTATACATATTTCTCAACTAAATCAAACCTAACAGTTGGTAGCATGAATAGACGACCCTCTGACCATTTTAAGGACAAAAGTACAAGTAGCTCAGATTCATATTTGCCTTAAAATAGCTATAAAATATTCAAAAATTATATATACATTATATTTTTCAATTGATTTCGTATTATTTCACATACACAATTGTTTCAGTATTATAACACTCAATTATCCTCAGTCTTGTCTTTAATCTTTTTGAAGAAATTAGAGAAAATGAGAGCTGCCTGCTGCTTGCTGCGGTCAAGCTTGCTTCAAAAACCCTTCGACAAGTTGCCTCGAGACGCTTCAACAAGCTGCCCAAATTGCTTTGATAGTTACAAAAGAAGCTTCTTAGATGAACAAATACCAAAAAGGTTTGTTGCAAAACCTAAGCTATCCTTTTACAACTCACCACAGACACATGTGTGAAAGGGGCAAGCAAGTTTCAGTGTTAACAAAGGATATTGCATGTGTATTTGCCACAGTTTGGATCCTTTTTTGTATCTTTGGACTGACCATTTAATATCAATTGTTGTTCAATTATTTTTAATAAGTGTTTTTTAATTTTAGCTATAGAAACTGCCAATGGCTTAGATTGAATTTCTTATAAATTTGTTGTACATTTCAAACAAATAGAGATAGTTATAGTTATTAAGAGACTGCTTAATCGATGAAAATATGTTTTATATTTTGAGGCAATATCCTCAAGCAATAATAATTCTTTCAACTAAAAACATTCTCTTGAATCTAAACTTTTGCAATGACTTTGACAGATTGCCACCATGATACCATGCCCCCAAACAGTATACAAGAATACAGGCCAAAGGAGTAAGCCCAGAGTGCTGCGTATAATGATAATAATATGAGTAATGAATAAAACAATGTTATGTGGATAAAATGCTTATAAATACATAAATACATACTTTATACATACATACATACATGTATGTATGGTATGCAATGGTATGATATGTATGTATTGTATGTTATGTTATGCGAAAATATATTTTAAAATTTTCTATTTTCATTTATCCTTTGGCAGAGTTTTGATATGACAGTAAGTCAGGCAGTCAACCAGGCTATAAGCATTTATATTTATATATAATTGTCTGTACAAATGTATATTTGTACATATATATATACATATATAACTCTAGATGCCTTATAGCCTGTAGCAAAGCCCCAACCAAATTGCTGTCACATATCCATTTCATGCATTTGACTGCCCAAATTGTCAACTTGACAAGGCATTCAGCCCGAAATTAGAAAAGCGCCAGCATTTAAACTTGCTCCAATATGCAAATGAAAATGCTCAAAGAAATATTTTCTCATATATATGAGATATTTGTATGGGGACATATGTACATATGCATACATATAAATACATATATATATATATATATATATATAAATATATTTATGTATATTCTGCATGAATATTATATTGTGTGTGTCTGCGTTTTAAGGCCACAAAATGCTGTGATGACTGCATAAAATATTAAAAAATCTAATTTTCAAGTTTTCCTCTTTTCTTTCCTTTCCTTTCCTTTCCTTTCCCCACTTGCCATGCCCCACAAAATAAAAAAAAAATACAACAAAAAATGAAATAAATAAATAAAATATAAAACATAAAAAATAAAAAGAAACAAAACTTGCCGTCAGCTTGGCAGCATCCAGTACATTCCCTACACACTGGCCCTCTCCCCCTCTCCACCGCCCAGTACTACAGTCCTCTGTCCCTCTCTTACTCCTTATCCAAGTAATTTGTATAAGCTTTTTAAAAGCGCCAAATGCAAAAATCGCTGGCTGTATGTCTCTTCTGTATGTCGGAATGTCAGTCAGTTTGTTTCACTGTCCTCTTGTCCCCATTGTACCACTGTCCCACTGTCCCACTGTACCACTGTACCACTGTACCACTGTCCCAGTGTCCTACTGTATCAGTGTCCTCATGTCCCACTGTCAGTTAGTTCAAATCTCTTGCAGCGCTGACAGTCACTCTTGCAAAATGAAATAAAAATATGCATGTTAAATAAAATGTCAACGAGAACGCCATTTAAGGGAGGATGGGGGGCTTGAGGGAAGTAAGCACGGGGTATATTCACTATATTGCCAACGCTGTAGCATTGAAAGAGAGGCAGGGAGCGAGAACGGGAAGTGTATAAAAGAAATGCGAGCTTGGTGCGTGTTGTAAAGTGAGCAAGATTTATGTCAAGAAAGCCAAAACAGCAACAAAAGGCGGCATACAGAATGCTTATAGCTCAGGATCCTTAAACGGGAAATGTAATACGAATCATAAAACGGGGCGAAAAAGAAAAAAGAAAAAAAAAGGCATTTTACAAAAAAGAAACAGTAAGGAAAAAAAATATGTATATATATATGTATAAAATAAAAATAGAAATGAAAGTCACCATGGTTACCTGGCTGTTAATCAGTTCTCCTACTCCCTACTCCCTGCTACCTACTCCCTACTTCATTCTTCCTGACAACTCATGCTTTCGATACAAATTAAAGCAGTTTGGGGTAGGGTCAACGACATGTTGACTGGGCCAATGGATAATGGGCTGACTGTTTGCTATGAGCTATGGGCTATAAGCTATAAGCTATAAGCCTGCCCAACCATATTGAAATGCTTTAACAAGATGCCAATGCCAATGCCAATAGCAAAGGCAATGGCAATGGCAATTTATCATAAGTATTTTCATTAATATTTAAAGGCGCAATACGTAAGATATGCGTTTAATAGTAGCTCAATGTGAGCTCATTTCCCAGAATTGAGCTGACGAATACTTAAGCAGCTTTTAAAAGCACATAAAAGCTTCTAGCCACACTCTATCTATACAATATATATATATATATATATATATATATATATATATATATATGTTTATAGATATACTGCAGACTTATATACATACATATATAAATATATATAAATAAGAATTGAGTAAATTATATTTAAGCCAGTTTAAGCTTTAAGCTGCTTTATGTCTCGCTCTCACTTAAATTGAACATTTGCGCTAGCTTTCATTTAAGGTTTGCTACTCTGACGGGATTGCTCTAATATTTAAGTGGCATTAAGCCATGATAATATTGGCTCATTAGCAGTTGCCTTTGGTATTGTAAAGTCAGCTAAAGGTGGGGCTAAGTTCAGCTGCAGGTGATGTAGTTGCTGCTGCTGCTGTTGTTGTTGTTTGGCGTTGTTGTTGTTGCTGTAAGGCACAACCTTTAAGCACAATTCATTGATTACCAGCATCCTTACGTCTATGCACATATCCCGTATGTATAGTTAAGTGCTCTGTACCCTGTGCATTCTCCTACATAACCTTTTCTTGCGCGTCTTCACAATTTACCACAATTCTGCTCTCATTTTTTTTTCAATTTATTTTTTTGTTTTCCATGTCTGTGGCTGTCTCTTCCATTCATCGTCATCCATCTTTTGTGTGCCAAATGGCACTCGGCTAAAGTTGCTGCAACCACTTCCGGCAATGCGATGGACCCTTGTCCAACCCTTCAACCAACTCAATTGCATCTTTTGTCTGTACTTGTTGTTCTTGTAATTGTTGTTCAGATTTCTCATTGTTATTGCTTTTATGCTTGTTATTGTTGTACTTCTACTTGTTGTTCTTGTTCATGTTCTTGTTGTTCTTGTTGTTCTTGTTGTATTTGTTGCCGTTGCACTTGTTCAATGTGTGTTGCTTTAATTGAATTGCTGTAAAAACGCGGCACAAATTATTGACTTGAAGTGGCACCCAGCCAGGAATGCTACTGCCATATATATATAATTTTTTTTCCTTCCTTTTCATTTTATTATTTCATTTTATTTATTTTTTTTATTTTGTTTTCCTTTTCTTATTTTTTTTTTTTTATGTAGCCGTCTTCTTTTGGCTTGCATTCATTCTCCATCCACTTCGTTTTGGCAACCACAAAATTTTTCCATAATTTGAGTGGCCTGTAGCTTCAAGGAGTTTGTCGAGCCAAAAAGCTCCCGAAAGTTTTTCATCAAAACGTTTAGAATGTTTTTTCCTGTTGCCTGTTGGGCGTACACACATTTCTTTTTATCCCACATGCTGTCCCCTGTGTCTACCGATGCTCTCCACGCATTTAGCTATTGTTCAACTCTATACCAGAACACCATCTGCCCCCTATGGTCCCCAATCCCCAACCCCCAACCCTCCATCCCATGTCATTCCTAACCAAAACACTCCCGCATACACTACCAATCTCTTGCCCTAACCTACTTTTGGCTTTCTCAATGTTGGCTTCTTTACAGTGTTTCAGTTTTTTTTTCTTCTTTTTCTTTCTTTCTTTCTTTTTGCATTTTGTTTTTTTTTTTTTTTTTTGCTGTTGTTGTTTCTTTTTGTTGCTGCTGCGTTGCTTTTTTATGTTGCTCCTTTTTTTATTTTATTTATTTTTTTTTTTGTTGCCTCTTATTCTTCTTTTTTGACATAAATTTGAAACTTTTCAGTTTTATTGTTGCGGACTCGTTGGCAGTAATGGATTTCAAATAGAGTTACTCATGGGTAAAATGCTTCATACTTTGGGGTATTAGCAAATCTGCAAAATGACGACGAGACGTTTCATAGTATTAATACGACTACAACTACAAATACAACTACAAATACAACTACGACTATGACTATGAATGTGTGAGTCTATGTGAGAGTGTGTGTGAGTGGGAATATATGTGCGGCTCCTACAACATTATATGTATAGTATGAAACGCAACTGTACCTTTTTTATTTATATATATTTATTTCTTC
Organism: Zygothrica quintamaculata; assembly: GCA_037044455.1. Taxonomy (NCBI): domain Eukaryota; kingdom Metazoa; phylum Arthropoda; class Insecta; order Diptera; family Drosophilidae; genus Zygothrica; species Zygothrica quintamaculata. Next base: position 264,042 of record JBAMBS010000325.1, on the reverse strand, counting down.
GTTTCTTTACCCCCTTTCCCTTTGAGCTTAGTTTAGTTTAGTTTTTCTTTCTATGCATGTTGCGACTTGTCGGGTTATGTTACATTACGTTTCCATTCCATTCCATTTTGTATCGTTTCGTTTTGTTTTGCATTTGCAGCTGCTGCTACTGCTATTGCTGCTGATGATGTTGCTGCTGTTGTTGTTGCTGTTGTTGTTGCTGCGGCTGCTTTACCATTGCATACTTTTGTGCGCACTAAAAGCCTGAAGTTATTTGTTGCTGCCTTTGGTCTGCTAATGCACATTTTATTGAAATAAATTCCGTGCTCACTTCAAGCAGCTGCCAGGTCCTGGCCCTGGCCCTGGTTGCTCTTTTTCTTGTTCTTGGTCTATGGATTGGTACTGGTACTGGTTGTTGGTGATGGCGTTGGCGTTGGCGTTGGTGTTGATGCCAATGTTGGTATTGGTGTTGGGGTTGATACTGTTCGTGGTCTTATTCTTGGTCTTGGATATTGGTCTGGGTTATGGTACTGGCACTTGCCTTGTGTTTTGTGGCTGCTTTTAGCTGATTTTATGGCCTTAAGAGGCGTCCGCTGCGGTACTAGCGTTGATTTGCTGCGGTCTATTCGGCCCAGGGGCCAGTTTATGGTCTCAGCTTGGCTTGAACAGCTCAAAAGATTCAGTACCCAGTAGCAAAAGCAACGATATAGCCATATAGACCAATACAGCATACTTACTTCACACCGTGTCTCATACAGCACTTCACTGAACCGCAGCATACCGCACCGTACCACACCATATCACACCATATCACACCATGCCACACCATGCCACACCATGCCACACCATCCCACACCATACCATACCGCAGCTCATCTCATACCATCATATCTCACCTCACCTAACCAAGCCATGCCACACCAGACTCAACCAAGCGGGCGCACTTAAAAATGCAAATGATATTTACGTTCTTAGCTTGAGCTTTTGCTTAAGTGCTAAGTTAAACGACGCCCCAAAGTATGCACCACTCGGCGTGCTTGGCCTGCATTTTTAATTACGCACAGCAAATCGGTGCAGATAACTGCTTCTTGTTCATTCTCAACCTCATCCACAGCTACATTTACACAGCTTTCTTGTTTTTCTTTGCTTTTTTCATTCATTTTTCCTTTTTACTTTTACTTTTTGCTGTTCTTAAGCAGCTTTACCACCAGCAGGCAACATCATCATCATATTTATATTCCACTGGTTAAACATGCTCTCAAAATCAAATTCTCATAATATTGATAACACTTAGGATGAGCTGCTTCATTCGTATTTGCCTAGCAACACACAGATGTTGCTGGAAAAGGGGAGGACACTGCAGGGGGATATAAACTTAGTGAAAATGATTTCATATGCATTTCAATGCAACCGAACTTTTGAATTAGAAACAAGTTTCAATTTGCATAATTGTAAATCCACAAGAAAAAAAAGAAAATAAAATAATAATAAAATAAAAGAAATGGAAAAGTGTGAAAGTTAAAAATTATAATAAAGTTACAAGTAAAAAAAAAAGAGAAAACAAAAAGAAAGAAAACCTGGTGAAATTAAGGCAAAAGAGATTTACAGCTACATATTAATGAAGCAGAACATTTGAATATGAAACAAGCTTCTAATTGCATTAAAATTTCAACTCCTTTCTTTCCCTTTCTTTATTTTCATTAATTTTTCCTGCTGTTTCTCACTTAAAATTGCAAATTTTTGGGCAATTTTTTGGTTTTGTTGTACTTTTTGGGTCTAGCATAAATAGGATTATGGCAGGCGAATCATTCATAGAATTCAATTGAAAATCATATTTTCATTTATATTCTTTTTTTTAACGAACACATACAAATTGACAGCTTAACACTTTCACACACACATGCTCATATATACACACACACATATATATATATATATATAGTCATTTGAAACTCGTATATAGAGCATAGTTCCGACGTCCAAAGCGCGACGTTAGCGCATTTTAATGGCTTTGTCTTGGCAGCTGACTGCCAACCGGCAGACCGCCCCGCTTTTTGTTCCGCCTCTTTGTACGCCTACCTGACAGGTGTGCATAAAGTGGGCGTGTTGCCATTGGGGGGCGTGCTGAAGGGGTGGAGGGGTGGAGGGGAGGGGGTCGAGGGTTGGCAGGTGTTTTACTGCAATTCAGTGTCATGCTGGCATTTAATTTCACTCACTGCGAAAATGTTTTATGTCTTGGGTAAACACTTCGCTCGCTCCTCGCGTTCGCTCAAGTGAATTTTATGCGCCGCACGACATTTTTGCAGCTGGTGCTTTGCATTTCTTTTCTTTTTTTTTGGTTGTTTGTTTTCATTTTCTGTTTTGTTTTTTTTTTTTTTTACTTCTGCTTCTACTTCTCATATTCCTCACTATTTTTATACCTTTAGCTTCTTTTGCCTTTTTTTCCTGCCTCTGCTTGTTGTTGCTGCTGTTGCCTGCCAACTATGGTGAAAAGTGAAAGCGTACATAAAAAAAGAAGAAGCAAGAAGAAAAAGCAAGAGCAACAAGAAATACGACAACAAAAGCAACACAGGTGCAAATTTTATGTGCACATTTCACACCTGCAGCGTCACGTGGTATACACATATACCCATACATACATATACATATACACATACACATACACATACACATACACGAGCTCAGAGCTCAGTGCACACATGAACGGATAGCGTGTAAAAATTTGCTACTTTAAATGTTGGCCAAAACGGGTAGCAAAGGGGCGGCAGGGGACGCGGCTGCTGGTGCCGCCAAAGTGCTGCAAAATCACAACACAAAAGAATTCAATCAGCAGTGCTTAGCTGCTAGCCAGCTACCACTAACATACATGCAAACACGCACACACACACACACCTATACATATATATATAAGTATAAAGAGCAATATACACAGGTGAACACACTGATTTACACACATGGAAGCCATTGCAGCTGCGGTTAACAGGCCAAGCGTAATATAAACTTGAGCTGGAAAGCGAGCAACATGCAAAGGATTGATGGTACAGCAGGGGGGGTTGTTGGGTTAAAGGAGGGTGTGCCAAATACTGTTAGGGATTGTGTATAGGTGTGTGTGTGTGTGTGCTTTGTTTGGCCTTGTGTGTGTGTATGTGTGTGTGTGTGTGCTTGGTCCATGCGTGGCATTTATTTTTGCATTTTAAGCTTGAGCCAGTGAACGCCTCTGTTGATGGCAACGACGTCGCTGGCAAAGCGCAAAACCGGAAATGCACACAAACACACCCAACGCCACACACACGCACCAACTTATATACAAACACACAAATATATACACTTCACCTTTGCTGCTTAAGCTGTACACAAAAAAAAAAAAATGAGGAAAAAAATGAAAATGAAAATGAAAATGAAAATGAAAATGAAAAATAAAAAGGGAGCTGCTTTTAAACTTGCAAACAAGGTGCCAATGTGGAAAAGCCGCCAACGCAACGCCAACGCCAACAGTTTCGATTTGTGTTTACTCAGTGCTCATTGGTTTTTCCACTTTGCCATTTTCCACTTTACCATTTGCCGCTTAATATTTTCAATTTTTTACCATTTTTACCATTTTTCATTTGCCATTTTTTATTTATAATATAATTTTTTTGTTTTTCATCTTTTGCCTATTTGTTTTTTTGTTGTTTTTTTTTTTGTTTTTTTTTTTATTGCAATTGAACAAAATCCCGTTAAAAATAAGAAAGCCACTTATAAAGCCAGCCTGAAGTGACTATTAAACAATTACGCAGCAACCATAAGGCACTTCCTATACTCATTGAGCTCCACTCGAAGTGCAATTATAATAGTAATAATATGATAAAGTAAATAGATAAAGATGGATAGAGAAGGCGAATAAATGACAGAGAGAAAGCATGATAAACAGGAAATCCCAGTGTGAAAAATTAAATAATTTCTTTACGCTCCTTTTACTGCATACATACATACATAGAACGTACATTGTACATATATACATATATACTTTGTTTGCTTGTGTATTTATTTATTGAAGTAACACTGCATGTCCTTTGCATATCCTTAATTTGCCTTAGTTACTGGCAACGTTAAATAAAATTTATTGATATTTAACGTTGAACTTAAAAAGGTACATAATAAATTTAAAACCAAATGCAAATGTCAATTTAAATGAATGCTTTGCTTATTTATTATCCTTGTGTGCAATTTGCCTTTTTGGTGCATTAAACTTCTTATAAAAATAAAATTTAATTAAATATTTTCCACATAAGACAATATTTAATTGTGGTCATACTATATCAATCTATCGTTCTCTCTCTCTCTCTCTCTCTCTCTCTTCCTCTCCATTCATTTTCTCAGTCTCGCATTCTGAAATATGTCTCTTATACTATTTGATCTCTTTTCATCCTCATATATGGCTTCATTGAGGCTTGCTCCAAAAACCACTTGGCCGTGGTATTTATTTTGCCTTAATGAAGCGAGTTTTCAGAAAACTGATAAACAAATATGGGAGCAACAACAGCTGCACAGCTCCAGCTCCAGCTCCAGCTTCAACTTCAGCTTCAGGTTCAGGTTCAGGTTTTTGTTTCTGTACAAACTACTTTATAGAAATTTTCCATTTTCCACAGTTGTGACAATCTTCTCAAGCTCGAACCGAAATTATAGTAGAAGCAGCATGAAGACAATCTTGTAGAAGAAGCAGCAATGGTAACAAAATTTGAGCCTGTCTCACGTTCTTGCTGCTGCTGCTGCTTCTGCTGCTGCTGCTGCTGTTGCTGCCTGTTGTCGTTGAAAGTGGAACTGGTGCTGATGCTGAGAGTGAGTAAAAATGTTTTGTTGCTTTTGCCTTCGGGTCATTTGCAGCTAAGCCCAAATTATATTGTTGTTGTCAACGCTGCTGTTGTTGTTAAGTTAAAAAATTTTCCATTTTTTATACTTGCTGCTGTTAATAGAGAGACAGAGAGAGAGAGAGACAGAGAGAGAGAGAGAGTGAGGTAGGTAACAGCATCAGCAGCTACTACCTACTAATTTTCTGATACAAACGAAATGTATGTAATTTCCCTGGAGCCAAATTGACATAAGCAAACGTAAAAACCGCCAACAGACATAAATGACAATCAACTCGAACGGGTGGGAGTCTATGGGGTTGGGGGTAGAGAGTTGGGGGTTAGGGGTCTTGGGTCGTTGGCCGGGGTTAGAGGATGGTCTGCAGCATGAGAAGGAACTGATAGGCTGCCACTGTATGTCTGTATCTGTGCCTGTGTCTGTGTCTGTGTCTGTGTCTGTCTCTGTATCTGTGTTTGTGAATGTGAATGTGAATGTGACAGTGTGCTGTAGTAGGAGGCGTGCCAAAGGCTGCCAGTATGGCTTCAATCATTACTCATCATCCATCAACGTTGCAAAAATTCGTTTCGTTTTTCTTTTATTTTTTTCTCCCTTTATATATAAATATATATATATAAATATATGTATATATATATATATTTTTTTTTTTTCTTTTTTGGCACGCAAATGTGCAAGTAAAAAAATTGAGAAAAAAAAAACAAGAAAAAACAAAAACGTAAAGAAATAAAATAAATGAAAATGAAAATGGCAGCCGTTGGCAATTTTACAGCCTTTTTGGCCAAATTGCTGGGCCAAAGGCGTCTGGCAAAAAAAAAAAAAAAAAAATACTAAAGAAAAAAACAAAAAAAAAATTAAGAGCAAATGCTAGGGAATGGGAAACAGTAAGGCGTTTTATTGAGCAAGGGACGCTGGGGGGAAGTAACTGTAGAGGGGTTGGGCGACTAATTCGTGCATGCGTTGCGAACGGAGTATAAATTATCATCATGGAAAACAAGTGCAAAATGTCATTTATCATATTTTTCGGTACAACGACAGCAAAGCAGCAGAGCGACAGCGACAGCAGCAGCAATCAGAGTAGATTCTCACACACACACACACACACACACACGCACACATACACTCATCTATATATATATATATATTTTCACACATTAAAACCTTTAAAAATATTCGCAGTTTTTGCCACAAATGTTTCTGCCTAATTTTAAAATAAATCTCCAAATTTCTGTCCCCAAAATCCAATTCTTAGCAATTAAGCGAATTGTTTTTGTTGGCCCTCGACACAAAAAAGGACAGAGAAAAAAAAAGAATACTGAAAGGACCTCTACTCCTTCTCTATGCTCATATTATATGTATGTATGTACTATATGCTGATAGTTATCTGGAACACACATTAGCTAATGAAAACACTCGACACACTCACTCACACACACACATACACACAGACATACATTCACTCACACAAAAGAGAAAAAGTGTACAAATTTTAAATGCAAAGCTTGAACTAAAATCGAGATAAAAATAACACATTTCCTTGAACCTTTTCAACAGCAAAATGCGACAAGTTGGACAAGAAGAATTATACATATATATATATATATATATATATATATATATTTATATATATATCTGTATTCATTTGTATATATAAATGGATAGGTATATATATATATATATTTGTATTAAAATAGCTTTGGAATTTTATTTTATTTCATTTCATTTCTGGTTCGTTGTTCTTTTTTTTGTTTTTTGTATTTTTTTTTTTTTTTTTTGGTATTTTCTTGTGTTTGGCGTACGCGATGACAAATTTACAAATGTTTTGCCGTTTTCTAGGTCACACTTAATTTTTATTTTATTTTATTTTCTGCAAATATTTCTTTCTATTGGTTTGCCTTTTTTGTGTTGGCCATGCTCCTGTGCGTAACTCTCTATGTGTGTGTGTGTGTGGGTCGCATTGGGTCCTGGTGGGTCGTTGTGGGTCTTGGCTCGTTGCCTGTCAACTTCATTAACATTTTTATGATGCGCCTTGGCGACCGCACTCTGATCTGGGCTAGGAAGTCTTCTATACGGCCACCTCCTTCATCTTCATGTCCCCTTTCCTTTCTATTACATATAAGTCGTCGTCGTCGTCGTCATCGTCGTCGTCGTCGTCGTCGTCTTCACCGTTGTCGTTGTCGTCGTTGTCGTCGTTGTCGTCGTTGTCGACGTTGTCGTTGTCGTCCTCAACACCCGCAACGCCTGCCTCCGGCCTTATGCCCAACCAACAACCATTCCCTCAGTCAGCCCCAGATCTAGCTTCTATCCAGCGATTCTTAAGGCCGCATGCCAAATGTTTTGTTGTATTTATCCTATTTGTTGTTGTCACACGCAGCCTTGACGCTTCTTTTCTTCTTTTACTTTTGTTTTGTTTTTTATTTTATTTTATTTTGCTTTTTTTTATACATTTTTATGATTATTTTTTTTCGTTTTGTATTTGGTTTTTTTTTTATTTTATTTTATTTTTTTTTTGTTTTTGTCGCTAACGCTATTATAAAGATTTTTTATCTAACTGCTTTTTGTTTTTTATTTTTTTTGTTGCAGGGGCAACACAAGCAGCAGCAGCAGCAGCAGCAGCGGCAACAGTGAAGAAACATTGTGTATATATATTTATGTATCTATATATATATATATATATATATATGTGTGTGTGTGTGTGTGTGTGTGCTAGTTCAGTGTCCAGGCTGTATCTATGGCGGGGGCCATAACAATGTCAGCGCTGTCCTTCGCCTCCTGGCACCTGAGCCATGACCAAAACAAAGCCATTACAGTTATTTGTTTGCCATGCTGCGCTCTCTTGTAATTTACACAATAAATATATACAAAGGACGAACTCTCAGTCTGCGTACTCATTCCACTACCCTTTCTATCTATGTCGCGAATTGAATGTGCACCCAAGATATGAAACAGAAAATCACACAGAGAGACAGCGAGACAGCGAGACAGCGAGACAGCGAAATAGATAAAGAGAGACAGAGAGAATAGATAGAGGTATAAAGTAGTATATAGTGAAAAGGACACAGTGAACGCAACTTTAAGCTATCGCCGCATATCTAAATCTGCAGCTAAGGCGTGTGACATTCAGCCAGATGGAAAGCGCCAGTGATCCATGACTCCATGACAGCTCCTACATATGACACTATTGTTTGCACTGCCTATGCAGCAGGACAACCGAAACGCAATCCTCAAACTTCAAACCGAATTGTCAGGTCCTGCTGGTCCTAGATTTCCTACTGCAGCTGCTGCTGTTGCTGCTGTTAGTCCTGTCAAGTTGACTTCACTTTGAGCGCGTGTGTTTTTCTTTGCTTTGTCATTTTGCTTTATTTTCGAATGGTTCGTTTTTAGTTTGTGCTCTTCCTCTTCGTATTTGATTTTCTTTCATTTCAATTCCTCTTTTTTTCAATTTTTTTTATATTTTTTTGTTTTGTTTTCTTCCTCTATTTGTTTTTTGTCTTCTTGCTAAGCGTTTTGGCTGCAATCACGACTTTTCCGCAGATTTCGAGTGCATTTCTTTTCCTCCTTTTTAAATATATATATGTATATATATATATATTTTGTTTGTACCATTGCTGCTACTGCTCAGTTTTTGCTCAACTGTTTGCTCAAAGACAGCGAAAAAAAATGCAGACGATGACAACGAGGACAGCAACCAGAATACTGGGATTGAGGGCGGAATAAAGTAAAGAAAAGCAAAGTAAAGTAAAGTAAAGTAAAGATGTGAAGTAGGAGTGAGGGTTAGGAATATGGTTAGAGTAGAATGTAGAATGTAGAATGGAGTTTACTTATAAGAATGGCAATGACTTTGGTAATGTTGATGCTGCTGCAGATTGTTCGCAAGTGTCAATTGTTTTCGGCAACTTCTTGGGTATTGCAAGTTTGTGCTAGTCAAGCGCTGCTTCAAAAGGATCAACTGAGAGGACACCAATGGGGTAAATGAAAATAATGCTGCTCCTTATACAATCTTATTTGAGACTATAAATTCTCTATCACACACATCATGTCCTGTACTCGTATAAATTTATATATATATATATATATGTATTTAGCTTTTATCAAGTTGGTTAGTTTTCAGCTTTATTTTATTTTTTATCTTTTTTTTTGGTATATAAAATTGCTACTGCGAATGCAATTTGGGCAACAATTTTGGCTTTTACTCAGTTAATTAGCTTTTCATGTACTTGCGTCAAAATGTTTTGCAGGTCATTCGCGGCCTTTGCGTCAGCTGCCACGAAAATTTCGCTCAATAATTCAATTTCGCGCTACACTTTGTCTGCCAATCAATGCGACCCCTAAAAGTCCGGTCAGCAGTCACTGCTGCATATGTGAGTTCCTCCCCATTACAACCAACTAGCCCCTTAACACTTTATCCTATTGGCCTTCCCCCCCCCGCCACCACCATCACCAAACACTCCTTCTTTTACCAATTGCTTTGGTTGCCTGGAATGCCATAAAATAGTTAAAAATAGAATGAAACTAAAAAAAAAAAAAATAAAGAAAATAATACAAAAAATACAGGAAAAAAATATAGAGAAAATAGAAAAGAATGAAAAAAAAAATATTTAAAAAAATTCCAATAGTTTTTTACTGCTGGCTGCTGGCTGCTGGCTGCTGGTTGCTGGTTGTTGGTAGCTGTTGCTGCTGCCGACGTTGACGCTGCTGTTGCTGGGCAAAGCATTTTTTAGCACCAAACCCCAAAACATCAAAAAGCGAATACGCCAACTCTCACACACACACACACACAATCGCATATATAGACACACTCACAAACAAATACATTGAAATATGCAGCATATATAGTTGCGCCATAGGAAACCACGTTCACATCCTGGCCATCATCCTGGCCAGCATATTGGCCGCGACGACGACCAGCAGCGTTGGCATTTGGGTGAAGGTTGCATAGAACATGCCAGTGATAAATTTTTGCATGCCGCGCATAGATTTCCACGCATCAGAGGCCGTTCAGGGACTAGGAACCTGCCAGTAGAGCCAATGCAAACTAATGCGAACGGTGAGTGAGAGGGTTAGGGAGAGGGAGAGGGAAACAGAATGAAAGAGATATTGAAAGTATGCGAGGGAAAGAGAAAGGATTGTAGACTAGAGATGTAGGCCCATAGACCCAGTAACCACGTTCAACTTAACCGCAAATATGAGCGCTATGTGGCTGATGATATGATAGGGTATGCGGCGTGTACGGGTATAGGGGAGATACAGAGGATGCGTTGCTAGTGAGCCCCTTTGTAGTTGTGGTTAACCTCATAGCTAACTACTGAAAGCACAGTGTAAAAAATCAAAAACCTAAAAGGATAAGAACTAGAAGAAAAGAAAAGAAACAAAACAGAAAGAAACAAAAAAAAAAAGAGACTCCCAACACACAAAAAAAGAAAAAATGGAAAAGAACAGCCGAACGATGAGCAAAAATAAGGAGCCCTTGCACTCTGATTAACTTTACGAGGTACGTGCGGCGTTTTAATAGTGGTAAACGGGGCCGAGTTTGGCTTATCACGCATACGCCCCATTGCCCCAATGCCTCATCGTCTCAAGTGTAACATTTTGTGCTGGTACTGGTAGCCATGGCACTGACAATGTGTGTTAGTGTGTGTGTGTATGTGTGCTGTGTGTGTGTGTGTGTGTGTGTGTGTGCTGTGTGCAGTTGAAATTTATGCAGCTGCCAGGATGCAGGAGTCCTGGACGCTCGCTTGCTAGCTGGCATTTTATTTTATTTTATTTGCATTAATCACGTCGCCTGTGACGCTATTGAAAAATATATTTGCCTGCTGGGAAATTTCGCGCACTCTCATCGCATCGAATAGTAGTAGAAGTTGTTGTAGCTGTAGTTGTAGTTGTCGTACTACCAGCAGCAGCAACAGCAGCAACAGCAGCAGCAAATGCAAAAGCAGCTAGCAGCACTGAAAATGGCGCAAGGACACGATACGGTATGGTACGGCACGGTATGGTACGGTACGGCACGCCATGGCACGCAGCAGGACTCACACTTCGAGCAAAAGCAAAAGCTGAAGCTGAAGCTGAAGCAGAAGCAGAAACAGTCGTCTTGGCAAGTGCATACGTTTCGCTTTGGCTGTTAATGTGAAAACGATGGCTCAGGTTTTTGGCTGCCAGCAACGAAAAAGAAGCTGGCAAAAGAAATGCACAGAAAAATTGCATAAAGCTCGCAAAAATACAATAAAATACGACCAACTACAACGAGTGCATGAATGAGTATATATATATATATATGAGGTACACATATTTATATAAAAATATAGATATATATATATATATATGTACGTTAGTATATGGATATATACTCCCACTACATATAGATAGATGTACTTGCATTGTAAAAGATTTTCTCAGCGCCAGCTGCAAATATTGTAGCAACATTTTTATTGAGGTTTTGTCTGTTTGCTCAACAAAAGCAAAAGACGTCCAGCGGGGGAGCTATTACTCTTCTTCATCTACATTTTTTTTTTCCCACTCGCATTTTCCCATTTTCTTTTATATACATATATATATATATTTCTCTTCATTTTTTTATATTTTTTGCTGGCTCTTTTTTTGGTTTCTTTTTTTCTCTCTGTGAGCTTTCTTTGGTTTTGGTAGATTCGACGTCGTCGCCTTGCATAATTTCAATGTAAAATTGCAGCAATGAAACTTGCACTGAGCACTGAACACTGAAATGTATTGAGGCGCAGACACACAAAAGCCAACGCGGCGTATGCGCAATTATTTAAAAACGACACTGGGGACGTTGTCAGCTGGATGAAGCACTATCGCTATGGAAATGCTCTGCCAATATATATTGCAAAGATAATTAAAGTACTCATGTATATGTACATGGAATACAAATGAATGAAACCTTTTCTCAACAGAATGACAATTGCTACAATGAGAGACTACCTTAAGCATTGGATTATTATGGCCTAGAGTTTTAACTTTTTTCAGCTGACTGTAGCATAGATTCTTGCTACAGTAAGTTGGTCAAGCAGAAAGACTGATTTATATTCCATTCACACAATACTATTTCACACACAAAAAGCTTTCATGTACTTATGAAGCTCTTTAATAAAGTACTTTAAAAACCTGTCTGAGAGATTATGTATGTATTTAACTTCAATAATAATAAATTATTATACTTTACTTTCTTTCTCTCTCTGAATTTATTGCATATTTAATCTGTTTGTAACAACTTTCTGTTTTAATGTGCTTTCATCAGCTTTTTGATTACTTAATTAGTTACGTCTTGCTTGAAGTTTTTCCTTTATATTTTTTTTGTGCGGCAATTTAAGATGCTCACCTTCTGTTTCTAACAGCTTTCAGCTTTGTTTTATATAGCTTCGTTTTGGTGTTCTCTTCTTAAATGTTTCTTATGTGCTTTTGAAGCATCATCTTTTGCTTTATATACTGCTTCTAACAAGTTTTAGCCCACTTTTGAGTTATCATCTTCTTACACACATAATGATTTGTCTGTTATTCATCTTTATCTTTTGCTTTATCTTTCACTTCTTCTTCTGCTTTATCCTCTACCCATTAGTAATAACTGCAAAGCTTCACTGTCAGCTAATATGCCTTGCGTGTTGATTGCCATTGGAATTGGGTGCATAAAGAGAATTGTTTGCCATGTGCAAATCTTTTGTGCTGGCATTAAATCTTTCACTATTCGACTCACTTACTCCAACTCTCGCACGCTCTCTCTCTCTCTTTCTCAGTCCCTCTCTCTCTCTTTTTGACTCATATACATACCCACTTATTCATTCACTCACATGAACGCGTTGCCTTTTAATTTGTTTCATATTGCAGCGTTTTGTTTAAATGCAACGCTTTTTGTTTGTTCTGGTTGTTGTTGTTTTGTTTGTTGCAATTGTTGTTGCTGTTGCTGTTGTTGTTGTTGTTGTTGTTGTTGCTATTATTGTTGATACCATCGCTTGGGCTGTTGCATTTTATGAAAATTCAATTGGTTTCGTTGTCGTCAACAAAACAAAGCCAAATAAAAAGCAAAAACAATAACAAAAGCAAAAATTGCAAAGCAAGAACAACAACAACAACACGAAGAACAACAGCAACAAAAAGTACAACAACATGAAAATGAGAAACAGAAACAAAATAGGAACAAAACTGAGCTGAAGCTGGCGTCTGCATATTTGGTTAAAATCGTTGCGTTTCACTGTTTGCCATTTCAATTATGTGCAACGCGGCGTATGAACAATGTTGTAATGAAATGGGCACACAGCCCCAAACAGTAACAACAACAACAACAACAACAACAACACTAACAACAGTAACAACAGCAACAACAGCAAGAACAAAAGAAGGAGGCATACGCATAAATATTGCGAGAAATGGCCATTGGAATTACAGTTCGTGCAGTTGGCTCAGTTTTTCAGTTTCACGAATTGGATTCTGTTTCGGTTATTTAAAAGGGCATTTCTCGTTTAGCGAATGAAAATGGAGGGGAGAAGTCGAGAAGGAAGAAACCAAATATAAAAACAAGTAGAGTTGGAGTAGATGGAGATGGACAATTGTTGAGGACTCGCACATTTGGAGGCAACTGGACTGCAGTTGTTACTGTTGTTTCAGTTGTTGTTGCAGTTGTTGTTGCTGTTGTTGTTGCTGTTGTTGTTGCAGCTGTTTCTGCATAGTGTTAAAACTTCATGCATATTTATGGAGTCATTCATATTAAAACCGTTGAACATAAAACGCATTTAAGCGCTTGCGGACCCAAAAAGCTGTTGCTCTTAAAACATAAAAGTAATCGCTCGTATGGCAATTGTAACTTCAATTTTTATCATAATATAACATAAGTTCAGCAACTGCCTATCAATCATTCTATATAGTACTACTACTTATGATTATGTTGCCTTCAAGCAATCAATGAATGATATGAGTTATTAACATCCAAGCCAAAATTCCATTCAAACTAATTCATTCTCATCTATCATACGCAAAAAAAAACAAATTTCTGTATTACCAAAGGACCTTTACATCATGTATTTTCATTTTCTATGTATGCGTATGTATATGTGTGCATATATATATATATAGGTATTGCATTTATATTAGTTAGCTCCATGTGTATAGCAGTGTAATTAACCATTATCCTTTAAAATTGGTTGCCTACAAGTTTTTAAGTTTAACCAAATCCTATAGAACAGTTACTCACATGTCAGATTGTAACTGGCAACAAATTCATTGTATTTCCTACTATTACTATTTCAATTTCTATACAACCTACCCCACCCTTTGGTCTACTCTTTACTAACTCTGATCCTTTGGTCAGCTACATAATAGGGCTTATTTTGTAAAAGTTGCCTTTGGCAATTTATAAAGTTTACTACAAGTTGGGCGTAGTGCCATCCGCATTATACATACAGTCTCCAGTTCTAACTCTGAATCAAACTGTAACACTAACTCCAACTCTAACTCTAACTCTAACTCTTACTCTAACTCCAATTCCAACTGCAACTGCAACTACAAGTCCAGCTCAAACTTCAGCTCAAATTTCAATTCGCATTCCCCATTAGCAGCTACTTTTCAATGTGGTTAGCTGGCAAACAAAGCGTTGCACATTTGCGCAGATAAAGTTCTCACTCAATAGATGGGCTTAGTTTTGTTGGGCAGGGGATGGGGGAGGGAGGGATGTTGTGGTTCAAAATAGTTAAAAATATGTAAAAGTATTTTACACTAGCATTCTTATTTATTTTCTTTTTTTTTTGGTTCTAAATACCCTTACATATGGTATGCTTACTATATAATTACAGGTCTGGGCTTTCCATAGAGCTTACCTGCACGTTAGTTGCATTCAATGGAAATGCAACTGCCACTTGATTGAATATATCTATATATATATAGTTCATTTGATCAGCCTTGTAACTCAACTAAGCTTGACATGCATATGAATAAATCTATATATATATATATATATATATTTATTTATGAAATTTTAAACAATATACAATTGGCTTTAATCAAATTACCTATTCTATGTTGCTTTTAATAGTTTATATAAGCCCGAACTAAGCTGGTCTAGAATCAATTGCATTTATTTGGTAATAACAATCAAAAGTTATAAAAAAAGATCCATTTGTTGTAATATTAAATTTAAATTTCAATTTATAATTGAAAATTCAATATTATGCGAGCAAAGCAAAAGGCCAAAGGCAAAAATTTGTTATTTGTTAAAGCAGTTAAAGTTTTGTCAGATCCGTAAACTAAACCCCTATATATATAAATATATATATATATATATATATATATATATGTTAAATAATTATATAGCTTAGATTAGGGTTTTGGTATGATTGGTGAAAGTGTAAAGTTGTTGCATGAAAAATAGTTTTGTTTATTAACTTAATTACCAAATAGTTAAGGGCAATTTATATAATGTGCCTGCAAGGATATTTAATGTTCGGCGCATCGCTTGTTTTTTCTTATTTGTTTCCATTTTATTTACGAAAAGTTCACACAAAATGCACAACAAAAGTTGACCATAGTAAAACTGCACACATTGTAAAAGTTAATTGCGTGTGTATGTGTGTTGGTATATATACATACACACATATATATATATATATATATAATTCTGTGTGTGTGTATGTGGATTGGGCAAAAACTAAACTTTTTATTTAGGTAAGTTTATGGGTAAAAAACATTAAACACGACCCCAAAGCGACTCGTCTGCCTCGTAATAATTAAACACACATTTTATACTGCTAATGAAACATTAGTTGTTTACATTTAATTTGCTATTTAACACTGAAACCCTACATTGTTCATCGACACCTCGTCCAGTAGCCAACAAAAAAATGTTGCAAAAATTCCAATTATTTTAATAACAATAATAAATCAAAAGCCTTACAAAATCATGTTAAATATTGTATAACTTATATTAAAAATAAAAACAAAACTAAAAATGAAAGGAAATTAAGAGAACATTTTATATATATATGAGAAAATTTTCATCAATTTAGTGTTAAAAATTTTTGGTATTGTGGCCAAGTCTTATGGGCTTATGAATTGGCCAATTGTTTGATTTTCTTGGCAAATGAAGTTTTCTGCATTGCCTCTGGGTAAAAGAAAAAAAATTTTGGTTTTTAATTTGTTGATTTTTCCACAAAAGATTTATAAAACATACGATGCATTGTGTAAGGCCTTAGAGAATGAAAATTCTCCCTCAGTCTGTTTGTCTCTCTCTCTCTCTGTGTATGTGTGTGTATGCAAAAGTCAACAGATTACAAAGAAAATGTTGCACAATCCATGCTGCAACAAACCTGCTATCTTAACAAATGAATGTGTGTTTGTATACATATATAAATATGTGTGTGTGTGTGTGCATTCATGTCTGAATTTAGTTGTGTTATTATTTATTGGCTCGATAAAAACCAATGAAGAAATTGCCAAAAATGTTATGCAATAAACTAAAGACAGGCAGAGAACAAGTGGAGAGCAAGCGACAGCAAGATATTGAGTGTATATATGAGTGTGTGTGTGTGTATGTGTGTGTGTGTAAAGGGAAGGTGACAGGATAAGACAATGTAGGCAACAAATAACTACTACCATTATTATGGAAAGTATGGCCTGGGACAGCAAATATGACTATGAGCATGTGAAAATCATAAAATCATTGGTAAAATTTGCTGAAAATTGAAAAATCCTATTCCTATCGTATATATGTATACACGTATATATATATACATAGAAAAGTTCACAACGTTTCTATTGACACACAATGGGGAGCCGTGACATTTATCATTTACTTTGATTGCCAATAGGTTGGATAACGACAAAGCCACAAAAATTTCCAAGAGAGGACCACAGATTGTTGGGGCGTGGGCGGATTTTGTTTGTAATTTATGAAGCCATTGCCTTAAACACACACACACACACACACACATACAAATGAATATACTATATACAATATATATATATATATATGTTTATCTGTATATATATATGTATATATATATATATATATAGAGGCAGGTAATGGCTGTTGCTTTACCAAGTTTCAGCAACATTTATGGCGAATTGTATGCAACGATGCATGAATTTCATTTTTGTGGGGCAAAAACCTCCAAAAAAGCAAAAAGAAAAATGGAAAAAAAAGAAAGTAAGTAAAGAGAAGAGAAGCGCAGAAGAAAATAAAAAAGAAATGAAAAGGAGGTGGGTGGGGTAGACTGAAAAAAAAAGTATTAAAAATGGCTCTTCAAAGTGCTGCCTACATGTTGGCAAATGTTTGCGGTTTTCACTGGTTGGGTGGCTTGAGTGGTTGAGAACATGGTACAGTTTGATGGGTACGAAGTTGCTGCTAGTATAGGAATGAGGCGGTGGCTTATGTCTAGGGTCTGGGGGTCGAGTTTCGGGTTGGCTGACTGTGGATTACATTTATGTGGTTGCAATTGGCAAATATTGTATGTACATATGATGAAAAACTGATCTCAAAATGTTGCATAGTTATACGCATTCACACACCCACACAGCTCCACACAATCCCACACACTGACATAGTTGCACACACACACACACACACACACACACATACACACATATATATATGGATTTATATTACCATATACAATGCTTCAGGGTACCATTTCTATATACAATCTGTGACCCTTTTTTGCATGTGGCCAGCATATTTGTTGTTGGCTTTAATTAATATGCCAATTTGACATGTTGGCAAACACCAGCCAGTCTATAAGAGAAAAAGAGCAAAAAAAAACATAAAGAAAAAAAAGCCCCGAAAAAAGAGAAAAACAGTGAAAAAAAAAAAACAACAAAAATACAAAAAGTTCCAAAACTAATTGAAACTGTCAAAATCATTGGTCAACTAATTAATAAAATCAAGCAAATGCATAGCATAAAAATCAATAGAAATTAATTATTATAATAAAAATACGAAAAGCCATTCAAAGAAAAATCCAAAACAATTATTTTCTACATATATATATTATATATATACATTTATATATATATATATGTATTTCACATATGCCAAATGCCTCACTTACACGCAACTCTCCTACATATACTCTTGCTCTCTTTTTTTTGTCCCTCTGTCTGTCTCCCTCAACTACTCTCAATCAGTCGAAATCCCAAATCCTCGACAAAATCCAATGCTTAATTGCTTTTAGTTGCATGGCTTGTCATATTTCATTACGAATGAAAACAATTCAAAAATACATATATATCGAATCGCGTGTATTGTTTCCACTATAGAAAATTTTACAAAGAGGCAATGGCAGCGATAGTGACGGAGGCAGTGACGCTGGCAGTGGCAGAGGCTTTGGCATTATGCATAAATCTCTACTCTTTCAATAGTTTATAAACGATATACTTTACATATATTTATCTCCCTTTCTATGTATATATATATGTGTATATATATGTTTATTTATGTATGGATTTCAGTACCTGTTCAGAATTTTTAAAACTGCAACTCATAAATTTGAAGCGTTTTTCGTATAATGAAATTATAGTTTTGTTTTGTTTGCTTTTACTTTTTATTTGATTTTTTTCTTATTTTTATTTGGTTTTTTGTGGGTTTGATTTTGTTATTGTGATGTTTGTTTTCTTTTCTTTTTTGTGGTTTTTTATGGTTGCCTTATGATAACTCTATGATAAAAAGTTGATTTTTTTTCCTTTTTTTTTGCTTTTTTTCCTGCCGCCTGTAGCCGCCCTCCTGTTGAGAAAACTTATCAAAAACTTTCACGTTCGTCATTTGCAAATATTATGAGATTTCGTGCGACCCAAAGTCTAGGAATTTGTTAGAGTGTTCAGCATGCATATGGGAAGCATCATATTTTTTATTGCAAATGCGTGGCCCACACGCTGACACGCCCCCTTAGTACCCACACCTAATATTTGCTAGCAACGAGAATCTGCGCTGCTTTTTCTATGACGCCCTGCTGCGCCACTTGATCTGTGTGTCATTTTGCACGAGTTATACACACACCAACGCACACACACACACACATGCACACACATCATGCCCGTAAAAAAAAGGAAAAATAGGAGAAGATTCGAATGGATAGGGAAGGAGGATATACAAAAAAAAAAAAAGAAAAAAAAGAACAGAAAAATGAAAATCCGCTGTGATTTTTGGCCATTACCAGGCAGCCACGCTTATCTCTGGCAACAAAGCATGGAATACATGGAATTCACATGGAATACACACATGGTACATATGAAGCTATATCTATGCATATATCGCACGACTGAGATCTGCGACACACATTCATTTCTCAAACGCATTCCTCATGCTCTCAGTTTTAGCTCCCGGCTACCCCAACTACCCCAACTAACCCGACAACCTACTACTAACCCAGCAACCCAATGACTATACGATTACCCGACTATGTCGACTACCCGGTTACCCGTCACTCGAAATACGACATACAACACTCAGTATTGGAGCTTTCAGATCCGGTACTGGTACTGGCTTCGGGCAACACCGGGACTGCAGGCTACGGGCTACGGACTACGGACTACGAGCTACAGATACCCAATTCTCGGTACTTGCTACTCCTCGGTACTCGATTCTCGCCTCACTTACTCATATCACATCAGCTCCCTTTCTGCTGCTCATTCACAATTCTCGTTTTCATTCTTGTCCTGCGAAACTTTCAACCACATACGCCATATTACGCAAAATGCAAAGCATGAGGATTGACAAAATAAATAAATATGAAAATTTACGGGAAAACTTTTTTGTATTTTTGGCAGTTCACTTAAAACTGCTTTACAGTATGTTGGCCAAAGGGACGTGGTGCGGGTACCTACTACATACCATATACATATATATATATATATATATATATATATATATACATATATATAAGGAGAGGCAAATAAAAATAAGAATGGGGTAAAGGGAAGCTTTCGTTGTGCTGGGCAACGGCTTTGAACTTTTTGTATTTGGTTGTTGCTGATGCTGCTACTGCTCCTTATGTTGTTGTTGTTGTTGTTGTTGTTGTTGTTGTTGTTGTTGTTGCTGCTACTGCCTCAGTCGCTGCTATTTCGCAATTTATTGAAAAATCGATTTTTAAGCATTAAATGCGTCCTACGAAAAAACAAAAATTGTAAAATATATATATAAAAAAATCAGCCTGCTTACAGCAGTCCCACAAATCCTGCGGCTTTTCAGCAAATCAACACGGATTCAAGCAAACTGTTTCCTTCAGTCAGTCATGCCATGCTTCCTGCTACCTTCCCTTACTTTCCACCCACCCACTGCCTACCACGCCTGACTTACTCATGCTCTCTTACAGTGTCTTTATACTGCAGCAGCAGCAGCAGCAGCAGCAGCAGCAGCAGTAGCAGCAGCAGCAGCAGCAGTAGCTCGTAGCGCGTGACTCTGTCGAACTTTGGTGTTCCAACAAAAAAAATAAAAAATAAAAAAAAAACGAAAAAAGCCAAAGAAAAAAAAGCATAAAAAATAAAAGTAGAAGAAGAAAAATCAAAAAAAAAAATGATATAAAAATTTATGCAAAGCGCCTGCGAGTTACTTAAAGTAAATCCAAAGCCGCCGCTAGTTTTCCCTTCTACGGATTTCCCCCCTTTCTTCTGCTTCGAAACGAAATAACTGTGAAAAACTGTGACTCGTAAGCTGAGGTTGCTACTTGTTAAGGGTTAAAGGTGAAACTTTGAGTTTGTCTAGGGTTATAAAAGTGCCAAAGCGTGATGTATATAAGTATATACTCATAGCCAGAATCAGTACCAATGCCTTGGAACAGACCAAGTAACCAAACTCATAGAAGAACATACGGAAAGAGACAGGGAAAGTGACACAGACAGAGACAGAAACATAGGCGGAGACACAAAGCCAAAGACCGAAGACTCGTAAGATAACTTTTCTTTTTTTTTATATCTTTTTTTGTTAGCTTAACTATGCGGGTTAAAGATGAAAGCGTTTTGTCCTCTATTCGCAAAGCTGTCAGCGATTTTTTTGGCCAATAGGTAAAAGGGTTATAACCCCCATTCAGCTTCTCCTCTCACACTCTCGCACACTCCTTCAACACTTCCACCACCACCTGATTCCTATAAGTAACACAAAACTGTGATAAGCACGATTAGCCATAGCAAAAACTTTGCCAACTTGACTTATTTGTCCAAAAACTAAAGTATAAAATACAAAAAAACAAAAAAACACAAAAAAGAAAAATGAGAAATGAGAAAGCAATAGATTTATTCGTGACTTTTTGACTTTTATTTGCCACAATTTTAAAGTAAATACATTTTTCGACAATTTCCAACAAAATGAAAACTTTGTCTTAGACTCTCCTTTACCCTTTTACCCTTTCTTCTTTTTGTTTCTTTTTTGTTATTCTTTTATTTTATCATTTGGTAAAACGTGTTAAAGCTCATTTACTCAGATCATTCGAAACACGTAGAAATTATTTTACTCTCTGTAAGTTGACAATAAATATTTTATATAGAGCCTTTCCACAAAGCCGATTGTTTCGTGCATCAATATGTCTGAGAGTATATATAAATATATATATTATATATATGTATAAATGGTGATTTATCATTGCCTTTTATTTGCCAATATTTTTAATACTTATATGCATAAATTTTTCTGTGTAAAATTTATTACAATTTTTAAATGAATGTGAAAGAAATGTGAGCGCATTTTTCGCGAGAAATTATTACAGAGCTAAATTAATTTTTTTTGGTTTGTTTATTATTATTATATATATATATCTATTTTTTTTTTTTAATGAAATTCCATACTTAATATATTATTTATGCTTTTGCCCTTTATTCATTCTTTTTATTATGATAATTCTCGTTGATAAGTGAAAAGATTTTTAACATTTTTTTTTGTTTCTTTTTTTCACATTGCGATAAACACATTTATTTGGCTTGTTTTTTAGTTGCTGACAGTTGGAAATTGTTTTTGTATCCTTGAAACAGATTTAAAGGACTATATGTGCTTGGCATATTATAAATTCAAAGCTTAAATCTTGATAAAAAGTATCTACTATCGTTTCTATCTCTCTCACTATCTCTCTACCTCTCTTTATTCCATACTAGTAGTTTTGCTCTATGTTGAAACAACATTTCTGGCAGCATAATTATAATTGTATAGACATTAACGATAATAGCATCTATATATAGATAATACCTATGGACAAGCAATTAGTTACAAAACAAAAATCCACCAAAAACGGACTTTCAATACCAATTTCATTTCATTTCATTCAGCGCCAATTGCCATTTAATTTAATTTTGCCTGCAGCCAGGAAAAAGCAATAAAAGGAATTGTTCGAGTATAAAGAAAGTTAGAAAAAAAATAAAAATAAATGGAAAAGAAATATATATAAAATAGATTTAACTAAAATAACAAATAAACCAAAAAAAATTAAATCTGGCTAATACTTACAAAGCTCATTTGCCGCAAATTTTGGTTTAAATATATATATAAATTTTTATTTATTTGCAATTAAAAAAAAAACAAACAAAATTAAACAAACAAATAACTGAAAAAGAAAAAAAAATATTGTTAAGGCATTTATGTAAAATTCAATTCAAATTTCAATTCAATTGATGGCCAATATCTAATTAAATACACACAACCGCAAACATGAATACAAGCAGACACACATGTGCACAGGGCTAAAGAGAAAGATATATATATATATATATATATATATATATAGAGGGAAAGGAGAATGATAACAATTATCAGGAGTACATTTGCTGCTCATTAGTTTCTGTTATTTGTATTAATTTGGATCAATTACAAATTGAAATGATGTACATAAAAAATCAGAGTGAGGCAGAGGGAGAGAAATAAAAATATTGTGGAAATAAAATGTGCAAAAAGAAAAAAATAAAATAAATATACATACATATATAAATATATACATATTTATAAATATATATAATGAAAATTGCAGGGAACGCGTTTTAGCCATGGTGCGTCGGCTTTGTTGACTTGTTTGTGTTAACTTGGCGTGCATGCATAATTTAGAGCCAGTTGCCAGTTGCCAGTTGCCAGTTGCCAGTTGCCAGTCGCCGGTTGCCGGTTGCCAGTTGGTAATAACGTGCAGCGCTACCACCTTACCACAGACTTCCCTTAACACACTTTGCCCTGCCCAACACTTATGCTTCCACAATTCCTGTGGAAACCCATTGCTCATACAGTGCCAGCAAACCCTTACTCCACCTTTCAAACCCCCCCCTCCCTCTCCCTCTCCCCAACCCCCTCGCATCACCCACGCAATCCCGCAGCTGAGAAGCCTCGCAGCCCGTGTGCGTCGCTAAACGCAAAGTTTACATTGAAAGCCGCTTAGGTTGTGCAGTCGACGTAGCTGCTTTGTTAAAACTTTAAGTCAGCTAAGCGGCTTACCCAACACATACAAACACACACACACACACACATATATATATACATATATATATATAGGGGTACATAGAGGCGCATATAAACACACACCCACCTTGACTTACACGCACAGGTGCGCACTTTGTGTATCGCTCATACGCCGCATTGGCAAAAAAGGGTAAACCGTTAAGAATGTAAGGTAAGGGGTAAGAAGTTTGAGTTTTTGTTGTAACCCAGCAACCAACATGTAAATGATATCCTTGGGTTTTTGATTAAAATTTATGCTTTATTATTTGGAATAATTTTCACTTAAGCGCTAATTACAGCTAGTTTATTATGCACTCCATTGTATACATTTATCAAAAATACAAAAAAAAAAGTTCTGCTTAGTTTTTTTTTTTTTTAATTTTTCCTTCTTTTTTTATTTTAGAACGTCGCCTGCTGTTACTGCTTTCTGATGCCGGTTGCTTGATGCCTGATGCCTGATGCCTGCTGCTTGATGCTTGCTGCTTGATGCTTGACGCCGTGTGCTGTTCTTCTATCTTTCATCTTAGTATGACGTCGCAGTCAGCTGTCGGCTGTCATTTTTCAACTTTTGACTTCATTTTCATTTAAATTTTCATTTTCATTTTCATTTTCATTTGATTGCCAGCGTCGTTTAGTTAAGTTTTATACAAGTTAATTTGGCTAATTAATTTGGCTTACATGCTATACTGATAGCGCACATTGGAGGCCAACTATATATAGATAACCAGAAAAATAAAAACCAAGAAAGAGTAAAATAAAATGAAAATATTTGGAAAATGTTTGATAATAGATTGTAGTTAGTTTACGGAAAAGGATATATATATATAATTAAATTGAATTGAATTAAATTGAAAGGATTTTTATTTGGTTCTCTATATAGAAGTCTTGCTCTAACTAAAGACACTCTATTACACTCACCTCAACACCAACCAGACGCTCATCGTAATCGCTGCCTGCTTGCATGGCCAACTTTGCCTGGGATTGCATGATTGCATCGGAAAGAGAATCCCGTTGATATGTAGAGGAGCCCAACATGCCGACAGCCGTACCATTGGTTGGCGCCTTCAAGCGTGAACTTTTATTGCGGCAAAAGAACTCGAGAATGGCCACCAAAACGGCTAAAAGCAATCCTCCAATGAGTATATAATAGATGCCAGCCACATTGCTTAGAGACAGCTCATTGGGTGTATGAGTCTCCTGAATATCCCGATTGGGATTGCATTCGGTTTTATCAAACCACCATTTGTTGTGTAACTTAAGCAGCTCCCCGTTTTCCTTGAGCGATAGCACGGCCAGATTGAGACGATTCCTGAGCGTGACATGGTAAAAATGTGTTCTACTTTTGTAGTCACTGTGTCCGGGCAATCAATAACCACACTTACCTCAATGGTGAACCAATGGGCGTGGCCACACCAAAACCCTTCGTATCAATGTTTCGACCCACTTTCATTGTGTCACATGGCGCCCTCGCGTTTACATACTCATTCTTGGGTGATTCAACTAGAAGCGCATACTTACCCTTAGAGGTGCGAACACGTCGTATACCCTCGTCGTAGGTGTGCACGGACAGATGTGGATTGGCACTCAAGTACTCCCACATTTTGCTATGCAAACCAATCTTTGAACGCTATACCGTATATTGTATTATTTAATTTTGTTTGATTGAACAAGGATTGATTATATATACTATATATATATATGTATATATATATTTAATTTACCTGAAAGAAATCCCAAGTGGAACCATGCAAAAGTGTGCCATATTGTACATCAGTTTGCATGGCTAAATCTTCGGGTGATTTAATAGGTGCCACCATGCGTTCCACTGTGAGAAATGCAGCCAAGTTTGCCGTATACGATGATATCAATATAATGGTAAAGAACCACCAAACGGCTGCTGCAATCCGTCCAGCAATTGATGGTGGTGTTATATCGCAGCCCTGTTGCATGAATGCAGCAAGGGAATACCAAAATGAATTGAGCAATGTAAAATCATTGAGCGGTTCATTTTTTTCCTGTTGTTCCTGTGCATCAGTTAAATGAACACCACCACCAACACCAGCACTACCCCCAACGCCAACACCAACACCAACAATATTTGGTGCCTGTGGGTTAGCTGTGACATCGCCTGGTGTGCGCTGAACAATGCGCCACTCATGAGGTGGGCAACGTGTAACAAAGTAAAGCACAATGCTGACACCTATATAGCTCAGTATAACGCTCATCTGTAAGATGATACACAGTTACAAGATAGATAGAGCGAGAGAGAGAGAGAGAGAGGGAGAAAGAGAGTGGAAGCGTGTGAGTATTGACAGCTTGGTTAATAGATTGGAAGACCTACCCAAATCTCCTGCGAGAGCGGATTCAGAAAACTAAAGACGCCCGGCGTTTGCTTTACTGGCTTCTTGATCATAATGGATATGCCAAGCGACATGAAGGGCTTGGTAAAGTCAATCACACGCTCTCTGTCTGCTGTTATAGTCATGGCTGCAATGGCAATGTCCGCCTCCTTTAAGCCCAATCACAAAGAAGCAATCAGTTGAAGTTGAAGAGATTTGTCAGGTGTGCATTATATCTATCTATATATATATATATACATATATATCTTACCTTACGCACCAACTCCCCAACCATGCCATCCCAGCCGCCAGGAGCAAACTGATTCTCGGCACCATAGCTGCCATCCTGTACCAAACGCAGTTCAACTGGTTTAAGCAAAAGAAAAAGATGGAAAAATAAAAAAAAGAAAAATGTAAAGAAAAAAGGGGAAAGAAAAATATAAATATAAAGACGATAAAGAAGATGAAGAGGCGAAAGAAAGTCTTACAAGTCTTCTTTGACCTAGCCTGATTGACAACACGCATTCGCTACTCACATTTAATGCCCAACTTGCTGGCTAGCAGCTCAGCCATATCCTTGCAATATCCTTCAAAGCGTTCGTTACCAACCAGTTTCTCTCCATAGCCAGTCCTATGCATTAGATATGGCTCCTCAAGCACACTGGTCACTATATAGGTGTGATTTCGCGTATAATCCCCATTGATGGCAGAAATTGTACGCGAATTTTTCCCATGGCTGCGACTATGCAATGGCTGAAAGCCATCATCATCTCGCCACTCTGCCACCTGTTGCAATGTACTATTCACGGACATTTCAACTACCTGCAACGTATAGTTGACACGACGGCCATCATCATCAAAGCGTACCACACCCGTTAATCCATCGATTTCAACCTACAGTGGGAAATAACGTACAATGAGATTATCAATGGGAATTGCGGATTGGGCATTGCCAGGGGTAACCTCTAGGGTCTCAGATATTTTTTATTATTTTTTTTATTTTTCTTTTTTTTTTGTGTGAGCAAAAGGCAATTGGGAACAGAAAATTTTAAACAAAGATACTTGTGCTCAAGTTATAAAGGATTTATTTTTCTTCTTGTATTTTATTTTATTTTATTTTATTTTACTTTTATTTTCATATTTTTTTTCTTATCATTTTTGCCTTGATTTTTTTTTACTTTTTTATTATTTTATCTTCATCTTTAGGTTCATCTTCAGCAGTTTTCGTCGACTTTGTCGTCGTTTATAATCATTTCTCTCTCTCTTGAAGCATAATTTCTTTTTATTAAAAGGCAAATATTTGCAATCTTCAGCTCTTCGGCTCTTTCACAGTATAAAACAAAAGTTCAACACAATTTGTATATATATATATATATATATATATACATAATGTTGGGTATATATAGAAATGATTATAAGGACCAAAGGGATACTATCAAATTGTGTTAGTTTTGATAAAGAAAAGAAGACGAAATGAAAAATAAGTTAAAAGTATTTACTTTACTTAACAAA
This sequence comes from Zygothrica quintamaculata, assembly GCA_037044455.1. Lineage (NCBI taxonomy): Eukaryota > Metazoa > Arthropoda > Insecta > Diptera > Drosophilidae > Zygothrica > Zygothrica quintamaculata. The sequence continues at coordinate 236,979 of JBAMBS010000325.1, read as the reverse complement.
TATTTTAAGTACTTTCTCTTAACATTTTATTTTTATTTTTATTATTTATTTAATCAGAAATGTTATTTTTTTTTTGTGTTTCTATAGGGATATCTACAAGTCGAGCCTTTCCATTTTTTTTTTTATATGAAAATTTTGTTTCTTGCTTGCGTTTCTTATAAGTAAAACAAAATAAAAAAGAGTAAAAGAAATAAGAACGAAAACGAAAATGAAAATGAAAAGTAACAAAGAAAACCCTTCAATATTCTTTATTATTATTTTTGTTCTTTTTATTTTGCCAGAAATTTAAACTGGCAAATAACTTTTCTTCAATAAAAATGTTCTTGCAAATTCTTCAATGTTTTCATCAAAATTTTTTTGAGCCCACATGGAAAATGTTTAACTTACCTTGCGCAATACCCGTGATATTTTCTCCCCCTGCTCCCAGGGTGTTACCCAGCCCTTTGATGTATTGCAATCCAAAAGTGCGCTGGATTCATTCTGTGCACTGGAAGAGCCAGAGACACCCGCATGACTCCGTCGTTGCTGATGATTGGCACGAAACTGATCCGGTTTCTTACGTAAAATGCGATTGAAGGCCTCAACGAGCACAAATACCGCATCGTACATAAGAGCAGCTTGTGCCTGAACAATCGGTATAAAATAATAAATATAAAAATGTGGAAATATTTTTATTATACGAAATTTAAATCAACTACCGTAACATATGTACGACACTATACGATAAACAATGTTAAAGTACGAAATTGAGATTGAAATGGAAACTGAAATTGAAATTGAAATTGAAATTGAAGAGTACAAAAATTTACCGAAACAGCTGGAAAACTGCCACCGCCTGCTGTGCCGAGGCCACTTGCCGGCTCCAAACGCTTCCGGCTGTCATGAAAATCACGCAACGCGCGCCGATTAGTGTCCACAATGCGAAAACCGGTGATGTTGATTGCCCCAAACTCTACCACATCGCTGGGCCAGTGGTTATCCATGACCTACGCAATGGTAGCACAAAAAAGAGAAAAAAAAAAAAGAATACAAAAAATAAATCAGAAAAAGCGTTTTAAAAAGAAAAACCAAAACAAAGAAAAAGAACAAGAGAATATAAAGTGATTCAACAACAAGAAAAAGAACAACAACAAAAACAAATATGAAAAAAACAAAAAATTTAATGGAAAAAAGAAAAGGAGAATGAGAAAAAACAGAAAAGGATAACAAAGCCCAACGGATGCCGGCAATAATTGCTTATTAAAGGTACCCAGCGGGGTGGCATGCGGCTGGCACGGAATTTGTTTTCTGGTTTCTGCACTCACCAGGCCGCTGAGCAGGTAATGATAGGTGCGCCTGCCCAGCTTTACGTCCCGCACATGCTGTATGATGATCTCTTTGGCCATTTCCGCCGGGCAGTCGAGCACGATGCGCTTTTTGCTGAACCGTCCCAAATCCTCCATAGTGTGCAAAAATTCAATGGCCATCGTTACGTTGGCGATGCGTTTGACCATTTGCACACGAAATGTTTCATTTCCGGGCTTCAGTTCTTGATAGATTTGCTGCAGGCGCAGTAAGCCTATGGATGGTTCAGGGTATATATATATATACACACACATACACACACATATATATATATGAAAAAAAAGTAAAACGTCAAAATGAAAACAACGACAACAGCATGAAAATGAAAACAAACAAATAGAAGCCACAGCAGCAGCAGCAGCAGCAGCAGCAGCAGTAAAAGAAAAACTGAATGGCAGCACTTGCCGGTGGCGTATGAGTAATATTGAGTGCCATATACGTTTAACGCTCTTGTTTTTTTTGTCTGCCTGAATATTGCTATGTGACTATATATATTTATATATATATATATATATATATATGCGTGTGTGTGTGTGTGTGTGTGTGTGTGTAGAGGGAAGAGAGTATACGTGTATGCATGGCAATCAAAAGTAAAACGCCAACCAAACGCGATTGCAGAGATAAACGGACTTTAGCCACAAAAAAATTGCCAATCAAATATATCAAAGAAGTCTGTACTCGTACACGAAATATGCTTAACACAAGCTCGTATTTGAAAAGCCTATGGATTGTGTGCGAAAAGCTTATAAGATTAGGGAGAATGTCGAAAGGCAGTCGCAATTCTGATAGTTCTCAGCCTCTATAAAACATACAAACACACGCATACACACAACAAATACACATATATAAACATGAATGCCAACACAAACTTGTATAGTCATAAGTACAATTCCAATTCAAGGTTTTACCCCAAATTCCTCAAACTCTGCACAAGGGTATATGGGATAAGAGCAAGAGAACAAGAGAGCCAGAGAGAGAGAGGGAGAGAGCGGTATGCAGTGAAGAAAGTAACATTTTGGTAGATTTGTATGGCAAATTCTCATTTCCATTCCATTTTTAACAGGAATGTGCTCATATATATATATATATATATATTTGTTTGGTATGTCAAATAACTATGAAAATAGTACAGAACGAGTACGACTACGAGTAGCTCGTATTCATATAAATATTATTCATACTATATATGAATCGCAACCAATCTCTTGAATAAGAGAGTATGACTATGATTTTTATTTCATTGCTTTTGAATATGTTTTTTTGGCCCCAAAAAAGAAAAAACAACAGCAGCAACTACAGCAGCAACAACAGCAGCAACAACAGGAACAACAGCAACAATAACATAAACAAAAAAAGTTACCAATACTTGTACCAAATACTATAAAATGTTTATTTATCTCTTAACGCTATTTGCTATTGGCCCATATTGCTTGGCATATTTTCATCATTTTTTTTTTGGTTTCTTTCCTTTTTGCTGCACCCCCCTCCCTCTGCCTAGCCAAATAGTGCCTCTGCGCTTTTATATATATATATATATATATTTCTTTTTTTGCGTTGTAGCCGTTGTTTGTGTGTTGAGTGTATATCTCTGGCTGCTTATGAATACTTTATATACACACACTCAGTCACTCAGTCACACTCAATCACTACCTCAATCTCTCATACTCTCTGGCCGCAGAAAAACATTTTCACACGCCATTTGTTGCACGTCGTTGTTGTCACAGATGTTGTTGCTGTTGTTCCTGTTGTTGTTGTTGTTGTTATTGTCATTGATTTCTGGTTGCATGATTTGTTGGCAATGGCCACAAAACAACAAATAACACCAACAACGAGAAGAGGAAACGGAAGTGCACAGACAATTGAAGTACTTTTTTGTGGCACGTTGGTAACATTTCAATAAATAGCGAAACTTCGCTTCCCCTTATCACCCATACTTCACACCCATTCCCTTTCCTTTGCCCTTTCCCTATACTTTGTCATCTCCTCTTCCTCTGTTCTATCACAATTTTACCAATATAGTAACGAATTATATATATATATATATATATATATATATATATATGTATATGTATAACCAAAAATGAAATAATAAAATTGGGTGCGTGTTGTTTGTTCATCCATTTGGTTGCTATTGTCGTTGCTACTGTTGCTGTTGCTGTTGTTGTTGTAGTTATTTTTTTTTGCTGTTGTTATTATTGTTTGTGTGTGCGATGATGTTTTATTGAATGCTTCCTATGTAGTCGCGTATTGCTTTTTCTGCAACTTTTGTATTCATGAATGCGCCAAAAAATATGCTACCAATTTGTCGCCGTGTGCGCTGTTCGTTTACCGAACAACGACAACGACAACGACAACACCAAAAATAAAAACAACAACAACAGCAACCGTTGCCGATAACAGCGGGTTGGGTCTAAAGAAGAACAAAGCAATAACAACAAACTGCTGACAGGGGCATTAAAATATAAAGTCTCGCTGTGGAGCCTTTCGTTAACAATGTAAACGATGCTCGCTGGCAAAGTGTATTGAGCTGAAGTCGGCCAAAATGCCAAGCCCAACAATAACAACGTTAACAAGAAGAGCAACAGCAGGCAAACAGGCAGCCAGGCAGCCAGGCATTCAGGCAGGCAGGCGGGCAGTCAGGACGAAGAGCAGTGGTAGCAGCAACATCAGCTTGTGCTATGCCACAGTTACTGCCACTGATGCTGATGCTATTGCTGCCTTCTGTTACAGCTACTGCTACTGCTGCTTGTGCTGCTTGTGCTGCTGCGGCATTTCCTTTTCCTGCGCTGAATGCCAGCGGCAACAATGTCGGCCTACTTTTCGGCAACGGCGCAAATATTAAAAAACGACCAAAAAATGTTAAGGCAGCAGCAGCAGCAGCAACAGCAGCAGCAGCAGCAGCACTAACAGCAGCAGTAGCAATGGAAGCAAAAAGAAAAATAAAATAAAAAAAAGGACCAAGCACTGCCGGCAGTTGCATAAAGTCATAAATTTTATTTCACACAGAGTCATTAACACATGACACACACTCAAGCAAACACACACAAAGACACACACAACAACAACAGAGCGCAAAAAAAACTGTGAAGAAAAAGAGAAAAAGTAAGAGAGCGAGAGAAGCAATCGCACACACAATGGAACAGCCCATAACGACAGCCTGTGAACTCATTACAAAAGGCGCAAAAAAAGGCGTCGGCATAAAAATGTTCAAATAACACACGCAGAAATCACTGCGGCGTATACGTAATATCATATGAAATTTTACACACAGCTTCAACAGTCGTCGCTGTCTACCATTGTGTGTATTATAAGTATACACATGAGTGTATGGTTTCTATGCCTGTGTGTGTGTGTGTGTGTGTGTGTGTGTGTACGTATGTGTATGTATGTTCGACGTCTCATCGTTGCCTTGATGTCTTCATCTTTGGCCGTAATTGCTGCCTGCGTCGCCATCGCACGTAGACTGCAGGAAATTGCTTTGAAATAAATTTCAATACAACAACAAAAACAGAAGCAACAGCAACAACAGCAACAACAACAACAACAAGAGTTGAAAAGGCTGCCTACGACAACAACAAAAACATTATGTGGCATGTAGCACGAAACGCAGCTGCTGTGAATCAGAGCCATATGTGTATGTAGAACTGTATGTGCGTGTGTATATCTAAATATATATATATATATATGTATATGTGTGTGTGTGTGTGTGTGTGTATGTGTGATTGTAAGTGTTAGTGTGAGTGTCCTGTCTGTCTTCTTGTCTTGGCTGCTCAAGCAACCGAACCACTTTTAAGCACTCGAGAGCACTCAAGCAGCCCGTCTGGCAGCTCGTCCTTTTACTTTTACTTTTATATATGGCAAAAAGGGGGCGCGGCCTCTTTGTGCCGCTTATTTAATTACATATTAGCAAAAAGAAAAAAAAAGAAAAAAAAAACAGAGAAAAAAAAAACCGGAAAACAGAAAAGAATATAGATGTAGGAGGGGGAATTGACAGTGGGTGCTACACAGTAAGAGTTGGGGTTGAGTAGGTGGGGAAGAGGGGGAGAGTACAGCAAATGTGAAACTCTGTGAAGCTCTGTAAAGTGGCACAGCCATCTGAGATAAAGATATGTGTTTGATGGCTGATTTCTATTCACATTTGCCGGGGATTGGAGGGGATTTGCAGGGGGATTAAAGGTGGTATGAGTAGCGAAGTGCAGATATATTTATATATGCTCTCTATAGAAGAGCTACTGAGATGAGTTTAAGCAATTTCCTATTACTTTCAAATCTAATAAGCAGCTCTCCCTCTCTCCGTCTCAGTCTGTGCCTTTAGCTGCCTTTTTTGCTTAAAATTATAAATATTTTGTTCCATCTATCAGAGCTTATTTGAAATTCATAGAATGCTAAGCATTAGACGCAATTGAATTGAAAGAACCTTTTAAAAATTATATAAAGTAGACGGTACTGAAACCTCTTAAGTTCAAGGATCTTATAAAGCACATACAAATAAAAGAAAATTTTTCATTTTCTTTAAAAATTTTTCGAAAATTTTATATATTATTTGAAGCAAATTCTTTTGATTTAATAATAATTAAAATTTATAGCAAATAATTTGATTTAGCTTGCAAATGCTAATAAAGTTTAATTATAATATATATATATTTAGAAATACATATATATATATATATATATATATATATTTAAAGCAAGTCCTTGGCATCCTTAGTTATTGAATAAAATGTTCTAGGACTGTGTATTAATCTCAATCTCGCGTTGGCAATCGTTTTGCGGCAGACTTCGTGCCATTAATTCTGTTTTTGCACAAGCTACATTCACGCACACACACACACGCATACATATACAACAAAAATGTCAAACACTCACTCACACAGACAAACAACAACAACAACAATGAGAAGTGGAACAACAAAGGCAACAATAACCATCGGCGCCCCATTTGTTAAGCGCTAATGAAAGCGAAATGAAATGAAATCAAAATACACGCAGTAAACAATGGGGATAATGTAGCATAGATTGTGCAGGACTTGTTATGTATCCTGGTGCTGCCCCTTTTGTTTTTCATCCCCATAAATATATATATTTATATATATACCACTTATATCAATATATAATATATATATATAGAGTTGTTTATATAGATGTTTGCATCATACTCACCATCATGCGAATCATAGAGATAAATAATACTTTGCCATCCATAGTATTGTATGGTATCAATAATTGCCTGATGATAATCCGGACGCATGCTGATCGCAAAATCCAACAGACCTGATGATGGGGTAAGCACCTAAAAGTATGCAAAACAAAGCGTGTCATGAGTATTACACTGCATATGGCCCGATATGATAGACGATATCAAACAAATAGGAAACAAATGAACCATAGAGAAGGGGCTAAGGATTGTTAGCAACAAAAATAAAAAAAAGCATGGAAAAGAAGGTGGTAACATAGATAGAGTGTATGTAGGGTATTTGGGTGTTTGGGTGTTTGGGTGCTTGATTTGCGCCCTATAGAGTATAACAATGTAATGTGCACGCTACATGAAGCAATAATAAAATGAAACGCGTTTCCGCTTTAACGCTGCCAGCGACAGGAATAGGGACATAAAGAGAGGATAGGCAGCACCAGCACCACCAGCAGCAGCAGCAGCAGCAGCAGCAGAGGCAAGTGCCATGAGGCAGCAGCGGAATCATACGCAATGGCAGCGCCAGTATATGAGCCTGAGTCTGAGGCAGAGGCAGCAGCTCAGCTATAGGAATGAGAAACAGAGCGAAGGACATGTAAGTCCTGCCTTTTAGCCTGGCAGCAAGTAAGTACGAGTATATACACGATATGTATATCGGGTATGTCAAGAGATACCAGTACACACACAAATAGATATACAGAGACCCGTTTCCGTTTAGCAGTATACACACACTCGCACATACTCACATGCATAAGCATACGCACAGCTAAAGCTAAAGCCTGAAGGGACACGCAAATGCGCAGCCTGTTGTTCTCGTGTGTGTGTGTGTGTGTGTGTGTGTGAGCAGGCTCTGTATGCTCTGTTATGGTGACTGTTGTTGTTGTTGTTATTGTTGTTGTTACTTGCTGGCATCGCCGCCGACGCCAACGCCGACGACGACGTCGCCGCCATATCTTGATTTATAGTGATTGAAATAAAAGAGGCCAAGAGCGCATCATAAATTTTTTTGTGCTCACTGTAGAGCGCATTGGGGGCGCTCGTTTGGCATTGTCTTCCGGCTTTGGCTCTTTGGCTTTTTGTTTTCTGAAGTGACAACAACAATAACGGCAAAAGCAACAGCAACAGCAACAACAACCACAACATCAATTCACAACAACAACAACAACAACAACAGCAAGAACAACTCGACTGGTTGTTGGTAGTAAATTTTCTTCAAATTACAATTATTATGATTTGTGCTTTGCTTTTGATTTAGTGCAGCGTCTGGCAGCCACAGCAACAGCAACAATAACTGTTACGAGCTCTTCCTTTTACTCTCTTTTCCTCTTTATGTGTGTATCAGTATGTGTGTCTGTGTGTTTGTGTATTTGTCTCTGTGTGTGTGTGTTTGTACTTATAGCCACTTTATGCGATGACTTTATTTTTATAAACTCAAGTTATACTTGTACACTTATAAGCATTTATGTCTGTGTGTGCGTATGTATATATATATATATATGTATGTGTGAGTGTGAGTGTGTGTGTGTGTGTTTGTGTGTGTTTGCACCCTTGTTGACTGCCCCTAGAACAAGTGAAGGTTGATGTTTAAATTAGATTCGTGGCGTCAGTTTCATCCCTCTCCAAGAGACAAACACAAACACACACACATACACATATATATAGAATGAAAGACTAATACACACCAAAACCCATAAACTGCAGCTTAAGCTGTTAAGTGAGCTGTATGAAAAGTTATTGCCAAAGAGAAAGAGAGGCTATAAGAGTCCTAGAGAAAGAATGAATGAAAGAATGAAAGAAAGTACAACTAAAATTCGAACTATTCGAAAAATATGCTCTCAAAGTTTTACTGGACAATTTCAAGCGCCTCAAGCAAAAAAAAAACAAAAAAACCAAAAAAAAACATTTCATAAAAATAATATTTGAAGTGTTTCATATTGTTTTTGTATAGAAATAGGGAATAGAGTATTGTAAGGGATGGGGAATAGAGATGGAGATGGGGCTGGGAATGGGGATGGGGCAAAGGGCCATTGGCTAAATTGCTATAAGGCGTCATTGTGAATTGTGAATTGTGATTGGATTTAGGTTTGTGATATAGTAATAGTACTTCAATTTCAACCAATTGACCCAAATTATATCAAAATCTGATGACCAAATACCAAGTACTTTTGACTTAGACTCAAACTCGTTCAATCTACCGTTAGATGCATTTTCAATTTTCATTTACAAGTAGTTCTCTTAACTGTCATTGTAAGGCGTTGCCCTAAATAATTTTTAAATTTATTTCTTTTTCTATTTTCATTTTTAAATGTATTTGTATTTGTATTTTATATTATATTTTTTTATGTTTTACATTCAACTTTGATTGCTTGCATTTATATTTTTCTTTTATTTTCCACATTTTCAATTGTCTAATCGCACTTGTTTATTTTCCTGTTGCAACAACACTTCTAACATATTTCAAATATTTTCTTTTTCTCTCTATTTACTTTAATATTTCATAAGTAATAATTTTAGCTGTTGACTTCTATTATACTCTATTTAGTTTCAGAATAAACTGAAATTTATATCTATTTTATGAACAGCATATTCTCAATGAAAACATGTAAACAGTAGCTAAACATGACAAAGCTGCCAGCCCGCGTCGGATGCAATATCTTTCAGCTTTTGATTGTCATCGTTAGCAGATCAATTGCTATGAACAGTCGGCGAAATTAAGTTGCCAGATATCAAATAAAAGAAGTTGCAGTCGCTGCAATTGATATAATCAACTATTATACACTCAATGAACTACTCTACATTAGCAATATAAACATAATAATAATATATAATAATAATAATTTAACTATTCTACAAATATAGTTGACAAAGCATGACTTTGATTTGTAGTTAGTCAATTGAGTTGATTATGCAGACAATCCTTTCAAATATACTATGACAACTCTAGGCACATTAAAATGGAAAACCTATAGACTCATGGAATAAAACTGAAAGGTTCATATAATGTTCTAATTGTATTCTTCAGGGCTACAATTGTATCTCAAATAATAGTTTTGCTTTAATTGGACTAATTAAGAATACATTTTTGAAGCATTAGACACACATTAGAATATTATTCGGAAAATTGTGCAACAAAATAAATATCAATCTCTTACATCAAATACTTATTGTAAATAATGTCCACATCTATAGAAAACCTGTATAGAAATATAAAATATTAATTTCTATTACAAGAACAATTTTCTTTTGATAACAATAACTTTTGTTCTTATCTTCAGCTCTTGTGTGCTATATTTACTTTATGACTGATTCTTCAACATTGATTTCATTCACTTCTGTGAGTTTTCTATTATCTTTACACCTCATTGTCTTTCCTCTTTAAGTATCTGACAATGCATGTCTTAACATGTCTGAACATGAATACATTGCAGTATTCAATGCGATGCTGTTGTTGTGATATATTTGAAATTCTGACATGATATTGAAATTGACTTAAAAGCAATGTGTAAATATTAATTATTAATTATATAATATTCATTAAACAACTATCTTCACAATATAAATTTAGGCAAAACAAATATTAAAATTTGTCTACTATATAATAGTAGTATACAGTTTGTTGTTTTAATTAACGTAAATTAAGCTATATATATATGTATATCAATGTCTGCCACATTGACCTGATTAGGTGCAATATTTAGTGTTCATATATGGCTTAATCTGAGCCACAACTGGCACTAGATATATATATTTTATATATAGCTTCTTGGCTGGCATAGAGTTTGTTTTAGTTCCCTTAGAATTTTACGATGCAGCAGCTTAATTTGATTTTATTTTCTTCTTATTTTTTTTTTTTTTGTTTCAGTGTACATAATAAATAGAGCATGCCTGACCAATGCTGCAAATTTTATAAAGATCGCATAATAAACACAAAAGTTATGCAAGACACACTTTAACATTCTGCAGCATGTACTATAGCTTAAAGTGTTTGCCTGTATGTGTATGTGTGTGTGTGTGTGTATGTGTGTGTATGTGTGTATTTGTGTTTGCATTTGGTTATGTGTTTTGCTATACTAAGTTCACCTGGCTAAAGGCTTTTTCACTTAGCCAACTGCAGCATCTTTACCCAGTTTATATACGAATAATAGATATATTTCCTCTGCTATAATTGGTTTCAGTTTAAGCTTATTTATTTGTAACGTTGTGCTGGTAACGGTAAAGTTGTGATGCATTTAACTGATTTTCATAGAAAATTTTAAATAAATAAATAAATTGCTTTAAACATAAATAACTTATTTGCAATTAACTAAAACTTATTGCTTTTCACAGCTATTGAAATGATATTTTATCTTTTATTAAAGTTTAATTTAATTTAAATAAAAGTTCTTATATAATATATTTAAGCTGGCATAGTATTTGTGTGTGTATTTGAGTGTTTATGTGCATGGTGGGAGGGGAAAAAGGGTTAAAGTTTACTCGATGCTAAATTAGTTCATAATTGTTGAAATATTTCCACACATGTGTAACACATTATATTATAAAGTTGAGATGATTAGTTTTTTGTGTTTGGTTTAACAAAGAAAACTTTTATTATATATAGAAATATATTTAGATATATATATATAAATATATATTCTGTCACCTGACAGCTGTAAAAATATCTTTTATATAAAGTTTGTCTTTTTATACGATTTTATTTGTGTTGGTATTCGCATATAAATAACATAAAAACATTCTTTGAAAATCTGATGTAAATTTTAATTTATCATCTACAACTCACTGTTAGCTTTCTTATTCTCTCTCTCTCCCTCTCTCTTTCTCTCTCGCTCTGTCGGTTGCTAGCATCTTTCTGTGCTACGCTTTTGGGTTTTTTGATTTTATATGAAAGAACAGCTGATGATGAGTTGATAGCTTTAATTATAAATTCTCCTACTCAGTAGAACATTCCGCACATATTTCACATATTCCCTTTGTTTCATTACGAACTTTTTGCCCTTTTTCCGAGCCCTCTGGCAACTTCATTACTCATCAGCCTCACAGAATGAGTATTTACGCATTCCCATGTATGGAACTTAGTTTATTGACTGTCCTTCTTCTACCTCTACATCTCTATCATGACTATGCTGTATACATATATACATGTACATGTACATGTACATGTATATATATATATATATATTTATATATAGTGTGATTCTCAAAGCGGGACTGGCTGGCAACAAACCACATCAAATGTAAATAACTGCACACACAAAATCAATTACGTATGACAATTTTTTTCCCTTTTTCTCCTTCTACCTCTCTCTTTCTTTTATTGTTTTTGTTTCACATTTTGTTTTCTTTTTTTTTTGGTTTTTGTTGATTTTTTACGTGTTTTTTTTTTTTTTTGTGTTGTAACTTACCTTTTCCGGAAACCAGGGCGTCACGAACGGCATTTGGAACGTATTCGAATAGGAGTGCAATGTGTCAAAGGAGTCCGGCGATACGGCGCCCAGCATTGAGTAGACTCCGCGCGAGAATTGATTGCAAACTGCAGGTTACAGCAATAAATTTGTTGGTTTTTGTTGTTATTATTGTAGTTGTTTTTATGGAGAAATGGGTGAAATGGGAAAAATTGTGAAATAGAGATACACAGATAGAGAATGAGAAGCAAAGAATGAGAGGAGAAATGAGTATGATAGAAATTGAGTAAGCAGCTCGCGACATGGCAACAGTTGGAAGGAGTATATGGATATGGAGATGGGTTGCTTGCTGCTGGGTTTATGGTATTGGGACATTCCAAGAGATATGCTCTATGTGTATGTGCGTGTGTGTGTGCGTGTGTGTAGTAAATGTGCAGTGTCTAGGTCGTGATGTAAATGAATGTGCGCAATTAAGCTGCTGCTTTTATAGTCTAGGTAGAAGGGTCAAAGAGTATGTAGTAGGCGATGGAGGTAAAGGCAGTGATAGTTGAGAAATGATAGGTGGATATGCGAGGGAAGGGGCGTGGCAAGGATCGTAGGTAGAGCAATTTTCAATAAAAATGCGCATAATTAATGCAGACAACTGCTGTTTGAAGGGCGTAATGGTGGGGCTGGAAGGGGGGGCTGGCTTGGCTGGTTGGGTGGTTGGGTAGCAACAGTTGAGTGGTTTCACTTTATTGTAATTGTATTTGTTATGTTTTGTTTGCTTTGGTTTTGTATGGTGAGTGTAAATGTTGTTGTATGTGTGGGTGTGTATGTGCGTGTGCTTGTGTCTGTTTTGCAGGTGGATGACTAAGGCGTGGCATAACACCTACTCAAGCGCGATAATTTGAATGCATCCGCCGTATTGATGACATCAACGTACGCCTGCAGCTCAAAGCGACGCGAACTGACATTCAGATTGTGATTGAGCATTGCATATTTAAAGGCTGATTGCACATCGTCCGTGCCTTGTTCAAAGATGGCACCTGTGAGGATATACATATATATAGATATATATAGACACGTAGTAAGAAAATGAGAAAATTTCTTTTATTCTTTTTACAACAGCAAAAAAAGAAACAAGAAGAGAGAAATATGTTTAGACAGAGAGTCTGTGTGTAGGTGTGCTTGAGTATGTATATATGGGTGTATAAGTGTATGTGTGTGTGTGTGTGGGTGTGTGTAAAAATGTTAAAGAAAATAGGTAGAATATTTTTGCTTCGTTAAATATTTAGGCGGCTTTTGACACAGTCCTCTTAATATTAAACGAAAGCGCACTGAATAAATATTTACACAAATGATAGTCTAACACATATACACACATACAGATGTATATATATATATATATATATGTTTAAAGCACACCAGCTGGCATACATATACACACACTGGCTGACACTCTAATGCAAACGAAGTGTTGATGCAGCAATTTTGCACGCTGCGCTTTTGCATGGCTGGCAGAGCCACGGGAGTCTCTGCAGCTGAAGGAGGATTCCTGCACAGGATCAGGTGAATGGCTTCGTGTGCAAGCCAGTCAGCATGACTGTCACATTAGCAGCCAGCAACGTACCAACACACACACACACACATACACCTATATATAGCATGGCCACAGTCAAACCCAAAATGACTGCAGGCGCAGTGACTGAGGCGCCATCGCGTAATAATAAAAAAAAAAAGGAAAAAACCAAAAATAAAATGGTAAAAATAAAATACGAAAAAAAAGATGAAAATAAAGCGAAACACGAAAAATAAAATTTCAAAAAAAAATAAATATATATACGTATATATATATATATTCAGGAAGTAATGCAAAATTGTATTGCCTGTGTTCCTGCCAGCACTTTCGCCACAATTTCAATTATTTGAGAATGTATATGGAATATGTAAATTTGAAATTTGTTTTGAATGCATATATAAACGGTTTTTCTTTTATTACCTTACGGCTATCAATAAGTACATCAAAATGCAAAAGAAGGAAAAAAAATATGGTAAGAAAAATAAAGAAAACGAATGTGAAAAAGTTAAATAAAATAAAGGGAAAATACAATTTGTATTGGTGGGTGGAGGATGGGCGATTAATGTAAATGCATTGCCTAAAGGAACGCACAGGCGTTAAAACTCAAACAAAGCCAAATAAACCAATAAACAAAATTTTCCAATAAAATCTAAAAGAAAACAAAATAAAATATTTTTTTAAATTACCAATAAATAAATATATTTCTATATATAGATAAAACATCAATTTATGCATAGCATCAAAATAAAATATAAATATATATATATATAAATATAAATATACATTTATATAAATAAACAATTCAATCTTAACCAAAGCTGATTAATAGCTGAAAAATCAGGCATTTCCGATTTATATTTTACTTTATAATTTATGTCAATATTTAGGGCACATTTTTTCCTGCATATTAAACAAGTAAAAAATCTGTTTACGAGTGTTCCCGACTATGAGTGCCCCTTTGCCTATAGACACAGACAAACACACACATATACACAAAGCTCTACACGCGATACTTAATGTATAACTCCATGTTTTTTATTCAATCTTAATGAAATTCACAGTTTTGAACCAGAATGATCTTATTATTGTGTGTGCCAAAAAGAAAGTTGATCGGTTGAAAATTGTGCTTAATATTCGTTTTTTTGCGTTTTGCGGGGCTCAGGGGAGGAAAGTCAAAAATCTAAAACAAACTAATCTAGCTATGAACATAGCAAATCTAGATTCAATATTTGGTTGCTTTAGCTCTTATTATCTCTGAGAAACAGGCGTTCATATAGACGGACGGACAGGGATAGATCGACTCATCGTCCTGATTAAGAATATATATACTTAATGGGGTCTCCGATGTTTATTTCTAACTGTTAAGTACTTTTCGGCTTTGCACGTTTCCATAAGTTCCCATTTAGCCTTTTTTAAAGGCAAAGGGGCTAAAAACAGAAACAATAACTCTATGGGAATCTCTCACGATTTATTTTTCAATGGAAAACTTAAAACTGAAAACTATTTTAAATCATACGAGTCAATTTCAATGAATTGCTTAATAAAAAAATTCATTTAATTTAATGTTTTTTTTTTAATTTTGTTTTTATATATATATAAATCCTTTAAGCAAGTGCAAAATGTTAAAGGATATTTAATCTCTATTGACATTCCGATCAATTAATTAAATTATTGTGTAATTAAATATTTTATTAATACTCAAAAAGACTTAAACGTTGTTTTAATGAAAGCAAAACCAAAGTAAATAAATATTTTATGCCTTTCGGCAAAAGGTTCAAACGTTATCAATAAAAATAATAATAAAAAATAACAAATAGCAAATAACAAATGAAAATAAAAATAAAGATAAAAATAAATATAAGAACTTAAACTGAAACTGAAACAGAAACAGTTAAATATACGTATAGCTACAGATAGAAAGAGTCTTAAATAAGGATTATAAAATAGATATAAGATAAAGTAAAATTGTTGCAAAAGTTTGTTTCCTTAGGTAATTCCATAATAAAATACATAATAACAATAAAATCTTGTAAGACGCTTACAAAATAAGTGAAATTACGAACTCTTAACAAGCTTCCAAAAACGATTTCAATCAATCGATTAATAATAAATTACATTTTGTTGCTGTAAAAACTTTCACAAACTGTTACTGTTGCTGTTACTGTTACTTTGTTACTTTCTGCGCTTTCTTTACTTTAGCTGCTGCTTTAGTTTCACTTGAGAGCAAACAATAAAAGATATAATGCTAACAATACAATTGAAATTGATGAAAATAGGAAGAAAAAGAAAAAAAAGAGAACAAAAAATCTCTTAAATAATAAAATTATCAAAAGGAACTTAAAGTAAATTTCATCTTAACTAAATTTCAGTAAATCTTTTCATGATATCAATCAATTGATTAATAATAAAAGAAAAGAAAAGTAACAAAAAAAACGAGAAAAAATTGGCTACTACATATAACAGTTATTTGAAATGATAATAGAAAACGATTTGGGGAACACATTCCATATGGGAGTGTATGTAGTTTAGTGACGATATGCACGGCTCGGTGAATTCACACGTATAGATGAGAGAGTTGTGCTTGTAGAATAACACAATCACACCATAAGCATTGCCATTACACATTGTAGCAAAATTTTAGCGACAACTGCAGCGAGTCCTTTTGGTCCTTTTCCTGCTACTGCTAGTACTTGCTGCTATTGCTTTTGCTATTGCTATTGCTATTGGTGTTGGTGTTGGTGTTGTTGTTGCTGTTGCTGTTCTTGTTGCTGTTCTTGTTGCTGTTCTTGTTGCTGTTCTTGTTGCTGTTCTTGTTGCTGTTCTTGTTGCTGTTCTTGTTGCTATTATTGCTGCTGGCTGTAGTAGTAGCAATGTTTGTGCTGCTGTTCTTGCTCCTTGCCAGTGCTTCGGGTGTTGCTTTTGAGACTCACCTAATGGTATTTTCTCGGTTAACGATGTAGATTGTTGCTGTTGTTGTTGCTGCTGCTGTTGTTGTAGCTGTTGCTGTTGTAGTTGTTGCTGCTGCTGCTGTGCTGCGCTAAATTCCAACAAGCAAATGCTGCCAGCACACATTAAATGTAAATATGCCAAGAATTTTAGCCTCGAATGCATTTTGTATTTGCTGTTGTTCTGTTACAAATTTGGTGAGAATTTTCCACTTGTAAGTTCTTTTTATTGAATGCGCGTAACGTTTTCTTTTTTTATTATACTATTTTATTTTATATTTTTTATTCGTAGTATTATTATATTTTTTATTTATTTATTCTTTTTTCTTCTTTAAATACGATTTTTCTATATTTTACCTGGTTTCTTTTATATATTTATATATATATATTTATTTTTTTTTTTTGGGTTTTTTGTTAACGCAATTTGTAGCAATTACAGAGCTACACCAATGTGCGTGTTGTTGCTGTTGTTTATATTGTTGAGCGCGTGGCAGCGTACAAAAATTTATTGCCTACTTATGAGCGCGGTTGGGGGATGTGGAAGAGTTATTATTATTGTTGCTTTTGCTGTTGCTGTTATTGTTGTTGCTATTGCTGAAGTTGTTACTGTTGTTGTTGTTACTGTTTTGTTTGGCAGTTGATTGTTAGTTTGCGTTTAAGCGTAATATTTTATTCTTGTTGTTTTTGCATTAATTAATAGGTTAGTAAGTTAGTATATTAATTAGTTGATACGTTGAGCGTTAGATTTCTATATGTTTAATTAATCAAACGTGTTTACTACGCGTTCAAATATATTATAATTAGTATAATTAGTATTTTGAGCTTATGATTTATTGATGTGTGTAATTTGACTGCTTAAGAGTTAGGAGTAATATTATATTAATAATAGTACTATAGGTTTTTAAAACATTTATCTAATTTATATAATATATATATATATTAAATGCTTCTTGTTGTTGTTGTTCATTTAATTGTTTAATATTAAATCTAACTATATATTTAATAAATATGTATATTTTTAATTTGTATATTGTTTATTGCATATAAGTATATATATTTATATTTCAATGTACGTGTCTACGTGTGTGTGTGTGTGTGTGTGTACTTAGTTAGAGTTACAAGTAGAAGTTCTGACGCACTTTAAGTCTTGAGCAGGCTTGACTTTAATTGTAGCCCTTCGAGCGTCATAGGATCTTTCTCACGTACACATTTACACATGTACACACACAAACAACACCATGCCCTAACGCAGACACACTGAGCACGCAGAACACACAGAACACACGAAAGGACACATGAAACGAAGTTGGTGAAGCCTGAAGCTTAATAGTGCTCAGCTGCAGTCACCACTTATTTGTCCGCTCACACGAACCAAACGGCAACGCGTTGTAATCAGCACTAACAACGCCTAAGCTGCCCAGTAATATGAGACCCAGCATCATTGCTTTCGGCTTACGGCTACAAAGCAACATTGTAGCTTTGTCGCTTTGTCGCCTTGTCGCTACAATTACAAGGCACTCTCTCTCACACACAAACGCCGCCTCATCCGAATGCTGTATGCTGTGCTCTTTGTACTAAAAAATCTTCGTATTTTTCCTCGTGTTCATAGCACGCACATTTTATGCTCTCAACTTTCGATGCTCACTCGTTCGTTTTCTCTCGCTCTCTCACACTCCTTTTTAGCTCTCTGTTGCTGTCTGTGTGTCGCTTGTGTTGATATGTTCTCATATAGTCGTACGCTGATACTGATGCTTCTGGTAGAGCCAATGCCAATTACTGACCTACTACATACGTTTAGAACTATAGACGGAGTACAAGATGCAAATTGTTGTATCTGCATCTGTTGTTGCTCTTGTTGCTGTTGTTGTTCGTGTTGTTGTTCGTGTTGTTGTTCGTGTTGCTGTTCGTGTTGCTGTTCGTGTTGTTGTTGTTGTCATTGTTGCTGCTGTTACTGCCGTTGGTAAAATGTTTGTTTACTTTCTGCCTTCCATTTTTGGCAGCATAATTGAAACGGACAACAGCATCATCAACAACAACAACAACAACAACAACAACAACAACAACAACAACAACAACAGCAACACTGACAACAACAACAACAACAATGACAACAACAATGACAACAACACTGACAACAACAAAGGAACTATAGAGCAACTGCTCGAATGCGTGCAAATCGTTTTCGCATCAAGCATAAAAGAAATGAAAAAAAATTGCAAAAAAATATAAAATGCGAAAAAAAAAGTTTATTTTTGTTGTTGTTTCTCGTTGTTTGTTTATTTTTTTGTTGTATTTTTTGGTAATTACAAGCGGAGAATCCGTGAGAATCCTTTTTAACAAATCTCATTAGGCTGTCAATTACGTGCCATTGGCGTTAGTTTGGCGCCGTAATGAAATCTCATTAATCGACTTTAATTTTTGCAAAAACAAAACTTAAGTGCCACGCAAATCCCGTTAAGCTAGCTGGCATACCATTCATACAGCCAGTCAAGCAAGCAGCCACGCCCCATTCGCGCCTGCATATTGTCGAGGTCGTGGCATGCGATTTCATCATAATCTGTAATTAGTTTATAATGCGCACAGGAAGTGCTGGGAAAGAGAAGGCGGTAATAGAAGGAAAAAGGCGGCAAAAGGCGGTAAAGTGCGGTAAAGGGCAAGTTGAAAGGAACGGAAGAGAACAAAGTGGCAGCGAGGACAATGCCGCGCGACGAACATTTCAACTTAACCTACAGCAAACTGCGCTTAACTACAACAACAACAGCAACAACAACAACAATAAGAACAACAAGAACAACAACAGCAGCAGAAACAACAGCAAATAATCAGCATAAGGATAAGGGGATAGGTTAAATATGGATTGGTATAAAGGGGAACGGGGAGGAACAACAACAAATGAGAAAAGTCAAGCCAATAAACATAAAAGTTGATGGCAAAATTTTTTAATTAAGAAAATCAATGAATATTTTTTTCATGCTTCCATTTTAACATCAGAGCCATAGCCATAATGCTACTCCTACCATGGAACTACCGTTAAGCACTTTATGGCCAACAGTTTTAATGATCATTAATAGCTTGTTGTAACAACTTTTGGCAAATATATATATATATATATATATATATATATATGCAAGCAGTGAAAGGATTTAAGCTGCATAACTCAACATTAGTTCAATGATTACATTCTGCCGTGATAAGCCCAAAAGATAAGCCCATAGTTATAATCAACTCACTGGACAACAGGACGACAGGACAACAGGACAACAGGACAATGGCACGATGCCACAATATGCTATATAGTATAATGTACCGTTACATAGTTGTCTAGCCAAAGTCATAAAAACTTATAATGTTGATAGTTCATAAGTATAATATGACGCTTAATAATAATAAACAAAGAGCAGGAAAAAAAAAATGAAAGTAGAAAATAATAATAATAATAACAGAGGAAAAAAAAGAGAAAAAGAAAAAGTCTCCTTGGAGTAATATAATAATTTTATAGGTTTATTTTAGAGCTGTGAAGGTTCATTAAGAACAAGCTGAAGTGAATGAATCGCGTAATTGAAAGACTGAACGAAGGAATGAATGAATGAATAGTTGAATGCTTGAGTATATATGTATATATATATTCAAAGATAAAAGTAGCATAACTATTCAACTTGTTGAAACTATTTTTGGTCTGTCCAACAAAGGATGAAAGTCTTTATGCTGTGCAGGACCTCAACAGGTTGATTAAAGAGCAGCAACTTTTTGCTTCAACTTTACTTCAACATTCATTAACTTTCAATGCTAATTAACAACATTTAGAGAAGTATTAAAAAAATCACAGGTAACTTAAACTGTAACTGTTGCTAGTTACTGACTAAAATAAACTCAGGTATGAAGCTATTGTACGGTCACTGGTTATTGTCTAATGGTAGTAGATGCTATGCTCTGAGTATCCTGGCGCAAAGTTGATTGGAAAAAGTGCTTGGAGCGTGGCGTTATTACAATCCTGAAAATGGTATTTCTACATCTGCGACTGCAGCAAACCAGCAGCAAACCAGCATTAAATCCTGCCACACCTGTGCTACCAACTTTACCAGCACAGACACACACACACACACAAAGATGCCTTAAGGTATACTCTGCTCGTATACGCAAGATTGCACATACGCAATGTTGTACCAGGAGGACTACTACTTGGTCTTACGTGCAGCATGCCAAGCTATACATCAAATTTAGCTGCTAAAACTGAGCATTAGTTAATTAAACATAAAGTTTCAGCCTTGGGTCAGACCTAATGAATTTACGCCAGGATCTTTTTACCTTTCTTACTCCACTCAATACATGTGTCCTTTTCTATTATAAATTTAATGAAAATCTCCATTCAACCTGTACGCTTACTCTATTAACTTTTTAGTGTTAAAACATTATTTTAAATTAGTTTATTTAAAGTAAATTTACTTGTTTTCCTCTCTTTGTTCTTTTCTTTGTTTTTCTATTTAATATATTTATTTATTTGTTTTTTATTCGTTTCATTTTAACTTTTTTTTTGTTTGTTCATTTATGTTTTAAATATATAATGCTGACCGCATGTCCTTTATGGTCACTTATGTAACGCAATCCCAACATCAGTATTTAAATTGTGAATTGAATAAATTTCAAATTATATGAAAATTGACTATTCATGTCATTTCATATAATATACATTATATTTTCAATATAGTTGCCTATTGTTAGTTATAAATAATGATATGATACATGTTTTAAATTAAAGCTATTATTTAACATTATGTTTCATTATTTAAAGGACAATCGGGTAAACTAACCAATAAAATGTCATAATGAATGAATGTATGAAAAATTCAAATAATGAGCTTAAAAAAAATAACAAAAATGTAACAAAAAAAAAAAAAACCACCCAAAAACCGAACAAAAAGAAAAATGAAAACACAATGAAGTAAATGAACAAACAAATCGACTTTGATATAATAATTAAATTTGTCTTTCATATTCGATTCTTATGCCGCCAGCTGGGACAATGCAATAATTTGCAATTGCATCAAATAAACAATACAAAAAAAAAACATATAACTAAACACTTTATGCTAACATTAAAAGGCGACTACCAAATACCCTTTATATTTTTTTTATAGCTTAAGCGTAGTCTACGCAACCCAGTGAGAGTCCTTAACACGTCCTTAGACTCACAATCGTATTGTAAATATTATGTTTCCTTAAGCCGCAGGCTGTTGTACGCAGTGCTTTTACTGTTTATACGCCAAACAACTAACAAAGACTAAACTATTAGTTAGAATAATAATAATAGTATATAATTGAAGCAAGTCGTGTATTGTTTGCACTTGCAACAGACAAGCTGCGTGTCTGTGGCAGACTGCATATTGATGCTTGATTGATTTTGATGCATATAAAGATATAGTATATAGCTAATCCTATATCATCAGAACTGTAGCTGTAGCTTGCACTTTGAGGACATCAAAAATAATTGATGCCTAAAAGTATGCAACAACTTTCTGCTGCATTTCGTATGGCTTGTAGTGTCATTGGCTTTGATTTCTAATCAATCGCAATGCCTATTAATAACTGTTACACGCAGCTATAGCATTGTAATATACCCTATTAGCCTATTAACAAATTAAAGAAGAGTATTCAAAATCAGAGAATTTTATTTAATTATTTAATGCAAACGCCAATAAATTTTAATTGTGAAATTTTTTTTTAGTGAGCATTATTATTATATGGAAATATTGCAAAAATGCGTCTTTCCGTGCAAGTGTGGGATATTTAGGTGGCTTTGATTAAGGATAAAGTGGGTGTAGAAGCATTGAAAAAAGCCATTGTAGGGCGGACAGAGGGGAGCGATGTAAAAGGAATGCGTGCTAATTATTTGCAATTAAAATTTATGCGGCTGCCTAAATCAACAAACTAAATCGTTTAATTAAAAAGCCGCGAGCGTACACACACCAACACACACAGCAGCTACACTCACACGCATACAAACAAATAAATAAAACAACAATAGTAACAACAACAACAAGAACAACAACAAAATTGATATTGCTTGAAGCCAGAACAAAATCAGAGCCGCAAGTATAAAGATAAATAAGTGGCATTGTCGGTTTCATTTCCGGTTGTTGCATTTGCATTCAAATCGCTCTTTCGCTCTGTATTAGAGTGTTAGTATCTGTATGTGTGTATATATTGGTGTGCTTATTGGTGTGTGTCTGTCTCTTTGTGTTTATATGTATATAAATATATATATATATATATATATATATATATGTGAGTGTGTGTGTGTGTGTGGTTGTGGCTGCTTGTAAGCGGTATATAAGCACATTTCC
Organism: Zygothrica quintamaculata; assembly: GCA_037044455.1. Taxonomy (NCBI): domain Eukaryota; kingdom Metazoa; phylum Arthropoda; class Insecta; order Diptera; family Drosophilidae; genus Zygothrica; species Zygothrica quintamaculata. The sequence continues at coordinate 214,201 of JBAMBS010000325.1, read as the reverse complement.
AACTGCTTTTTAGATTTAAGCGCTGCGCAGCTAAAAGCACAAAAATAAAGCAATAAAAAGCAGCACGCCACAAAGAAGAAGAACAAGCAGCAGCAGCACCAGCAGCATAAGAATAAGAAACAGTAGGAGTAGGAGTAAGAGTAGGAGCAAGAAGAAGAGGAAGAAGTTGATGCCGCGTTAAGGGTCGCGTATGATGGCAAAAGAGTAGGAGATGTAGAAGAAACAGGGAGTAAGTAGGGAGTGTGTTGGGGAATTTGGTAGTAGAACTCTTCTTACAGTTAGTAGCAGCTGTCGTTTCCGTCCACTTTTCCTGCCCCTTTTACCTCAAAAACATTTCCCTCTCTCTTTCTTACTTAAACTCGTTGTGTCTGTCTCATTTTGTCTCTGTCTTACAATCTCTCACTCACTTTAACTCACACTTAACATTTTGTATTGCCATCGCCTGCTGACTGTTGCCTGCTGCCTGCTGCCTGCTGCCTGCCGCCTGCTGTTGCTCCTCCTGTGACTTAGCCTCGAGTCTGTCTTTCAGTTTCTCACTTCATCAGTTACGCCAAAAAGGAGACTGTGCAATAAATTTCGCTGATTGCTTCCGCCGCCCTCGACCAGACCAGACCAGAGCATTGGTGGCATTCAACGTGCTTTTACATTGTAGGTAGAGATGTTGGAGGTGGATTGTGACTCTAACCTCGACTCCGATTTGGCCGACTGACTCATTTTTTATGCCGCTTGATAAAGTAATATCCGTTTTAGGTCTACTTTTTCTTATTCTTCTTACTTTTTAACATTTTTTTCCCTTACTTTTCCTTTTCCTTTTTTTTTTCTTTATTTTGATTCTCTCGCTTTGCTTCATCTACTTCATCCGCGACTAAAAATGACCCCAACAACTTTCTGCACTGATTATACATAGTATATGCATATACCCTATATATATATATATATATATATAGCTATTTAAGTCATATTACCTTATAAACGAACGTTTATTAACAGGCTAGAGTCAAGTTTCGCCCTAAAGCTGACAGGCATTTAAATCGAATTAAATTTCACAATTTTTGATCTTCAGGCGTTGCGCCTCATGAATGTAAATTGTGTGCGTATAAATTAAAGGGTATTAAATTCATTTTTGCTAGGGTGAAGCTACTGCTGCTGCTGTTGCTGCTGCTGCTGCAAGTAATGTGCCAACTTTCTGCTATAATTTGGTCACAAACGCAGCCAGCATCAGTAGCAGTTGTAGGGGGTAGTGGCAGTGGCAGTGGCAGTGGCAGTGGAAGTGGCATTACCAGTGGCAGAGTAAACCAGTTTAAAGGCAGCAGGAGGCATGCAGCATGGGCAGCGGTAACGGTAGCTTTTTTTGTTGGTCTAACACAGATTTGTGGCCTTGCGACTGGTCGAATGGCTCATGGGGCGTATGCGTCATATCAGAATATCAGAATATCAGAGCAAACGCATACGCAGTGTAGGTCAATGCTGCTGATAGAGCTAACAAAAAGCCAGTGGCAATTCTGCATTTTGTACACTTTACTTCTATGCTCAGTGTGTATGCCTTGTATACTTGTAACCTTGTTTAATTCTCTATATGTGTATGTATGTGTGTGTGTGTGTGTGTGTGTGTCTAGATGTTTGTAATTGAAACTTCCGCTTTGGTCAGTTAGCGCAATTTAGCAAACTGCAAAAAAGTTAGATACGGCTGAAGTAACAGGCAAAGTGCAAAGTCCAATCCAGCTACTTGGCTTTCATTTCAATTTCAACTTTAAAAGCCAACACACACACACACACACACACACATAGACATTTTAACGTTAACATGTGTGTGTGTGTTGGACTTTGTGGTCTTCTCTATGTGTGTGTGTGTGTGTGTGTGTGTGGCAACCACATGTAGAAATGAAAATTATTTAAAATGATTTATTTCACAACAATTTTCATTAGGCGACCAACTGCATTGCAGGTTTAACCCTGCTCCATCTCATCCAACCGCCCCTCCCCCACCATCCTACTACCACCTTATACACTTTTATATACGAACCCGACGCATCCCCCTGCCTCCCGCAGTCATTGCACAAACCGTGCACTAATTCACTTTTGCTGATTTCTGTGCAAAATATGCGAAAAGCTGCCTTGAGATGCTTCAACCAAGGGGCAGGGGCAGGGGCAGGGGCAAGGCGAAGAGCTACGTGCCACTGGCGGCTTTCATACATGTTTCATATGAAATAATTATATATGCGGTCAGCCGCCTGGCTGCAGGCAGTGCAGGCATCATCCTCAGACCACACACACACACACACACACACACACACAAACACATACATTCACATACACATTCATTCATTCATACACGCATACACTAGTGTCCTATTACCCCTTCGTCCCTCTGCAATTTGCTTTTCGCTTAGCCAATGGCAGTCGCATCACAAAAAAAAAAAAAAAAAAAATATGAAGCAGCAGCAACAGCAAGAAGGGACAGCAAAAAAAAATAAATAAATAAGAGAGAGAGAGTGAGAGAGAGGAAAAAATAAAATAAAAAAATTGTTAAATAAAAAATAGCTACAAAATGTGCTACTGCTACATGTTTCGTGTTTCGTGTTCCGTGGCGACTGCTGCATAACTTTTGCGGAAATTTGACTCTGGGGTGCTGCAGTTACCCACCACCCAGCACCTAACTAGCCCCTTTCCCTCTTCCCCTCCCCAACCGCGCAGTCATCCCACTTAACCAGCACATATCTTCCCCTATCGCTACCCGTCTTTAATACAACCGATCCTAACGCCCCCTCGAACCCTAAAACCCTGCTCACTGTCATCGTCTGTGCGCAAAAATTAGTAGAAAAGAACAAGAAACAGGGCAAAAAAAAAAAAGAAAAGAGAGAAGAAAATTCTGCCAAAAAAAAATAAAAATATATATAAAATAAAAAATAAAGGAAAAAATTGGTAAAAGCAACTTGAAAAAGGTTAACAAGCGGCATAGCAGCGACCAGCACACAACAGCGAAGCGTAGCACAGCACGGAGAATAGCCCTAACAACAACAACAACAACTAAAACAACAACAGCAACAGCAACAAGAACAATAACAGCAGCAGCAACAACAACAATATCAACAGCAAAGGCAACAAAAAGAAGTTATAATTTTTGGCAGGCAAAAACAACAGCAACAACAACAACAACAATGAGAACAACAACAGCTGCAACAACAAAAGCAACAAAGGATACGTTAATGAAAAGCAAGCGTGAAATAAAATCATAAATTTTGCAGCGCTTGCACGGCACGACAGCCAGTGGAAAATGCCAGTTTGCAGTTGACTGTTCGTTTCACTATATATATATATATATATATATATATATATATATATATGTAAGTGTGTGCACTAACTGTTGTTTTTGTTTTGCATTTATATAAACATGCGACGTGTGTGCTGGTGTGTGTATGTGTGTGTGGGAAAAGAGATTGGACATACTTGTGCTTGGACAAGTGCATTTGCGGTTTGCCCCCAAATGTATGCTACATTAATGCTGAGAGTTGCGAAAGATGTGCGTGTGAGTCGTCCTCGTCGCCGTCGCCGACGCCGTCATGTGGTGTAGCAGCGTGTACTATGGAATGGTATGGTATGGTCTAGCATAGTGTGATGTGGTACGCTGCTTTGTGGCATGATGTAGCTCGTCCCTGTAAGTGGCTCGACATTAACTGAGTCCAGGACTCTAGAGCCCTAGACCAGTGGTCAGCTTAGTGTGTAACTAACTGTCTATCTTTGAGTCTGTCTCTTACTATATATATATATATATATATATAAATAAATATATACATGCATAAGTATGTGTGTGGGGTGTTAAGGTTACTTTTGGTAACACTTAGACACTATGGCGGAACTCAAAGTGCTCCTTAGCATCTGGTCTGGAAAATAAACAGAACAAGTCTCTACTTGCATGTGGCAGAGTCATGTTAAGGCTGTTTAGCTAGGGGCAAGCACAACTACTAAAAATAATACTTATATACTTTCTTCTTTTTTATTTATGCATAAATTTTGTTAATTTTATTCAATTAAATTAAGTAAATTTTGCAAAAATTTTTAACTAATATTTTTTAAATAAATCTTATTACACAGCAGACAAAATGTAACTAACTACAAGAGACTTTCGACTGCCAGCATAGACATACATTATATGTATGTGTATGTGAGTGTGTCTGTGTGTATGTATGTTTTAATAGAAACAACAAACGCTTCAAGCAGTACAATGGCAATGTTGCTAATTCCTTCTGCTTCAGTGAATGGAACATTGCTTCTATTATCTCACTTCGATACATATTATCTAATTGTTGTCGAATTTTCATTATATATATATATAGTCTACACTATATACTGTGTACTATATACTACATGGTACATATATATATAAAGTATATATATATATATATATACCAATTATCAAGACTATTTGCAGCTTAAAATCTTATTAAAACTCATTAGCAGCTGTTAAACGTTAATGTGTAATGAGACTATGCATCTTCTATGCATGCTACAAGGCTCGAAGGCAAAACCAGTTAAAACAGCACAAGTATCTAATTGCTATAAGCCTTTTATTATAAATTGTTGCCAATAATTAAAAATTGTTTTATCCAAGTTAATAACTTTATGTTAATTTTGTCACTTGACTTTACCTTAAATTTAGAGCAAAATTTTCATTTTTCCCAGTAAATAAGTTTTTAACTGAAATCTATTTGTGGCTTACTTACTTAACAATAGGCCAAAAGCATATAGCTGCAGCAGCATTACTTGCAACGAAAATACACTAATTGCCTATAAGCCCAAGACTTGAATGTAATTATCGGCATCCTTTTATAACTGGAAGCAGAACAAAAAAAATACCAAAAATCATAAAGCTAATTAGTGTTGGAGATTATTTACTCTACATATGGCAGGTTATTGATTTAATATAGTAATCGGATTTATGTGCCTGCTGTTCAGCAACAATGGTAACTGATAAGAAGCTAACAGCAAGAATGCATTTTAGGTTACTTATGCACACACACACACACACACACATATATAGCCTAAAATTGAGCTAGTTAGTAATAAAGGCAACGTCAAAGACTCAATCAACAACAGCAGTTAAATTCCTTTGTTCTTCTAAACAAAAGTCCTTTGCTGAAAATTTAATAACAATTATGCCTATAAACCATTTTTAATTAAAGGATATAATATATATATATATATATATTTGTTGATTGTTCACTTTAACAACCAATTTGTTAATAGGCGTTAGGTACAGTTAACTTAAAGTCCTGCCTCCAGCCAAAGGATCTATCTACATCTTTACTCAGCATTTGTGGGATGAGTAATTCTCGAAAGATATATTTAATAGATTTCACAGGATCTATGCATAAAACTAGTTATAACTAACTTTTATAACACCTTTAACCATCAGTTATATATATATATATATATATATTGATATATGTTTAACCAGATGTCATCCAGCATGTTATTGCTGCTGCTCTTATATCCAAAATATAACATGTTTGTATGTGTACGTTGAGAGATGCGTCCTCTATATGCATGAAACACATACACAATTGTAATATGAGTAAGCCTTTTTTTCCTTTGCTGGCCACTTCCACTTTCATTTGGGCTTAGAAAAAGAAGCCAACGGCTTGTGTGCTGTACGTTGTAACAAACATGCAGCACTTTGGTCCAATGTCTAGAACTGGACACGGGTATTTTGGCTGTCAATCGGACACTGTCAGTCCCTTTTTGTACCTTCTTTTTATACCGTTAGCTTTAAAAATGCATTAAAGTGAATGCTAAGCTGCTCCTGCTACAGCAACAGCAGACACGACAACAACAACAACTGCAAGTCCTGCTACTCCTGCTACTCTTTTTCATCTTAAGATCGACACAGGTTTCGGCCTACTTCAGTATTTTCCAACACCGGATACGCATACAACCCTCTCCTAAGGCATCAACTCAACAAAACAACGAATTACTTTGTTGTACTCAACAACAACAGCAACATAAATAACTGTATAGAAAAGAGCATAAAATTGTGTATATCGAATCCTATTTTGCTGTATTTTAATATAAAGGCCGTTGACTGCGTGTTACAAGCAGCTATTCAACATTAATATACCCTTTCCCACAAGCCCTACATTTACAGGATATAAAAAATCCCTTTATATTCGAACTGTTATATGCCCATTTTAGTCAAAGCTTTGGAAAGAACTAAATAAAATTTGCAACATTCCAGTCAAAGCAGTCAGCAATCAAACACTTTTTAGCTTACGCATTAGACTTACTCCAGCAATGTAAGTGTCGTAGCAGTTAGCTTTCAAGAGACCTGTTGCTATTTTTTATGTTTGCTCCGTTTGCTCTCATTGGTTGTGAACACTGCTGCTTTAAGCTTATTCGCTGTGCTCCAGCGGCAAAGATACCAACTAACTCTCAGTGGAAATTTGGAACTAGATTAACGTGTTTTGAATGAACTTTAAATAAAAAAATTGAATAAGAAAACAGCTGCCTATTCAATTGCCATGATTAAAAATTCAAATAAGCTTAAGAGCTTATTTTTATTTAATTTATTACGATTGCTTTTTTCAAACTTTGTAAGATTTTGGATAATAAATAAATCAGTCTAAAAAAATCAATCTGCTTAGATCAAAAATCTCAAAAAAAAAGTATCCAAGGCGCAACAAATTAATCATAACAGAAACAAAATCTAAATTAATTGATCCTCTCATTAAGCTTAATAATATTAAAAATGCCATTATAATTGGCAATAAGTAGAAACAGAATAGTTTGATATACCCGACCATAAACAGCCCTTTCAAAGAGCTTCCACATACCTATGCAAACACACCAAATAACGACACCAACATGCACACAGCAGTTTACAGACTGTCCTAGGAAAAAAAAATATCCAAAAAAAAACATAAGGATAGAAATTTAAATAAAAAACGAACAGTTCCTTTCAGTTCTTACACTTAATAAGGAAATCAACAGTTTTTGCAGCTTTAAAGTTAGAAGCAATGCAAAAAATAAAAGCAATTTATATCTTGTTTTTTTTTTTTACAAAAGTGTGTACATACTTTATTTGAACTAGAATCTATGTTATTTTATTGTTGTTGTTGTTGTAGGGGGAAAGGCGCGCGCGCGTTTGAAAATTGCCAAGTTGATTTGAGTAAATGTTTATAACATAAATTATAAATAATTTTTTATTTTTATACTTTAAATTTTTGTTTTTTTTTTATAATTATTAACTTAGTTAAAATGCATAGTTCTTTTAACAATTTGTGTGTGTGTGCATAGTGTGTGTGTGTGTGTGTGCGTGTGCGTGTGCGTGTTTGTATGTGAGTGTATGTATTTGACTATGATTAGTGCTAAATTTGATTGTTAATTATTATTACAAGCTTTCTATACAATGCCACATCTCTCTCTCTCTTTCTCTCTCCCTCTCTCTCTCTCTTTTAATACTTGTATTTACTAGAAGTTAAAGCCAGAACCGAGCACAAGGCAATAGCAACTGTAACAAAGTTAATACACTCTAAGTTGATACTAATAACGCATTATATAAACATCATACAATTCATATCTATTAAAATAAGACTTTCTCCAAACACACACACACACAGACACACACACATACATGCATACACTTCATATATACTTGTAGTAAACAACTTTAGCTATGGCCGAGCCAAATGAACGGCTCCAATAATAATAATAATTTGCACTATTTTTTTATGTTTTGCTTTAATTTTTTTTGTTTTTATCAATTGGTGATTGATTAATTATTATACTCATAAGAGTATGTATGTATTTGTATGTAAATATATATATATATATATATATATATATACACATATTTACTATTTTTTATAGATCAATGATAAATACTAATGATGCATGTTGTTATTGTTGATGATGTTGTTGTTCTCTCTTGTTCAATTTACAAATACCTATAGGCAATAGGCTATATAGTAAAGTTGTATTTGTATTGTTACTTATATATTTTTATTTTTTTTTTATTTGTATTTTTTTTTTTTTAATTTTTTGTTATTTGAGTCCAGCTACAAAAACGTTGCATAAAGTTTGTATAAAAGTTGTTCATTTCTTTTCCTGTTTTTCATTCTCATATTCATTCTAATTTTCATTCTCTAAAGTATAGTTTTAGTTTTAGTTCTTGTTATTCTTCTTCTTCATTTTTATATATAAATACATACATATATATAATTGTTGACTAGTAAATACCAAAAAAAAAAACTTTTAATCAGTTGGCGACGACAGTTAAACCTACATTCGCTATATCTATATATATATATATATATATATATATATATATACAAAAAAAAAGGATAAACTAAAGTGTATACATACATCATCTATATCTATAATATAGTATATAGTATGTAGAGTATATAGTGTATAGTTTTTTTTTCTCCTTTTGTTGTTTTGTTTTTCTCTTTTAAAACAGCTGCTATAAAATCACTGCCTGGCTTCAAGATGCTAGGACTTATTGGTAACCGTGTACTATTGTATTTGTGTATATATGTGTGTGTCTGTGTGTATATATAAGTGAATTGCCAATTAGACAAAACAGTATTATAATAAATTTATATTCATATTAACTAGATTTAATTCATAAGCGCTAATATTCGTTAATGCAACAAGAAGTCTATGTGGGTCTGTAGCCATCAGAATCATTATCATCATTTTCCTCGTATCAATCAAAGATACACACAAACACGCGCAGACAATTTATTCCCAATTTTTCCCAGCAGCCCTCCTCTGTGGGCAGTCCTTCATGTGCCAATCTCATTTTCTTTGGATAATTCTTTGGGCTGCTGCGATCACTAAGATGCACTGGCATCCTGGCGTATTCAGCGCGTGGTGTGCGAAACTTTTCCAGCAGCTCTGTTTGCTGATCGGTGAGGTTTTTCAGTTTTTTACCTATAATTGACAAATGCATTAGTTTATTATAACTTTTGTTATAGTTATAAATTTCTTTAGAGTTACCCTCCAGTGCATCACTGATAAGCGAAGTCTCCAGTGGTGGCAGCAGCTCAATGCGTTCGCAGCAGCGACGAAACTCGGAGGCGCTCATACGCAGGTAACGTGGCGTGAGGCAGAGTGGACCCAAAACTGTACGGCGATTATCCGCCGTAGGCTCAATATTCTTGCGTCCACACTCAGACAGACTCCAGCCAGCTAGGCATTCAAAGAGCGTCACCTCGGAGCGCAGCTGTAGGGTATTACGTTTGGCCAGCGTTTCCAACTCCTCAAAACGCAGCTCATAGATAGCCGGCATGGATAGGAGCAGCTCTGCATGCATATCGATTAACTGTAGTGTATTGTGCAACAAAGCTACACCATAGTCCTCGGTGGTAAAGGGATTCGGATTTGGTATGAGATTAAGTAAAGCGCCATCGCCCTCGCCATTATTTTCGGTCATCTGTGCCGCCTGTGCAGCAGCCAATTGTTTGGCCGCTGCCTTCGCTTTGGACGCTTGCTTCCTGGCCAACTGTTGTGCAGTCTCTTGTGTGGTTATCACCGTCTGGTGTTGGTTGGTCAAAGCGATGCCCTGATAGAACCACAGCGCCTTAAATATATCCAATGCTGTAGCACTCGAAATGCTTAGATCGAGCTCGCGTATGCAATATTTGATCTAAAAGACATCGTAAAGGATAATTCAGGATAACAAATAACTGCCTATTTATATAGATATATAAAGGGTATGTTATCGGATATAAAGTTGATAATGTTATGCATGTGACGCGAATTATATATAATGCAATTCAACTAGAAGCAAGATGATCCTTGTGAGCTGCTGAAGAGCTCTCCTTAACTGATAACTTGGATTTTAAATATTTATTTAAAAAAGAAAAAACATAATGATAGCTCTTGCTATATATATATATATATATATATATTAAGAATGTGCTTAACTATCAGGTATTATATAGGAATATCTCAGATTGAAGATGACTACACAACAGCGTCAAGTTAGTTTAACAGTTTGATTCAATAAATATCCTGAATCTAGCAAAAGAGCTGATCTATATTATATACTTTAATAAGATGCAAAATATGTATTGAATTCGAAGCTAATCAATAGAAAAAGCTAATTCTCATGCTGGTTATCATTATTGTGATAAAGTTGACTTGATAACTTACCAGATCGGGAACATTAAAACGATCCGCCAGTTCGATTATCTTAAGCAAATGCTTATGATCGCGATAGGGTATAAAATGCTTTTCCATATAGCGGACGATTAGCTCGAAATCGTTTTTATCCACATTGAGTATCTGGAAATGGTTATCACTTTTACGTCCACTATTTGGGCCAGCATGTATTAATTTGGCTAATTCAACGCTGCGTTCCAGCACAGACTTACGCTCGCAGCGTATCATATAACGATCATCACCATTGACCACTATGAAATCGATGTAAGGATTCACAATGATGGGTACACCTGTATAAATGTTTGTCTGGCCACGTGCATACATTGGTGGCACAACCATATGGGCTGGTGGTGCACTTGGTGCTGGTGCACTCTGTATGGCATCTACATTATGCCCGTCGGGGCCAAGACCAAATGGTAATACCATATTTTGGTGGAATTTTGTATACTGTTCGTTTGTGTGCTCGATGTTGGTGTTGGTAGTCGTGTTGCTGTTGTTGTTGTTCTTGTTGTTGCTATTGTTGTTATTGTTGTTGTTGTTGTAGTTGGTGTTAGCTATAGTGTTTGTGTCTCTGTTGTTTTTTGTGTCACTCGATTGCTGCTTTTGTGGCCCCACGACGTCAGTTGCACGTACTTCCAGCGCCTTGTGCACCAAAGTGCCTACAAGAGGCAACTTTGTTGTGCGCTCCTTCCTGGTCAGCTGCTGCTCCAAGCGACTGGGTGAGTTTCTCTGTCGATTCTTGTTGCCAGGCCGTTGATTGCCCAACTGTAAAGAACGAGAGAGAAAAGAAAACAAAAACCATATTTAAATCATTAAAGAACGTTAAGTTAAGAGCTAAATAAAGCCCACCATATCACTATATAATATATATGTATATAAATATTTGTAAATTTATAACTTTAAAAATACTATTTCCTATATCTAATCTATATAAAGTTGCAAGACATATAACTCCCAGTACACTCTGAAAATCCATTTCCGACGCGCTAAAATTAAACTAATTAGTCATTAGCAATCCATATGGTCAAGTTAATATGATTAATATGATGACTTTAATATGATCGATATATTGGCAATAAAGATAAGTGTTTACAGTCTATTTATTTATTTATTTATTTAATGGCAACTATAAAAAGTCGACCAAAAAGTTTGCTCCAAAATTGAAATAAAATTAAAGTTAAAGATTAAAAATATATAATTATATTTAAATTTAAATTTTAAATTTTTAATTTAAGTTTTAAGTCTAAATACTTCATGTTTAACCTTATCGCATTAGCTGAATCTATCTAGCAGTAAGTACATAAATCTCACACTGTTGGGCTATAAACTAATCTAAAGAGCTAATACCTAGCAGTTAGTTAGTTTTATTAAATTATTTTGGCCAGAGGTCAATCGATTTAGTACACTCAATCGTTTAATTACCATCAACTTGCTTGCAATTCATCATCTGCTGCCTATAAATCATGTGGGCCCGCACAATCGCGTCTATATCGTCCGAAGTCCGCTCAACTCGTCAGATACACAAGCGCGTGACAGCCCATCAATTGTATTATATACCCCAAAAGCGCCAAAATGATAGTGTCAGTACAGAATTCTAGTAGCACCTAAAAGCACCTATACCAAAATTACCAAAAAATAAAAAAAAACTTACTAACAACTTTAGTCCCCAACGTTATTGCCCTAGTCACTGACAGCCTAATATTCACGTCCACTTGTCTCAATACCTAAGCTCCCATTGTACGCTGGCTTGCCAACATTTTCAATGAAATTGCTTAAATTGAACTCCAATTGGTCAGGTCATAAAACACTAAACCGATTTATAACCATATAATATATAATATATATAGAATATAGTTATTAACACGGCTCGACTTCAATTACAAATGTTGGGTGTATTTGTCATGTTTTTTTGAGAGGAAAGTGAAAATGAACGGAGTTAACAAATATTGTTTTTATGTAAAAAAAATACTAAGTAGGCAGCCAATGGAATATATAGACAATAAAAAACACAACAATACAACTGTAGTTGTGAAGTTGTGAGAGAGGATATGTAGTGAAAAACGGAATTAAGAATAATATGTGAAATTACAAAAAATTCAGTAAAATAAAGTACAAGACTTGATTTATTATACAGATAGATTTGTTCATGTTAATCACTTGGTGATCACTGGTCCCTGAGCTTGTACAGCTCAGTGGCTAGGCAACCGCCTAGTCAGCAGGAAGACCATGGATCGAGCCCAGCAGACAACAGGTACGAAAAAGTTTGTTATAAAAAAAAATGTTTCAAGTAAAAGGTCACTGATGAGAATGCTTGGCAGCATTTGAAATAGACAAATACACCCAACATTTGTAATTGAAGTCGAGCCGTGTTAATAACTATATTCTTAACAAACCTACAACTTAATCAAAAACTTATGATTATAATATATATATATACAAAAAGAGAACACCTCAGTATCCCAAGTAGGAAGTATTTCACAACTATGAGGTCTGCGTCATACAACTGGAGCACACATACGATATGTTCTTTTACAACAACAATTAATATCCAAGATTAGTATATATGTGCATATCAATAAATAATATTTAACATGGAAAACAAAAGAGAACTTATATTTATGTTATCTGAATCAGACACAATATATAAATGAGAATGATATCAAAAATATATAGATAAACCAATCTGAAGCTAATCTTTCCCATGTATCTATGCGTATACAACAAAAATCTATGAAAATTAAACTTTCGATTTTAATTGCTCAGACCTAATTGCGCATTTTCATTATTTTTTTTTTTTAAACATAACTTTAGTAATTTTTCTTAATTTTAAATATTTTTTCAAATTTATTTATAAATCGCTTATATTTTTTTTATAATTTTGAAATATATTCGAAACAAAATTGAACCATTAAAAGTCTGCGTATAATTCTGTGGGCTATATGAATTCTGATGGTATGAAAGATTTTGCGATTACCGTTTTTTTTTTTCTTTAAAGACTATAGGCAAAGCGTTTTGAATAATTATTTTACTTAATTTAATCATATATAGCAAAGGTTCAACATGAAGTCAAAAGGCAAAGAAATTTAAGTTACTAGCAGAAAATTATTTCTTAACTTTCCTAGATGGAAAATATTATAGAGAAATTGTTACACCAGTGGGCAGAAGTTAATACTTAAACAAAAAATTAACTAATAATCACAACTCCACTGACTGCATTTTGTATAAAATAAAGTGTGGCCAACCCATTTAAATAAGGAAACGCAAACAGAACTCAGTAACAGGTCTAATTTGTTAATTCCAATAAGAAAAACAGGTCATGCAGTAAAACAGCAGTATGGTGAACAATATATAACTATTATAACATTTTATGATAACATTTTCAAGATTAACTGATCATATCAACATACATATATATATTAAATAATCGATTAAAGCAGTTTGATTGTCATTCTTGCAGAAACTCAGCTGCAGTTTTAAAGCATACAAAGAACGATGGTATCTCATATATCTACCTATAAATTACTATCTATCATATATAAATATATATACACACATATAAACATATAAATATATATGTTTACAAAATTAAAGAATAGACAGCATTGTGTCCTATATAGACTAAAGCTGATAGACCCCAAACCAAAATCAAACCCAAACCATTAAAAGATCAGATAATTTTAACACACACTTTGATTCATATATGCTCAATATTGTTGTTGTTGTTGTTGTTGTTGTTGTTGTTGTTTTCTTGTTATTTCTGTTTAAGTACAATGCAAACAAAATTAATAATGGAACTTTACTTCATGATTGCAAAAAACGCAAAAAAAAAAGAAGCAAGAGCGTGCATGCATATAAAGAGAGGGAGAAAGAGAGAGAGAAAAATAATAAAAAAGTGTTCAAATAAATATTAAGAAAAACGAAATAGAAAAGAATTGAATTATGTGTGGCTTAATGTTTAAACAGTTGTAGAAAAGACGAAGCTGTCGTGTCTGACTGATTGTTGACATCAACAACAACAATCGGAGCAGCAACAGCACCTCGTGCTGCTATATACCCTCCCTTCAACCCAATCTGCTTAAGGCTTGTGACTAACTCAACACACGAGCTCAAGACATGTAATGCTCTATATACATATACATATATATATACTCTATATATCCCCTATATAACATATATATACATATATATGTATATATAAAGACGTAAATATGAATATGGGTATTTTATTTTATATATATGTATATATATATTTTTAAATATTTGCTTTAAAGGCGACGCTCCGCCTGCCCCCCAACCGATAGTGCAATAAAGAAATTATCGTATGCAAATAAATTTATGGTGTTCCAGCGATTTTCACCGACGCTTCGTTATCAGCAGAGCAGCAGCGACAACGACAGCGACAACAGCAACAGCAACAGCAACAGCAACAGTTACAGCTACAGCACGCCTCCCACTCCCACTCCCCCCAGACAAACTCCGTAACCATTGCTTGGTCTTTATTCACATCCTTAGCAACGACTTGTGGCTGACCACAGACTATTTTTAGCCCCTTTGCCTTTTTGTAAAAAAGAAGCAAAGCAGAGCTATTGGAAATGTGCAAAATGCAAAAGTATGTAACACATAGAAATAATCATCGGACACCCCATAAAGTATATATATTCTGAATCAGGACGACAAGACGAGTTCATCTAGCCCTGTCCGTCTGTCTGTCTGTCCGTCTGACCGTCTGTCCGTCTGTATGAACGCTAGAGCAACCAAACTTGAAATCTAGATTCGTTATGTTCGTAGGTTATACGAGTTTGTTTTTGATTTTTGAATATCCTCCCCTGACAATAAACACGGAAGTTATACAACATTAGGCACCGCACTATGGAGCGCTGGCGGCTAAAAGGCGCAATGCCTGAGTACGTGCAGAGCTGTGTGTATATGTATGTATAGCTGTAAATGTAGGCAAAGGGACTCTCGTAGTCGGGTACACTCGACTACAGACTTCTTACTTGTTTTTATATGGATCACAACTCATTTATTAACACTCAGCTGGTAGCCATAATCTGAAGCTGTTGCCTTTTGTTTTGTTTCTTTTTTTTCTGTTTTTTGTTTAACCGTTAACCGAAACCTCTGCGTCAACCTAAACGCATCCAAGACTTGAATTGAATTGAAGTAATCAAATTGGGTGGGGATATATAGTAGATAACAGGCTTGTGGGGGTGTGCATTTATGAATGGGTTTGGCACATAACACAAAAAAAATAAAATAAACAAGTAAGAAGTCTGTAGTCGAGTGTACCCGACTACGAGAGCCCCTTTGCCTACATATACAGCCATACACACACACATACTCATACATACACACAGTTCTGCACGTACTTAGCCATTGCGCGCACCTTTTAGCCCCCCACGCTCTATATCGCGGTACTTAATGTTGTATAACTTTCGTGTTTATTGTTCAATTTTAACGAAATTCACAAAGTAGATGAAGAATAGTCTACTTAATATGTGTGCGAAAAAGAAATTTTATCGGTTAAAAATTGTACCTTATAATCGATTTTTTCAAATTACGGGGGTCAGGGGAGGAAATTAAAAAATCAAAAACAAACTTGTACAGCGTACGAAAATGATAAATCTAGGTTAAAAATTTGGTTACTCTAGCTCTTAAAGTCTCTGAGAAATAGGCTTTCATACGGACGGACGGACGGACAGGCAGACGGACAGACAGACGGACAGACAGACGGACGGACAGACAGACGAACAGGGCTAGATCAACTCGTCTTGTCGTCCTGATTCAGAATATATATACTTTATGGGGTCTCCGATGATTATTTCTATGTGTTACATACTTTTGGATTTTGCACATTTCCAATAGCTCCGCTTTGCTTCTTTTTTACAAAAAGGCAAAAGGGCAAAAAACAATTGCATGCACTTGAACTTTACAGGTATTTATATATGGTTTAACGCTCCCAGAGATAAAACATAGCTTTATTCTGCCCTGCATTTCTTATATTTTGCTATTTCCGTTCTTTTTGTTGTTATTGTTGTTGTTGTTGTTGTTATTAGGATTGTTAGTGTTGTCTTTGGTCGAGGCTGAATGTTATCACTGAAGGCTCTTTCCATCAATCAATCAAATGCGATTAATTTTTCGTCGACTTAAGATATAATGTCTGTGTGTCTTACACACTTTTACTGTATGTGCATAAGTATATGGGTAAGTAACATTTCAAACATTACATTATTATCTATACACACATATATATTAATTAATATGCCTAATTAAACGCATTTATTTTGTTTTATTTTAATTTCTTACAAAATATATTTTGTTTCCTTTTTGTTTTTATTTTTGTTTTGTTTTCTTTTTTTTCTTTTTTGTTATGTTTTAAAGTGCGAACCGTACGCGGCGAGTTTAGAACATCTACTGATGTTTGCCTGCTCTACGCTGCTGACAGCGACGCCACTGTGCACGCTGACGCCGACATCGACATCGACGTTGCCGTCAGCGCCAACGATGACTTCGAAGCCCAAGTACATTCTATGCTATGCAGTATGTACTTTCATTATATTGAGATAATAAATAACTTTAAATATAAGTCATAAAATATATCATCAAAATTCGCATTTTTCGATACTTCATAAAATCTTTTCTCTAAAGATAACGGTTTATGGGTCTGTTTCAGTTAGAAGATTTACTAAAATTTAAAATATAACTATATACAAAGATTTTTATTTGCAAATATACAACTATATCACAAGAATTCTATCATTTATTTAAAGCTTAGAGCTCACGAATATCATTTTAATGTTTAATATTAAGTACATAAATGATTAAAGATTAAATGAAATGCACCCGCATTTGCTCTATATAAAGCCAATCTGTGAAGTTGCAAAAATAATAATAATAATAATGATTAAGACTCTCCCTAACCTAAGATAAATGGATGCAGTCTGAACAGCCGCAGCGGAAATGAATTCAAGTGTTTCGCCTTGGAAACTTCGAAAGTTGAAAACTCCGAAGCTGACGACTTAATTATTATCAATTTAATTTATACAACAAACAATCAGCGGCATATACTCAAAAATAAATAACTGTGTGCCAAAAAAAAAAAATAAAAATGAAAATAAAATAAATAAAATTCAATATTTGATTATGATATTAACAGGCCGATTGCAGAGCAAGCCTATACTAAGGGATTTTGGGTGTGGGAGTTTTTTGGGTGTTGGGTGTTGGGTGTTTGGAGGTGTGGACTCTGACTGTCTGTTACTATTTTGTGTTGTCAGAGACACTTCGAGTGTGTCTGTGTCTGTGTGTGTGTGCTTATGTGATAAACCATATAAATATGAAACAAAGAAAACAGCAACTAAAGCAGCTCAAGCAGCAACAATCGTACAAGAGCTCAAGAAGAATATCATAGGCCAAGGCCATGCTTAAGTGCATCAAAGTTGCAAGTAGATAAGTTAATATGCATACAGGCGGAGGTTGCTTTATATGTTTGTAATACAAAGTAAATATATTTTATATATATATTAATCCTTCTTGCAGGCAGCCCTACTTTACAGCTACTATTTAAGGGCTTATCAATTTGTACCCCTTTTGGTCTGATGTATAACAGAACTTAAAGTTAACTTTATATAATAGATATTATACTTCTGGTATTATTTTATTATTGCTTTACCTTTGACAAACAAAAGACTTAACCAACATATGTACGAGTGTTTATAGAATGATTCAGAATATTGGGTACTCGTATGTATTACGAATAGCCTATGTTAACTAAGATTAAGCTCTACCTATTAAAATTGCGTTGATGTTGGATGTGATAATAATGTTGATATTGATAATGATGTTGATGTTAATAATGATAATGATAATGATGACTGTTAGCTGGGGCGGCTGGCTGCTAATGAGTTGTCGGCATTTTGACTCACGGAAGCCGCTGCGACAACATTTAACAGTTAAAAGTCACACTGTTAGGCTCCACGGACTACCTTGACACTGGGACGGGCATGACCAGGCCCAAAACTGTATGCCAGGCTTTGTATGAATATTATGATTACTATGTGTCTAGGTCGAAATAGTATTTGTTATTGTTGTAGCAGTAGTTGCTATTTATTATGCTCGGGCTAGTATGGAAAATGCGTAGCATTCGAACAGATGTTGAACATTAAAACCCGTTTACGATCGCAAATATCGGAGCATCGCCAGCCACTATAAACATGATCACGTACAACTTAATAATAAGAGATCAAATATTTATATTCATAAAGAAAATTAATTAGCAAAATGCGAGAAAACAACAAAAACAACAAAAAAACAACGTTACCAGATGAAAAGCTATTTAATTAGTTTAATTAAACATAATAATGCACAAGGCGGCAAAGCGTAAACAGTTCTGAAACATTTTTAAGTAGCAAACAAACAAACAAACAAAACCACACACAAAAAATAAACCAAAACATTTTCAACAAAAAAAAAAAACAACCCATAAAAATGTTTTGGAAAATGCGTAGCGAATGCAAAATTAAAAAAAAAAAACTGTGTCTAATGATCAATAGGCAAAAGAGCACTCACTTGTATACACACATATAAGTATTGTAACTATTTGTGTACTCAAAGGTACCTTTTGGCTTTAGCCAAGAACATACAATGTATGAAGTATAGAATATAGTATATATAATACAGAATATAGAATAGAGCCAAATGTCTTTAAGCGGCTAAGAGGCACAAAAATAAAACACTTGCCACATACTTAGCCAGCAAGTAAAAGTTCAACGAGTTGGCCGAGTACGTTAGCCCAGAGCTCTATTTATAAAGAAGAGGCTATTGCATTAAAATTAGCCGAAAAAACGAAAATTAAAATGCAATCTAATTGCCAAAAACTTTTTTGGCCATACTGTATAATAAAAAAAAACTCTGCAGGGAAAAAGTATCAAGTTATACTCGAACAAATATTACCAGAACCAAGATTTATATATATTCTATAGTTGATTATATAGATTATTTGTATATAGTAACAATAAAGCAATTATATGCTTAGATCTAAGGTTAGAAGATCTAGTACAGAAGGCAAAAAAGTGCTTCAAAATTACAAAAGTTTTAAGATATCCTTCAGTTAAGGTTACATAAATATCGTGATAACTTTGGGGTAAGCTTAACCTAAGCTGATAACAGCACACAGTACACATCACTCGTATATATAAAATTCCAAGATCCTTAATATATAGAATATATGGATAAAAAGGGTAAACAGGGAGTTTGATAAGTCTGCAAAATATATTTCGAGCGGTTTTTGTTATCCTGGTTTGGAGGGATAATTAATTCCTTAATTCTATCTCTACTCAAAGAACCATTAATGTACTATTAAAATGACTTAGATCAGATTAGAGAGTAACTACTAAAGTATAATTTACGAATAATTATCTATATAAACTAATTAATAACATATATAAATTCAAATAAGTTTAAGAAATAATTTGACATTAACCCTTTATAGCGCAGTGTTGCAGATCTGCATCATACAGTTTAGAAGCCATTGTCTTCCATTGTGTATTGCCAAATTTTAAGAAAATAATTTATTGCTGTTTAGGAATAAACATTTTATTAAAAAAAATGCCGGTCACTCTTAATTATGCCAAAGAACCCAAATATAAAATTTTTTTTCCGTGACTTTTGTAAATTCTAAAAACTTGAATTTTTGTGCAGTTTCATATTTAAAAAAAAAAGTATTAAAAAACAATTGTTTAATGAAACTATTGGAAATTATTAACAGGTATACATTCTATTTTTTATATATTGTCGAATTTTGGTAATTGGTCCATTAGAACTCGAGAAAATCAGCAATTTAGTTGTATTGCCTTCACAGTTTTTCTTGAAAAAAAAAACATGGAAAAACCGAAATTAAAAAAAAAAATAAGAGAAGTTGTAATTTTTATTTTAATTTTTACACCAAATAAAAAAATTTTGAAAATCGGAGTTCTTGCGCTTAAAGGGTTAAATTTGATTTATTTTAAGAGAAGTTGTAATTTTTATTTTAAATTTTACAACAAATAAAAAATTTTGAAAATCGGAGTTCTTGCGCTTTAAAGGGTTAAATTTGATTTATTTTACCTTAAATGTTATGGTATAGATTCAAAGCTATTCCAAAATTTAGATATATCTATTGTATATAATATAAGATAATTTCAGACATATATCTAATTAATTATTAATCGATGTTCTGCAGCATCTGTTTTAGAGCAGATTTGCTTCAAAAAATTTGAATACTTCAACGTCTATTAACTTTTATAGTCTAATGCTTAAGTTATTCAATTGAATTATAAATATGAGTATATAATGAATATTTTTAACAAGAAATTCATCTATATTATATAACATATATATTATAAAATGAATTATGTTCGTATCTGACTCGATGCATGGCAAATGGGATTTAGGTATTGAGCTCGTGTTGCCTTTGTGCATGACGACTTATATTGAAGCCTGCGAAATGTTTTTAAAACCTCTTGATAATTTGATTTGAAACGGTCACAACTACTAGTAGGCACCTATTAAGTCATGGCGGTAAGTGGAAGCTCCACTTTTTTCTTTATTTACTTTATACATATATTCTTTTTTTGCGGTACTTTTTCCTCCTACTGAGTCATAGCTGATAACACCCCATGAAGTTGGTGGTAACACGTAGAGCAGGATTTCAGCATGGGACAGTGACATCATGCAATTGCACTTTAATTGAGTCTACACACACCACACACTCACATACTCACATACACACTTATACTAAAAGCAACATACATATTGCAGACATTCTATTCCCTACCGAAACGTTTCACTAATAAAAATAATATTTTCTTGCTCCGCAAAACAACTGATGACTAATCACATTATAGACATAGAATTTTTCCTGTCTATATAGAAATATAATACAAATATATACATATATACACATATGGGAATATACATGCTGAATATATATTTATATATATATATATATATATATATATATATATACATATACTATATATCAATTGCAAAATGACGGGGCTACAATTTAGAACATTGCTGTTTTCCTATCACTTGGATGTGGGCCAAATGTAACGGTAGACGGTCAAAACAACATATTGACACGTTGTTCAGACCCCAACAAGCAAATCCATAGTAGATAGCAATCATCCATGGGATTTCCATTGAGTCATTAACAGAATAAGTACTGAAAACAAACTATAAAATTTTAAACGATCTATAATCGTATAAAAAGTTTAAAAAAAAAAATTGAGATTTTTTTGTTTTGATTTTAGCAAAGTTTTTGGGTAAATAAATCATTTTCTGTTTTTGGCAATAGTTTTCCATCATCAACTTTCACCTGAACATACACAGCAACAGAAGGAAAAAGTCGAAAAGAATATGAGCAAGGAAAAAGGAAAAGCGACAAATGGAAAAACCAAAAACTCACCCTATATGAAAAGTAAAAACCCTACGCAACATGTTCCATGTTCAACGGTCGGATATTCTGGTGGGCTGGGTAGTTTGGTAATTTCAATGAAACTGGAGCACGCTCTCTGCCTTTCTATCTTTCTTTCTCTCTCTTTTTTACTCTCTCTCTATCTCTCTCTCTCTCGCTTATATACACACATACAGAGACTTACATACAGACACTCTCAACGACAACAATAAGGGAAATAGCCCAAACGAACAAATTTTCATTTGCAATACGGCGCCAAATACTTGTACAAAGGCAAAAGCGAGTGGCAACGACAGCTGTGTACGTATTGCAGTACAAATACAATTGTGAAGCATGTTGCAGGGTATAAAGAAAGGTGCAGAAGTGATGTTAAAACTAACCGGGGGAGAGGCCGTTTTTGCTAACTGATGCGGGTGGCTGGCTAGGCCAATAGGCAATATCAAGTGCGCGACGATGGCCGTTAGGATTTGTGTAAGGGATTGGGGTCGATGCTGGTACATTGAGTGCTGGGCAACTGGTGCCAAGGGCGATTTATCCAAATGGTCGCGCAAGTAACAATGACTGAAAGTAACAATTGACAACGCGGCGTATGCGCGATACGATGCGTTACGATGCGATGAGTTGCGTCGTTGTCTCAGCTGATGTTGTCGTTGTCATTGCCTGAAACACTGACACACTGAACGACTTTTGTGCACTCACATACATAATTATACATGCCCATATAAATACACACAATACTACACACGCACATACATACACATATACTGTATATATATATATATATATATATATATGTATATGTATATACAAAGAGTGAATACACTTGCTTGGTTCCTTTTTACAAGGCGCGCGTGTCTGTGTATCTTATGGATACACAATTTATACTTGCCAATTGCACGCTTATGTTTATATTGTACGCTTTTATTATGATTATTATTATTGAAGTCTGTCAATCAAATAAATGGACATATGGACAAATGTATATACATTTAAAAGGACTGTCAGTTCAACTTACCACAGTTTATTGTAGAAAACTAAATTATTAAGAATACGTTAGCTTCTGCATATAGCCAACAAAAGAACTTTAACTGCCAATTTTGTAGTATTAAATCGATTCAAAATATATTATACGATTAATGTTTAAGCGATGAACTAATGCCGCATTTGTTTACAACAATTTTCAACTTCAAGCTTTAACCATATACAAACGATCCTACATATATATTCTTAGCATGAATATGAAAGTATACTTTAGCTTCGCGTATTCCTATTTATTGAGCAAGTTTTTTTTTTTATTTTATATTATTCTTAGTATTATTATTATATTTAATAAATTTATTATTATTTAATTTTTCTTTTTTTGCGCGCGACTTGCCAAACAAATTGAAAAAAAAGGCAGCTACGACAACGTCGCTGCTCGAGAGCCAAAAAGCGTATATACAACAAAATATTTGGTGTGCCTTTGTGAGGATTTACACACAGAGGCGTGCAAGCACACAGCAATATACAGAGAGATACACATATACATGCACAGATATACAGTTACACAGTCACATGCATACACACATACACACACACACACACACACACACACACACGCACAGATATACAGAGAGACATTTGAAGAGGTTGAGCAATCCGCGGCCAAAAACATAAGATGAAAACACATACCAAATTTCCCGAACTGGCGTTGCCACTGTTGCGCTCCATGACCAGTTTTTTGTATTCAGAACTATAGTTGGTTTAATAAGTAAATTTACAGTTTTCCCTCCTGTCAGTTTATCAAAAAAAATTATAAATTGTGGCATTTACAAATGTATATATAGTTTTTATATATGCTCGTTTAAACATTTTCAATATATGTTTGTAAAAAAAAAATTATATACATATATATATATATATATATTAGATCTTTTAAAAATATATTTTTATACTAATTTCGACAACTTTAACATAGCCATCTGGCATCTTTGTGTTCAGGAAAATTCTCACAGCTTTTCCTCTATGACCATGCGCATTGACAGCATTAAATTTTTTCTTTTTATTGCCCTGTCACCGACCTACAGGTCGTATGAGCAATCGACAGTTGTTCAGTGCAAGGCGCAACATTTTTGAGCGTGTGATAAGACACACACAGTTACTATGACGACAATGGGCCAACGCACAACTATCATCCGATACTTTCGCTTTTCGTGTAAAAGAAGCAGAGAGTAATACACGAAAAGGGTGAGTGAGCGTTAAAGAGCACAAAATAGAAGAAAATGTATATATACAGAGAGAGAGAGAGAGAGAGAGGGAGAGAGAGCGCACGAAACAGAGGAATAGAGCGACAAATGTTTGTATATATGTTCGCGTGGGTGCCGAAGCGTTTCTAGGGAAACGTTGAGCTCTTTTAGGCCCTAGACAACTGAGCGCTGCGTTGAGTGAGGTAGGAAATTTATTGCTGTTATCAGCCACGTACATGTATGCAGGCAACACAAGAAGGGAAAGCCAATACAAACAAACAAGAAATCGGGAAATTGGGGAATGCCAAATAACTGTAACTAGGTCAAATCCCAGCACCCGAACCACCCACAAACGAAAAACAAACTTCAATAAATAACAAACTCTCCATTAACACTAACTAAAAATTTCATAATACAATTTCCTCATATTACGAAAGCCTACTAAATTATTTGGCTAATTATGTTAATACATTAAATCTTCTAATAGTAAATAGTTAATTAAAAAACTGTTAAGCTTACAGTTAACCCAGTCAGTCAATCCACCCCTACGTAGGCATAAGTTACCTACCATAATATCAATATTATTAGACACTAGGCGTCTTTTTTGAAAGCGATTTAGTCACGTCATGCGATTACTCACATAACCAGTGTATACCCTATTCAGTTCCAGAGGTCTAATAATATAAGTTACATTAGTTATAAAAATATCTATATAACATAATGAAATAATAAATAATACAATTGCAGTTATGTTTTTATGCGATTTTTTTTTTATTTGATTCATGATTGGGTTGGAACACATGTCAAAGTATTGGTCCATCGATTTACAAACTTAAAT
Organism: Zygothrica quintamaculata; assembly: GCA_037044455.1. Classification (NCBI taxonomy): domain Eukaryota; kingdom Metazoa; phylum Arthropoda; class Insecta; order Diptera; family Drosophilidae; genus Zygothrica; species Zygothrica quintamaculata. The sequence continues at coordinate 189,525 of JBAMBS010000325.1, read as the reverse complement.
TTTCTTTCCATATGAACGTGTCAAATCTAATTCTATTTTCTTCCTTTGCTTTCCTTTCCTTTTCTGCATTGAAATTAACATGTTTTTAACTCAATGATTTGTTAGCTTTTGAAAAAAAAAAATAAAAAAAATCCATATACGCATAAATATATATATACATGTATTTATCTATATATATATATATATATACATATATATATTATATATATACATATATATATATATACATATATATATATATATATATACATATATGTTTACATATACATATACATATATATATATATATATATATATATATATATATATATATATACTATATATTTGTATATATACATATATGTTTATATACACATTTATATATATATATATATATATATATATAATATATACATACATATATATATGTTTATATATATATATATTTATATATGTATATATTATTCACAATTTGTTTAAAATGTTTATTGCAATACATTAGGGAAGGAAATACAGCAAATTTGCGTTTTAGCTTGCGGCTCACTCTGATGCGTGCCACAAGTACCAAAGTTTTTTTTGACGAAAACTAGACGCGAATTTATCAGAATTATTTGATTGTTTGTTGGTAGTTAAGTGGTAGTTTATATGCTAGTTTGTTGGCTTTCTAATTTTATGTATACATTAATGCACATTTGCATGTGTATTTTTTTGCTTGTGTGCAAGTGTATTTGTCTGTGTGTGTCCGAGTGTATTTGTGTGTGTGTGTCCGAGTGTATTATGTGTATGATGTCTATGGTTTGTTTATGCGTTTTAATGTTTAATGTTGTTTTATCTTTTATGTTTAATGTAATATGTTTTATGTTTGTTTTGTTTTATGTTTTGTTTTGTTTTTTGTTTTTTGTTTTGTTTTTTGTTTTGTATTTTGTTTTATGTTTAATATACCTATGCAGAGTGTGTGTGTTTGTTTTATGTTATGTATACATATGTTTATATAATGTATTTTGTTGTTTGTTTGTTAGTGTTTAGATTTGATTGATTGTATTGTTTTTCATATTTTTGTTATTTTGCTGTTCTACTGGTATCTATGTTTGCCCTGGGTTGTCATACAGTCGCTTAATGGCAATCTTAGCAACACCTTTCTGGCATTCAGCAGAGCCACCCATTAAGACAAGAAAGAGTCCATTGTGGGCCATTGTATCCCACACTCGTTCAATGAACTCATCTAATTTGGCAGCTGTACGTTCGGCGCTTTCCAATACAAAATCCTGTTCAGGCACCATCAAATTGGCAATGGTTAAAGCATTTTCTAAAGCTATTTCATTAACTTTACGCACTGCCTGCTTGGTTGTAGATACTTCATGGACATGAACTGTTTTATTGCTATCCTTGGCAGCTGCCTCTTCGGCCTTCTGTATTATCTCCTTGAGATGAGGCTGCATATTACCAACAGTAACAATTGCAGTTCGTTTATCTCTTTTGGCCACATGCGCAAATAGATTATTGCTAATACCATCGCCGCTGCTAGCTCGGACGACATCGTTGATGCGTTTACGCTGTATGAGAATTTCATCACCAAACTCAATGCTATTGGCCAATTTCATTTTGACCAATTTAAGTGTTGCGCGTGAGTCTTCAATTGAGTCATGACCATCATCATTTTCTTGTATGGACTCCTTAAGGAATGTCATGGCCAATTGTTTCAACTTGCTCTTGCGTCTGCGTACTCCAGTAAGATTGAAACAAACACTGGTATCTATCACATAGGGATGCATCATACGCATAGCATTCAGATCTGAATTTAGAGACTGACCCACCAATATTGCATCTGGTGGTAACAGCTCAGACACTTCACGCTGTACATCTGACAGAGTTTTTGTAACTGATTCCATAATATCCGCCGTTATACCAGAGTACTGTGTAAGATAATCGGTAATTTGGTTTACCGGACGCACTAGTGTCTCGTATACTGTATTGTACTTTTCGTCCACAATAGATATACGTGTTAGTTCATTTGCTCCAATGGCAGTTCTACACATTTCACAATCTACACCGTACATGGGACTACGATCGGTTACGGGAGCGTATGACTTTTTGGTAAAGACATAGTTCTTAAAACGAGCGTTTAGCTCGCCGTGCATCGGTATGGGATAGCCCTCGTCGACCATTTGAAGAGCCGATAGCAGAAGCTTGGTGCGTGGAAACTTGTCATCTGGATGCAAGGTGTTTCTTTCTGTTTGTGTGGACGGCGACTGTTTTTCTATCGGAAATATAGCTTTAACAAAGAGTGTGGGATCTTTATTCAGCTCCATAGCCGATTCTAGGGAACCGTGTTCTTGGATTAATTCCTGAGCTTGCATATTAGTAAGGGGAATCTAGTAAAACATACAAAGGTTAAAATTAAATATTTCTTTAAAAATGCAACCCACCTGAGCGATGGCATCAATAATTTTGCCTTCCTCTTGCGGTGGCAACAAAACTTCTAGTTTTGTATTAAATATTCTATTCGTAGCCTTAAAGTTGCTCTTATTGGAAATATAGTGATAAAGTGAAAGACCTTCTAAGATGAGTACAACGCTATGCGAAAGGCTTTGAAACTTTTCTGCAAAGCACCAGCGATCGGGCACGCATGGACTCTTTTTACCAATAAGCGCTGACATTAGCAGATGTTGTATATCGGCTAAAAATATTGGGGTACGCTGTTGCTGCGGTATGTCTAAAAGTGCACGTCTACCCATTTCACGTAAATGGACACTGGGGATATTCTCTAGCTCACGTTTACGGCGACGCAAGTCTGAAGCTAGAGATTTGTATTGTTCTTGGGACATAGAAGAAGTCACATTATCAAGTGTGTGATCGCCACCAGCTGAATTATTGCGACTACGTTTAATGTCAGGCACATCGGATTCTTCAGCATCTCCAGCATCGGTGGCAGAAACATTTGCTGTTTCACTACTACTTTCTGTCATAATGGTTAGACGATTTCGTGGCTTTCGCTTGTTACACACTGTAATAAAGCCATCCTCTCCGTCGTCACCATCGTGGTCGCGACGCTTTGCCATTTCTTCCTGGACCCGATCCCTGTCGTTCATTTGTACAAGATTTGCCAGCGCAGCTAGTTTTTTCTTTTTTTTCTCATTGCGCTCCTGCTGTTTGGAGGACTGTTGCTCTTTCACTTTCATTCGCCTGGTGGTTAAACTACACAACGCAATGAAAATTAAAACACATGTGAGTCTAAAGAGTTGCATCAAATTGTTCTCGAAATAAGTTCGATCAAAGAACTCAATTAATTCAACAAGCGAACTTATTCGCTCATTTAGTTCCTTTGTCCAAAGACTTAACATTTGAAGAATTATTCTTAAATAAAGAAAAAAAATTTTTTTGGAAAATGCAGCTACTTTCTTTCAATTATTCGAGCAGGACTAAACTGTTCAGGTGTTATTGCTCAACTGCCTAGATTTAGAAAAGAAAATTTATTTACTGTCATTTCGACAATTAAATGACAGAAAACGCACAGCCTGTTTCTCAAAAATCTTTTAAGCAGTTTACATATATATAACAGTAACCGCCATTAAATTTTAACAGAATTACTCCTCATTTTACAGATTTGCTGCTCATGCCTAACACGACTGTAATATAATTCAACACACGTGTTTTAATTACTTACAACGGCAACTTCATCTGAATGTTAAAGTATTGTATTAAAGTATTATATCTGAATTGAAATATATATATACTGTTAGTATTTTACAATTTTCGCAGTAGCAGGCGAACATTAATATATCGATAGTATATATTATATATATATATATATATCGCTTAAAGTTGTAATTGAAGTTTTATATAAATAACTCACAATATAATTTATTAAATAAAAACCAATAACAAGAAAAGTAAAAAGAGTAAAGTAATAAAAAAGCAACAAAAATACAGTGAAATATGTTAGTTGGAAGATATTTAAATTTACTGGCAAAATCAACTTATCGAATGCAAATAAACGAACATACATCCCTGAAGATTAATATCGGCAATGTCTGCTTTTAACCGTTATCCCGCGTTAATACCGCATGCTTTCAATTCATGCGAAAAGTTTATCATAAGTTATTATAAATTTATCATAAATTTATAGTCTCAAAAATCAAATGTATACCGCTGTAAAACCACTATCCAAGTATTTGCAACAAAAATTGGTTCGCATTTACGATGGCATATTTGCACTCCATGCAAAGTGTACTTGCGCGTTACTTGTCACTTTTACAGTATTGTTATCCGCTAAACAATATTTTGGTGAACCTATCACCTGTATATCTGATGTCTTAAAAACAGATTTTGTTAACTCACATTGTTGGACTATGGGCACATACATTGTAGAGCACAATAGAACGGATTTGTATATGAAGCACTTCCTAAATGATACTTATTTAAAAGATGCAGATGAAACTTTACTAAGAAATTTGGCATTGCTTAATAAATATAAAGCTAAGCGAGTTTATCAACGTTACTATCAATGGGTGATACCAGTATTGCTTCTTCAGTCGTTTGTTTTCTATCTGCCGGCTTTTTTCTGGAAAATATGGGAGGGCGGACGACTAGAAAACCTTTGTGCCAACCTAAGAAATCCAGTGGAATGCAATACATCACAGCTGCATAAACTTGTCACCTACTTTAACAGAGATCATAAGGTGTCTCATCAGCGTTACTTTTTCGCCTACATATGTTGTGAAGTTCTGAATCTGACCATAAGCGTATGTTCCAACCAAAGATTCCGTTAAAAATATATTATTGTTAACTATCAAGGCTATGCTTAAAATTAGACTTTGTAATCAAAGAAATTTTGAAAGTAATTCCTAAAATACTAGCTAAAAAGCATTTTCTCTATCATAAGTTTAAAACAGCTAAACAATTAACATAATCATTACTTTATAAAATATAAAGATACATGCGATACAACTAACTTAATCTTCATTTCAGATCATCAATATGCGTTTGCTGGACATATTTTTAAATGGCTTTTGGTCAAAATATATGGAGGTAGTGGCCACAGTACCATCGTATAATTGGGATGTATGGAGTCGCATTACCATGCATATATTTCCAAAGATAGCCAATTGTGAAATTATTGTATATGGGTCGGGTGGTTCTCACTCAACTTATTCTAACTTTTGCCTTTTGCCGCTTAACCACCTAAATGAAAAAATCTTCGCCTTTCTTTGGATTTGGTTCATTTTAATGGCATTATTGGCAACCTTGAAGCTTATATACCGCGTGGCAATCATTTCCCATAGTGGACTACGCTTTCAACTTTTACGTAGTCAATCTGGTTACACACCAATATCGAAATTAAAAGACATTCTATCGTTATTCAGTTGCAGTGATTGGTTTGTTCTAATGCGTGTTAGCAATAATATCAGCCCGGAGCTATTTACGAGACTGTTGAAGGAAATTTATCGGGATAAATCTCCTAGCAGCAAGATGCACGTATCAGATACAGACAAAAGCTAAACTAATATACTATTCTATTTTTTTTTTGTAATAACAAACTCAAACTTTCTAATTAATTTATATATAATTAAAATATATATATATATACTTTGTCGATACCAGCGAATTTTCGGACACAAACGTAACTTTGAATTTTGAAAACTGAACTTTAATTTGAATTACAATGAATATATTGTTTTCCTTATTTTCCTAACTTTCAAAAACTATAAACTATTAAATACTTATTACATATTACGTAATACCCCAAGTCTATTCTTTGTTTTTCTTTTTTTATTGAACTATATTTGTAAGTTAACATATCTACTTACCATTCGTTTTGACCCTGTTGTGAAAACAGAATTGTGCCGCACATCTTGCTCACCCTTTGTGGAAGGTGAACTAATCGCAGTAGTTGATAAAGCAGAGACTTTATTGAATTTTGCATCAATTTTTTGTGGTTGATTTCTGTATGGTCGATTAGTTAAGTTTCTAATAAGAGTTTGATAACTAAAAAAAAAACCAACAAACAAAAAAAAAAAAAAACAACAACAACAACAAAGTAAAAAACAAAGATGTTTCTTATGCTACTTTTACACTTACATTAAATCTGAAATTAAAATTTTGATAAAAGTTCGGACAATTTCCTCGGAAGTTTTCATGGAGGGTTTTTTATTAACGAGTATATTTGTTTGCGTGACTGTTTTTGTAGGTCTTTAACTAAAAAATATTTTTGTTATACGTTTTATAGCCAAGTTTATATATTAAAAGTCAAGGCTTGCTCGGCCCCAACTGAGGTCAATAACTATATATGTATCATGTATGAGTGATAGGGCGGTGTAGGTTGCCAAATGATTGAAACCACAGTAAAACATCTCTTTATGTTTAAAAAGGTTAACTAAAGTTACATATATATAATAAATAAACCATTTCGTAAATATTATATATATATATTTAAAATTTGGTTAATACACTGGTAATAAAAAGGAATGAAATTAAGTTAATTCTTGGAACTTAAAAATTGTTTTTATTAAAGTTTTTTTAGGGTTGCTTTACTGTAGGACTATTGATGAGCTGGTAATTGAGTGGGCGGTTCGTTGATCTACAAGACCTCTGACGATTTTTGTCCAATTTTTCCCCCCTTTTGTGTTTTGGTATGTGTGTGTTTTTTGTATATTGATTTTTGTGCTGCGATCGCAGTTCATTTGCAATTTTCATTAACCAAAAAGTTTTTAAGTTTAAAATATTTTGTAGACAGCACAGCAAAATGCAGTACGGAACTGGGTCGTTATGTGCTGATCCACTTTCCAAAAGCTTCATAAGCTCGTCCAGTGCCAAAGACGGCTTCAGTTGCCCTACGCTGCCGGGTTGAACGGGTTTGCGGAAGTCAGTCGGAGTCTAAATTGTCGTGTGCTATTAATATACATCATATCTACCGGTCAGCCCCTTGGATTACAATTGCTTTCTTTTTTTGTGTTGTGTGTAGTTTTTTGTTATTTATTTTTGGTTTTTGTTAAGTGAGTTTTTGTTTTGTGTTCTGTAATCTGATGCTCCTTTTGAGTAGCACATTGTATTACTACAATAAACAAGTGTCACAAACATAATTTTATATCGCTAATTGAAACTGTGACATATATGCAATATCATGTTCTTAAGGATGTGTTAAGGATATGTTTTAATAAAACATAACAAATAAACCTAATATATTTTATAAAATAAAACAACAAATAAAAATTTACAATGAGATTTAGTTTGGATGGTAGGTGACAATCTTAAAGCCCACGAATATCGCATAACATTTAAAATTCTTAGAATAACTAAGTAAAGTGAATATGTATAAATACATATACATATATATATTATAATGAACTGCCACATCAAAATTATCTACACACACATTAATGGTCTTTAATAATTTTTTTTTTTTATTTTGTAATTTTTATTTTTTTTTGGATCAGCATTTCTAAACATTGCGAAATTGACTAGCAAAAAACTCGCTGACAAAAAAATGAGCTAAAACCAAAGAAAAAACCTCTCTTATTTTTAATAGTCATTAAAAATAAACACTAAAATTTATTTATTAAATTTTATTACGTGTAAACATTAATTATTGCAAATATACAAATAAATTGGAAACTAAAATAAAAAAGCAAGAACGATGTAGAATGCGTGTACTCCACTATGAAAATCACTTTTTAACCACACACATACCACATACACTCGTCTACATATACACTTGCCCGCAAAACTCTGCGTACACCGTATAAAATTTTTTTTTTCTGACTTTCGTATTGAATATTTCTTGAGATATATATGTTATTAAAGTAATTTTTTTTTTTATTAAAAGTTCAACACTTTTCCTATATGTTATAAATTTTTTTAATATTTTTAAGTCAACGGGAATATTTTATATATTATTTTAAAGAAAATACCACGAAAAATACCAGCCGCAAAAGTCTGCGTACACACACCAAGCAGGCTGAATAGAATGAGCAAAACGGCGATTACCGTTAACTTTGCTTACAGTTAACTTTTGGTTACAGTTAACTTTTGTTTTCGTTTGATATTTGCGTTAATCTTTGCAATGCATTCTAGTAATGTTTTGAGTCAAACAACACCATGGAATTGTGTCCTAAAGAAATTGACGTAGATTTACGGAAACTGATTATAAAAATGCGTGTGGAAGGAAAATCATTCCGAGAAATTGGTCAGCATGTGGGCAGAGCCCATTCTACATGCCAAAGGATATGCGAAAATTATTCAAACTCAGGTTTTATAGTCTCTAAGTCGCGATCTGGCCGCCCAACTCTATTAACAAAGCGAGAAACTATTAAATATTAAAAAAATGTATAGCATATAAGAAAAATGTTGAACTTTTAATTAAAAAAAAAATTACTTTCATAACATAAATATCTCAGGAAATATTCAATACGAAAGTCAAAAAAAAAAAATTTTATACGGTGTACGCAGAGTTTTGCGGGCAAGTGTACACCCTGTAAACTATTTTTGTATTCATAGACTGGCAGAATGTTTAATTGTTTCTGCAATGTTTATAGAAAAATATTCAAATAATAATAATAAATTTAAAGTTTTATTAACTTATTCAAGTATATGGATTATTGTACTGGTTCTTAAAATAATAAAATGTTGTTTTATCCTACATCCGTCATATGCGAATAAGCTATCTTAGCGTAGGTGAATTATGTAGGATGTTTGAGTTATAAAAATCAAGTAAAGATAGAGGCTAGCAGGTTCAAGTATTTTTAACTTTTTAGCGAATAATAAAAATTATTATAATAATATTATTATTATATTAATTATTTATTTAATTAATCATTTAATTTATAATAATATAGAACTACAAGGGTATAAGAAAAGTTTTTAAATACAGAATTATTAATTATTTATGTAAAACGTGTGAAAGGTTGAATTTTTTCTAAAATAAAAGAAGTTAAATCAATTAAAACTAAGTCTTATATAACAGATTCTAATTGTATGCAGAGCTAATTATAATGGTATAATATTATATAAAATATAAGCTATATATTAAAAACTGCTTCATGTACATAGACATAGACCAAAGAGTTTTGACATTTAAAACATTCAGTGAATTCTGATCATTTTCCTAGAACTGGAAGCCAAGCGTATGCAACGGATACAACGCCATTGCTGCTTATACCGATTGCCATGTGCTCGCACTCTAATTATAACGATGTTGGTGCTGATTTCATTGTTAATGTCATTGATCTATTATGGCATAGCACTAGAGCGCATAGGTAAGTCTAGATTATATATTTAATAGAAAAGCTATTTCCTATAGTTTTACTATGGCTTTTAGAACGGATGCGTCAGGTAATGGCACTCAAAATAAAACACGCAAATGAATTGCAGCCGATTGATACAGATAGCATAATGATGAATCCTGCAGCACAGCATATGGTTCTTTTGAAAGAAGAATTAAATGGCATGGCCACAACAAGTGAGGAGGATGCATTGGGGTTGCAACATTTGCGACTTAAATTTCGTATGAACCGCAGACAACGCCTACGTCGCAGTGCTCAGTTAAAAGACGTCTTTGATCCACTGCATCTGGAGCATAACATGCAGCAACTATATACAAGGCTAAGAAGCAAGCGAGCCAAGACAATACTGAGTAAATTGGAGAACGAGTACGTGCGATGCAAGGAAAAATCGCCAGAGGACTGCATGGCAGCCTTTACGAACATGTACAAAATGGCCAAGGATATATCCGATAAAATGGATAAAATGCGGGAAATCATAAAGGATCAAATAGACTCTACTAGCCAGGAATCGCCAGAGCTTAAGCCTTATTCATCAATAAAGCAAAGCATCACTACTACAACAGCCGATGAGCAGTTGCTGGGGCTAAAAACATCAACAGTGACGTATCCTGTCACAGAAAAAACACATCAACCTAAAAGAGTTAAGATAAAACCATCAAATATCAGTTGGATAATTGATGGACATGCACACGATGATCAAGAAGCTTATGTCGAGAATATGCCAAAAGTTATAATGACAACGGAATTAATTACACCAACTGCAACAGTTGCAACTGTTGATGTCACAACAATAGCTAATACATCACCAGCAACAACAGTTATTACTTCCTCAACAACTACGAGCACCATGGCACCCAACACGAGTGGTTCTACTAGTAATCCTCTGATATTCTTTACAACAGAGCAACTTGATTTGGACACCACAACAGATGCAGTTAGTTGGGTGCTGGGTCCATTCGACAAGACCAAAGAAATTATACGTACAGAACAGCCAAATCAGATCATAACCTCAAAGCCTAAACAAAGACCAGACATAAATCTGGATAAACTTAGGGAGACAATTGAATCTACGACTCATTCGCTGCGTTCCATTGAAAGTTCTTATCAAAATCACGGTACACAACTGACAACAGCTGCATCATTACAACATGCTTCCAAAGTTCTACCCAAGAATGAGACGCGCAAATTGGTGCCTGAATGGATTCTGGGTGCCGACACCGAAAGTGAGACAACTATTCCGACGCCTTTCATAGAGGATAATGTTACTACCATTAGTGAATTTACCACAATAATGCCAACGACGACATTCTTTAAAGCTGATATTAGTATCAGTAGCAATATGAGCACTACAATGCCTGTGACAGATTCCTCGGTTGATCTTACCACCAGCAGTACACCAAAGGTAACAACACAAGCCGCAATCCATACAAAATCTAAGGAAACTACAACAGTGAAGTCAAGAGATGCACATCCCCTAGACGATCCTACTAGCATTGAGAACATGTTGGAGAGCTTTGAGCGACATGAACAAGAGAACCCGTTAATTAAGATGCTGCCTAAAAATGGGAGCACTACTCAGATGATAACTCCGGTAACAACTGAAGCAACAAACACCTCAAATTTCTATGATCGCGAGCATTGGGTAAAAAAGTTTGAGCAACAAGCATCCCAACCACAGGATGAGCTCATCGATACCTTTGGGACTGAACTCGATGCACAGAGCTTGCAAAAGATTGGACCAAAACTAAATACTGCACAAGGAAAGGGACTGAATGGTAAGCGAATTAAAACCAACTATCTAGGGACAACATTAACATTTCTTTCCATCAGCTGCTGATGCTCAACTGTTAACACTTTGTGAACTGGCAACAAGAAAATTACGCCTGAAAGCAGCCCCCGCCGAAGGTGGTGTCCCTGTAGGTCCAGGAGAGACAGAAACTTTTACAGCATCCCCCAATGTGCAGTTTACTAGTCGGGGCCCTGGTAGTTTTCCGATTTCCGGCGAAACAATGAAGGCATCGGCACAGTTTATGTTCAATCCAAACTATGGTATGCCCAGCATACCTGTTTGTTTTTATATGACACCAGCCAATTTCCGTATGCCCATGTGGTCACCATCACCAACGTTTATGGGCATGCAAAATCCACAGTTTAGTGGTGCCTTCAATGGAGGTGGCATCTTTTCAGTGCCGCATCAGTTTGGGACTTCTGGAAATTTCTTTGGTGGCAGCGCCGGCTCAGCGGGTGGTGGCCAAAACCAAATGCAGAATATCTTCTCAAAGAACGCCTCACCCACTAAGCAATCCAATGGAAAACAGGTATATTGTACCTACATGAATCAAAATCAACAAGGACAAAATCAGCAACAGTCTGAAGGGCAAACAATACAAAGCAATTTGACTCCAGGTCAAAGTCAAGCCGGCTTTTCCAATGCTAATTTCAAGATGCGGCAGGATGTCAATCAGACAGGAACGTCACATCAAAGTCAAATTATCTATGCATCCTTTATGGATTTGCCACAACAGCCAGCGGATCGTTTTAAATGTCCTAGATCGGATGAATTGTCTTGTTATGCAAATCAGGAATGCATTGCAGCAACACGTTGGTGTGACAATGTTGTTGACTGCTCCGATGGTAGTGATGAGTCGGCGTGCACATGTGCGGATCGTTTAGATAACGATAGGCTATGCGATGGCTACCCAGACTGTCCAATGGGCGAGGATGAACTTGGCTGCTTTGGCTGTGAGTCAATGTCTTATTCCTGCTATGAAAATGGTAACGAATATGCTCAACACAAACGATCTACGTTATCCAAATGCTACAGTCGCATGGAGCGCTGCGATGGCTTCCTTAACTGCTTTAACGGACGTGACGAGCAACAGTGCAGCATATTGGTCAAAGATGTCAACGGTCCTATCGTAAGCACTAAAAGCAGTTACTCCATTTAAATAATCCATATTAATGCTCTCTTTGATGCACCATTCCTATAGTTTCATGAGGTTTCTGCCTCGGAGGGTTACCTCTATCATAATTATCATGGCGATTGGTATCCTGTCTGCAACAATGGAGGCAAGTGGGCAGCAGCTGCCTGTGAGGTGCAAAGTATCACACCAATAGCAAACCTTACCTTCCGAGAGTTAACATTGCTGGGTCCTTTTATTGAACCCGCTTTGCACACTCGGATTCACTTTGCTCAGGCCTGCCAAGGACGCAATGGTCAAGACTCTCTTATTGATCATGTTGCATACGTCAAATGCCCAGCTCCACAGTGTGGCCAACGCACTAAACCAAGTACTAAAAGTGAACATCCAAAGCGTAATAAACGAATCGTTTCCGAGCAAAGCATGGATTCGGATAAAACCCGTATTGTTGGTGGCAGTTATGCAACTCCCTTGGAGTGGCCCTTTGTGGTTGCCATTTATCGTGATGGCAGATTCCACTGCGGAGCCACCATTTACTCGGAACACTTTGTAAGTCCTAAACATCAACAAATTTTTTTATTGACTCCTCACCCTTCCCACAGGTTATCAGTGCGGCTCATTGTGTTATAAACTTTTCCAAATATTACTATGAAGTTCGTGCTGGACTCTTGCGCCGCACCAGCTATTCACCAGCCACTCAGATACAACCGGTTTCCCATATTATTGTCCATCAGGCCTATGGGCGGCGTAGCATGCGCAACGATCTTTCAATGATGCGAGTGGCAGCACCGTTGCAGTTTAATCGCTGGGTAAAACCTATCTGTATGCCAGATATTGGACGAAGCACGTTTGGAAATGACTGGATATGGGGTCCAGAGGAACATACTGTCTGCACAGTGGTTGGTTGGGGTGCAGTTAGAGAAAAGGGTCCTAGCAGTAAGTATATTGCAATAATTGGAAGAAAGACATGAACTGATATTCTAGAAATGCTGCAGGCGATCCGCTACTTCAGGTCAATGTGCCTATACGTAAGTTTTGTAAGGAACCAGAAGATCAAGCTTCAGAGGACGTTTGTGCCGGTGATCCGAGTGGTGGACGCGATGCTTGTCAAGGAGATTCAGGTGGTCCGCTTTTTTGCCGCAGTGTCAGTCAGCCAGATGAATGGTATCTTGCCGGTGTCGTCAGTCATGGCAATGGCTGTGCTCGAGCTAAGGAGTTCGGCGTTTATACACGTGTTGCCCTCTACTTGGACTGGCTGAAATTAGCTGTAACACCGCGCCTGCTGCCAGCACAGAGACCCAAGCAATTCTGTCCAGGATTTATGTGCATCTGGGGTGGCAAACGTTGCATTTCCCAAAGGCAACGCTGCGATCGCAATGTGGATTGCCTAGGTGGTGAGGATGAGGTTGGCTGTTCCTACAATTTTATACCAGACCTCGTTGGTAGCAGCAATCAGCAGAACGTCACCAGCACTACCGAGAGCGATTACTACCCAATTAAAGAAACAGAAAATCAGAAACCCTACAACACGCAGTCCAAACAGCGACAGGATGTGGAAATTCAAGATGATGAATTATTTGCGCATAACTTAGAAATTCCTTTGCTGGAAAGTGAAACCATACAGCAGAGCACAACAATAACAGCCCAGAGTGACGCCCAAACTTTGCCCGACAAATTGAATAACGAAACATCAAAGGATACTGCTGTGCCCCAAACGACCACAATACCAATATTAGCTACAACAACATTGCCTGAAAACATGGCTACAATGCAAACAACACTGTCAACAGCAAGGGAAACCACAACATTATCTTCATTAACCACAACAATGTCACCCACAACTTTACACTCAGAAACAACAACAATGTGGCCAACATCCACAGAGGATTTCATGAGACTAACTGAATTAGTTAATCAACTGCTGGTGGAGACCACAACGACAAAGTTTGCAATGGATTTGACAACGGCAACATCGTCCGCAATCGCAGCTGATGCAACTGTTTTGCCCACAACAACAACAACATTACCAGAAATAAAAATGACAGCAGCAGCGGCAAACCTTGTAAACATTGAGAATACAACTTTAGTTACTCCAACTGTACGTGACACCACGAATGCACCAGCTGTTGGACAGTCAACAACAACCACAGCAACAGCACCAATAACAACACAACTGGAAACTGTTCAATCAACAACAGAAGGCTCAGCAACTACGGGGGCAGCCATTACAGAGACAAGTACAACACGGCAAACTGCGACACAGCCAGCAGCAGCAACCACACTACCAACGGCAACAACAACACACCCAACAGCAACAGAGTCTGCCGCATCACAACCAGCAATAACGGAGCCACCAGCAACAGAGCATGCAGCAACAGAAGCAGCAGCAACACAGCCAGCAGTAACAGAGCAAACAGCCATACAATCAGCAACAACGGAGCCACCAGCAACAGAGCCAGTAGCAACAGAGCAAGCATCAACAGAGCCAATAGCAAAAGAATCAGCAGCAACAGAGCAAGCAGCAACGCAGTCAGCAACGACACAGCCAGCAGCAACAGAGCCAACAACAATACAGCCCTCAATAATCCAACAGACAACAACACAATCAACAATAAATCGACCAACAGCAACACAATCAACTATAAGAACAACACAACAAACTTCAACAACAATAAAAACAACTCCACCACCAACAACAACAACAACAACTACAACAGATTCGCCATTCAGCGTCACCAGCACCAGGATACCAACGTCAACAAAAGCATCAGCGACAACAACATCAACAACAACAACGACCAGCCAAATAATTCCCAAGAAACAGTTGCCAGAAAAATTCATATGCGAAAAGTAAGTGACATTAGAAACAGATACAAAGTTGGCTTTGACTTTATTAAATTTTTTTTATTAGAATACCCCAAATTATTCATCTGTCGCATCGCTGTGATCGGAATGATGATTGCGAGGACGGCACGGATGAACTGAACTGCACTTGCCGTGACTATCTAAAGGGAGATCTGAGCGTGCTCGTATGCGATGGCAAAACGGACTGTGAGGATTTAACCGATGAGCAGAATTGCGGTAAGAAAAAGAAAACCAGTGGATGACTGCAATACTTTTAATTTAAGGATAACATAATTGCAGATATCTGTCAGGAGAATGAGTTCCATTGTGGACTGTCAAAGATGTGCCTGCCGATATCGAAACGCTGTGACAGTATTGTCGATTGCAAATTTAAAGAGGATGAAAAGGATTGCTGTACGTAACTAAGTCTAACCTATTCTAAGATAGATTTTTTATTATGTTGAGTGCTTTTTTTTGTAGTTGCCTTGACAAATGGTCATGATATGCACTTCGATGTCCATCAGCAACCCAAGTTCAGCAGCGTTGGTATCTTTTCCAAGAATGCGCATGGTGTCTGGCGCGTAGTTTGCGCCCACGAGACAGGTTTTCATGAGCATCAGGCCAAGACTGCAGATGCAGTGTGCGCATTGTTAGGCTTTACCGGTGCCCATTACTTTAATAGTACTCCGTTTGTTAGTCAGCAAAAAATGCATTCAATTACACCAGAATTGTCCCATGGACCACAATTCAGGCTGGTGCACGACAATGTACATTTCACTAGCAGCTCGGAGAGAATAACACAGAGATTTGATCATCATGTACATCCCAGAGAGCACAAATCACGCATATCGCCCGACAAGTGTTTGGGCTTATATGTGGAATGTAATCCATATGCAAATGCAACAATGCCACTGAAAACCTTTAGTGCTGGCGAAGCTGTTAAGCAAAATACAATGGAGCACATTTCTCCACTACTGCCCACCGTTGAGACTCACAACCAACCAAATGTTCATTTGAAACCGAGTATGCAATCGCAGATAATTCACAAAAAGGATGAGGTCCTTGACCGTTTGGAAAAGCTGATCAAGAGTAAAAATAACAAGACATTGCTGGTGCACGACGAGCTGCATGAGGCCATTGAGGAGCTACACTGGCCCTGGCTGGCGGATGTCTATGCAAATGGCGAATTATGGTGCCTGGGTGTGCTGCTGGACAAGCATTGGTTGCTCGTTCATGAAAGTTGCCTTATGGGCATTCGGTTAGAGCTAGTATTGGTACTTTATATTTGTATCTAATTCTCATTTCCTTACAGTTTTAATACGCACTACATCAGCGCATTGCTGGGTGGTGGTAAGACCAAACGTTCTTTGCACCGCAGCAACCACGAGCAGATCCTACGTGTAGATTGTTTTGAAGCAGTAGCAAAGTCTAATGTTTTGCTGTTCCATTTAGAGCAACCGGCAAGATTTACGCATCACGTACTTCCTACATTTTTACCCGAAATGTAAGTATTTGGATTATCTCTTAGGTCACACCTCTTCAGCATTTTCCTTTCACAGGAATGATGAGCAACCTATTGCACCACACGAATGCATTAGCGTACTCCATGATGATCTTACTGGACGTATAAAAACTGTGGCCATTAAGGAAATCAATGATACCAGCTGCACTTCCTGTTTCCAGCTACAAGAAAGGCAGCCACCAGCCACTTTAATGCGTATCCTTAATGTTAGTGCCGAAGATATGGCTTCCATTTCGGATGAAGTGGAACTTATAAGTGGTGTCACGGCCAGGGAGACGCCTGCACTTACTAAATTCACCACATGTACACAGTTTGGCCAAAGGAACTTAACTTATGATCAACCCAATCCCATCGATCAGGGTGTACTTGTCTGCCGCAATTCACACACAGGCTGGTTTCCCATGGCACTCTTTAACTACAATAATACCGACTGCTACAGTTTTAGGTCACCTTTTTCAATTAGAACTCTGGAGAATGTATACAAAAATCTACAAGAGATTATAGGTAATAACTTTTAGAACTTATTGTGGAATCCTATAAGTTAACCTGGTTCATAACTCCTCTACAGATCAACCATATTGCAGCAATCAGCAACCATCCGTATATTGTGCCACACATCGCTGCCCCCTGGGCAACTGCCTGCCCCAGTCAGCTATATGCAATGGTCGCAGTGATTGCCATGATGGCAGCGATGAGATAGAGCCTCGTTGCCGTGAACTGCAGAAGCGTTGTGCACCGGGTGAAATGAAATGTCGTTCTGGCTATAATTGTGTACCCAAGTATAAGTTTTGTGACCACATTCCTGACTGTGAGGATATGACAGATGAGCCGACAATATGTAGCTGTTTTACCTATCTACAGTAAGCCATAGAAGTTGTACATTGAGATGCTTGTTTTATCTTATAGTTGATTCCTTATAGAGCCACAGATCCTTCAAAGATCTGTGATGGTAAACGCAACTGCTGGGACAAGAGCGATGAAAGTTCAGTGCTCTGCAATTGTACTGCGGAACACTATCAATGCCCTTCGTAAGTAAAGCAAACGCTTTAAAAATGAATTCATCATTAATATGGTGCATACCATCTTATCATTAATATAGCTCTCCAGAGGATTGTATACCACGTGATTTTGTGTGCGACAAAGAGCCCGATTGTCCCAATGGTGAGGATGAACGATATTGCTTTGGCATTGAGCATCCATTGCAGCAGCAGAACCAACAAGATGATTACTGGTCAACTGATGCACATAGTCCACAAAAGTTAAAGCCACAATATGGTCAAGTTATTGAACAATCCTATGGCATATGGCACACTAAATGCTTTCCAAAGAGCACACCACCCACCGTTGATGAAGTGCGTAATATATGCAAAATACTTGGATATCATCCAGATCGTCAGCCAAGCTATCGACTCATCGATGATGCAGCCAACGAAGCGGTACATACGTACGAATGGGCAGATACCCAGGGACGTAGCTTCAGTAATCAGACATTAGTGAACAAGTATCGCGATTCCACCAAGGCGGTAATTGTCAGTAAGTTTTCACCGTTGCGACTCAATGAACGACTGACGTTGTTTCTGAAACCAAGTCGACCCATTGCTGAGCTGGTCAAATGGAATTCAACGGATTCTAGTCGTTGTTTCCGACTGGAAATACGTTGTGCCTAGGAATAGAGTTAACTTAAAGTTAAATCGAATGCATTTATACTTGTTTTATGTACGTTTTAGTATATCAAATAAAGAACAAGTCATTTAACAATATTAAATTTTTCTTTTTGTTGTTTGTTTAATTTTTATTATTATTTTTAATCAGTTTTCTAGTTGTTATTTTGTTTTTTTTTTTTTTGTTTTTTGCATAATTTGTTTATTTTTTATATTTAATTTGTAGATTTGTTTTTTTTTTAAGCTGGCTTCCTGGAATTTATTTATTTATAATTATTATGTTTAACACAAAAAAATTTCACGTTTTATAAATGTAAAAAATCGCATCTTGTTTTTATGCTTTCCTTCTTTTTTTTTAGTCAAATTTCAAACAATTTTAATACTTAAAGCACTTATTATAAATAATGTTTTATTTTTATTTTTTTTTATTTTAGTTGTTTCTTTTTCAATTTTTTTTTTAAATTTTCTTTTAGTATAAATTCGTTAAAAAGATTTAACATTGGTTTTGGTTTTTAATTTAGTTTATATATATTATATAAATTTTTTTCTTTATATATTTAGTATATATATTATTTGTTATTTAGGGAGGGGGAAAGAAAGGTACTTGAGAATTATAAATGTATATCTTAAGAGCAGTTAAACACCTTTTTTCGGGGATTAGTCCAGTTGCCATGGTGCACAATATAAAGTTAAGTTAACAATAGTTAAGATTTATATATATATAAATTTATATATATATGTATATAGGTGTATATACTTTAACGAGCATCATAGGTTTAAATTTGTTAAACTTTAAAAGAAGGCTGGGTATATTTTTTTATAATTTCTTTTTTTTTTAACTTTTAATTTTTTTTTTTCTTTTTTGGGTTTTTTTTTATAAGTCTTTGGCGCTGGTTACAACAATATATGGAAATATTCCTTTAAGTTGAATTAAATAGTTTAAACAAAATGTTATATTTTTTATGGGGAAACATTAGGTAAATACTTTTAAAGTTAAATTTTGGGTATTTATTATTTCCAGTTTGTAAAAAAAAATAATATTTTATTTATAATTTCAAATTGAATCACAAATTTATTTTTTAAATATTTGTTTGTTTAATGTTTTATGTTAATGTATGAATATAATGCTTAGGGTCTAATGTTGTTGTGTGATGTAGTTGTTGTTTTAAAAAAGTTTCTTTGGGTAGTTTTTTTTTTGGTTTCTTTTGTTTGTTATTTAAATTGTGCGATTGAGTATATGTTTTTTTATTTTTGTGTTAAACGCATTCAAAAAGCTATGCTAGAATATATGGCTTATAAGTTTGAAGGATTTTACTGATTAATTTTTTTTTATATTGGGTATTGGGAATTCTGTTAATATTATAGTAGATAGTACAGGCATAAAGTTTTTCAAACACAACCGTTTTTTGCAATTCTAAGGTCAGTTTTTTTTAAATTAATTTTTTTTTTTGTAGATTTTAAGAGAGATAAAGACCGAGATAGAGAATGAAAGCATTAAAACAGTAAAATTGTTGGCCAAATCTCAATGCCTAATTATTTTATACTAAGTTTCATATAATTTTAATGTTAATTTTAAGCTTTTTCCTTTCTTTTATATGATTTTTTTTATTTGTTTTTGTTTAGCAAAAACATCCTATATAATTCTTTTTACGTTGTCATGAAACACAGCAGCTTATCATATTTACATAATACAATTTCATTATTATTATATAACTTATCAAACTAGTTGATGTTACTAATTTTTGTTACGTTTTTTCTTTGTTTGATTCATTTGTTATGTTTATGGCATCTTTTAATTGTGTTGTTTTTTATATATTCATTTTTATAATAATGTTTTCATTTAATTATTAGGAATTTCGTAAACTTTTACTAGCTACTCGTAAATATTTTGTGAATTGTTGCTGTTTGTTTTGTTGTTGTTAAAATTCTTAATGAAATAGTTGGTGCGTTTTTATATACAATTTGTTTTTTGTATTTTGTAACTAATTGTAATATGGTAAATACATAGTTAGTTAATTATATATTTAGTTAGTTAGTTTTTTAGTTAGTTAGTATATGCTAAGTACATATATTAAAGCTTAGGAAGTTAGTAGATTTTCACTGCATGATTTCATGTTATTTTTACTCCCAATAATAAAAGCTGCTCCACAGAATTTTTTGAAATCAGAAAGATATATGTATATATGTATATATATATATATATTAAAAGTCGTGGTAAGATAAGGTCGGAAAACCTCACAGATTATATATATATAGAAAAACCTCACCTATATATATATATATCTATAGGTGAGGTTTTCCGACCTTATCTTACCTCG
This sequence comes from Zygothrica quintamaculata, assembly GCA_037044455.1. Taxonomy (NCBI): domain Eukaryota; kingdom Metazoa; phylum Arthropoda; class Insecta; order Diptera; family Drosophilidae; genus Zygothrica; species Zygothrica quintamaculata. The sequence continues at coordinate 169,002 of JBAMBS010000325.1, read as the reverse complement.
ACTTTTAATCGAAGTGATCAAGTTTCTTTATATTTTTTCGGTTAAGCCCATAAGTATGCTATATATTGGCTCAATTTATGCCTAAACATGTTACAGTTAATACTTAACAGCTCTGTTAAAAGCATAGCAATTTCACAAGTATGTGTTAAACACCCATTTTTGAATTACAAACAAAAAATTATAATAATAAACACTTGAGAATAATAATCAATAAATAATTTATATATATTTCACTAGAGTTTGAACAATGCACAAAACATAGGACTTTGAAATTTACAACCAAATCTCACTAACTAAATAAATAACTAAATACAACGACAAAAAAAATTCTAAATATATTTTAAAAATATATGTATAAAGAAAATAATAATAATTATATAATAATTATAAAAAAAAATAATAATAATAATAATAATAATAATAATAGTTCTAGTAGTAAGATTTGTCAACTGTGTCGAAAGTGCATCATCATTTGTTGTGCGCCCATTGGATGACCCGTCAAACTAAGATCTAGGCTTAAGCTGTATATATATATGTATTATCTTGTGTACATATTATATTGTTTAATAACTAAAAAACATTCAATTATCAGAAGGTAGCTAGCTCTAATTATAAAAAGGATGCACAAATTAACAACAAACAAACACGTACAAAAAAAAAATAAATAAAAATTTTAAGAATGCAAAATATTTCTTCCAAAAAACATACGTATTATATTCTATTATATATATATATATATATATATATATATATAACATTAAGTTGACCATAACTTTCGATCACTGTTCTCTTTGCGATAACATTTGCTAAATGACAAGTTGTTTGGACAGAACAAGCGAGTTTTTAAAGTTAAGATTTGAGTTTCAGTTTATCATATTGTTTGGTTTTTGTTTTTTTCTTTTTTCTTTTGTTATGTTTTCTTTTTTTTTTTTTGTTTATATATATAGAGGTGGCTAGTTCAGCTTCCCTTACATACATCTTGTAATGTAACGGTGTCAAAATGGGGAGTCTTAAGTACATTATTCTTTGCTTTTTTCCAACGTTTTATGCTCATCAACTGGCGGTGTATTCAGTTGGGTACGCACTAGATGAGCTGGCAATTCCATATTGATTGGATCATTTAAGCGACTTAAATTATATTCCAATTCAGCTGAACGACGCTTCAGGCGATTATAATGTTCCACATCGAATTGCAACTTCTTCGCATTTTTATAGATATTCAATGAGTATTCGCGATTATAAACATTTTCCATAATATATTCCTATATAATAAAATGATAAAATAAATTTATTATTGATTTATACAACTATTTATTTTTGTCGTTCATTTATTTATTATATATTCATTTTACTTACCCGTTTTGTTACGCAATAATACGCATACATAGCCATTGTTGTACCATAGGTAACAAAATATGTAACTGGTTCCATAATATCCCAAGAGTATTCCCACCAGGTTAAACGTGCCAGAATACCAAACTGTACTGACATAAGACCCAAACCCATCCAAGTCATAAAGTTTGTTCGACGTTCTGCTTTTCTAGCCAGTTCTCTTTTTTTCTACAAAAGCCACAAAAATATATTCATTTAATTTTTCTAATTTTATTTGCACCAAAAGGTTTTTTTTATGTCTCACCTCTTCAAGTGGCTCCAATTCATAACGTAGACTTTCTAATTCTCTAGCCAAGGTTCTGCTCTTCTCCAATTGATATTCACCCACATTAAATGCTTCATAGAGCTACGTTGTATATATATATTTAATTGAGAATTCTCTGAATTAATATATGATAATTCACCATTTACCTGTGCTATAATTTTGCGAACATCGCCCATTTTGTCAATGGTTTCTAAAGAGATCTTCTCACGTTCTGGAGGCTGAACATGCAAATTACGATTGTTGATTTGTATGCTAAGAACGTCATATATATATATATATATATACAATTAATTTTTAATTAATTAAATAAAATTTTAAAAATTATTTCACTTACCTAAACTCATCGTCTAATAATCTTTCAATTGTACAGGAGGAGGCAATGCGTACACCATGCTTATTTATAATCGCAGCACGATCAATGCCACGATCCTCCTCCCTGAGCATCGCCAGTAAATGCCCAACGGTGTGCGAGATGGGCTTCAGTGCAAACTGACACAGCTCATTTCGGCTGGGCAGGCGAATTGTCAGCTGGGGCATGCCGTTAACATATTCCAGACTCACATCGTCTATGAATAGATTGATGGATGAAGAGATAAATAGAAAGAGAGAGATCAAAAAGTATCAGTGTACATTCTTAAATGGAATAGAATTGAACTACATTTTATGGGCAATTTTTGACCATAAAAATACAGCTGTGGCTTAAGTCTCTAACCACAAAAACAAAATATTTAATTAATATCAAAATTTAATTAATATAATAAAAAATATTTATAGCTTGCTTAGATTTAAACATTATTTTAACTTTATTGATTAGTTTTTTTTTTAGCATTTCCATCAAGTAGGGTCTAAAAAGGAGATTCAAATATGTTCAAATATAAATAGCAGAAAACATTTTTAATACCATAAAATATATATATAACTATATATACTTGTACAACCGACCAATCAATACATATATCTATCTTATTGTTCAGTTTCTATAACTGCTTGGAGTATTATATATCTAATATTTTCCTTTTAGAATATAGTTAGTAGCTTAAGTTTATTTTAGTTGTCAATTCTGTCAGAGTGAAGCTTAAGCAAAACTCTGCTGTTCATAAAAGTAGAACTAATTGCAAAAACAACTAAAACCTTTTTAGTTTTCTTACTTGAATTCTTGATAATAGCTGAATGTTTATCAAATTGTTAAATAAAATTGAAATGCAACTCAAACACTCAGCAGTTGGACAAAGTTTTTAGATTTGTTTATATATATATATCTATATAACTTTATCTGCATTAAAATTAAAACCTAACCCAACAGTTTAATAGTTATTGTTGTAGTTACTATTTTGTGCTAGATTGCAGTTGTTCTTCTTTTTTTCCTTCTTCTTCTTTATTTATAATTACTCGCGGAGAGCTACTCAAGGTTGTTGAATGCAGTTAGTTGCTCGAATTACTCGCTCAGCCATAGCGCTTGCTTGTACCAAGTGTATATATATATATATATATATATATATATATATATATATATATATATATATATTTATATGTCTATGTTGGTGTGCCTTTTCCTTTGTGTGGGTGCCTTATGGCAAAGATTGAAATTAGCTACAAATGAGTAAATGACACACAAATGACAGCGGCAACAATTCAATTAGCTGCACACCTTCAGGCAAATAAATAGTAAAAGAAAATAAAGAGAAAAAAATCCTATCAAATAAATAGCTACAAAGTCGCAACTCTTTTGTTATTAGGTGCTGCGTGTGTGTGCGTTGGAGTGCCTCTATGTGTTTGCTTGCGTGTGTGTGCAAAAAAGTTTTCACTTTGTCGCATGTGGCAGCTCTGAAGTAGCACAAACATAAGTGCATACTATATATTGTTGTGTACACATATATTTATGTATATACACATATATATATATGTATATATGATTGAGGCGCATGCCACACATGCAACACGCCAAGTAGCCATCGAAGCAAGCAAGCAACCAACCAGCTAACCAAACAGCAGCCCACCAACTTCTAATCAACATTTGCCTCTGTTTTAAACGCATTTACTGGGCCTTCTCCTCAATGTGTAGCAGGTAACTTATGGATAGGAGTTATGTTGCAAGTCCAAGTCCAAATCCAACTCTGAAGTCGAAGTCGAACTTGAAGTTAAAACTGGAGATGGATAATGTCTAATAGTAGTTGTAGTTGGCGGCGCCACTCAAATGTGGGTAACTAGTGTTGTTATACTATTGGTGGTGCTTCTGTTGGTGGTTGGCTAACTGCGCTTCAACTTGCTGTTATACCCTGTAGCCAATAAAATGTATGCGCAATAGAAGGTATGTTAATATCATAGAAATAATATGACTTTTTTTAAAATACATACATATAGAGGAATGTATATATTTGTTGTATAAGAACAGCTGTTTAGGTGCTTCGATCTGCTCGCTCGAGATTTCTTAATGAATGTTAATAAATCAGAGATTTTTTAAAGTTATTATATAGCTACGTAACAAGAGGAAAATGATAAAGTTATGACAAAAAGGCGTTTGGTAAAGTAAAATACTAATGGAAATGCCAAAGAAGGGAGTTCGATAAGTGAAATGCATTAGGGAACGACAGAAAATGAATCTCATTAGATAACTTAATAATAATATCTAGTTAGATGCTATAATACTATCATTATCTGTATCTAGTATAGGAATATATTAAGCACTGTTTGAGATTATATTAGTTTACAGGGTATATTGTATTCGTGCTTGGTTGATTTGTTTGATTCTTACTTGTTGCTAGCTGTTGTTGCGATTATTATTTTCATGCACTTTGATTTTTTGGGATTTTAAACACATTTTATTAGTATGTGTGTGTGTGTGTGTGTGTGTGCATATGTTTTTTTTATGTTTTCTTTTTCATTTTTTTTTTATTTCTATATATATATATATATATATTTTTTTTTTCTACTCATCTACTGTGTCTGTTGTCTATTGCGGCTTCTACTTTATTATTGATAGTTTAAGACTTTAGTTAATTTTCAGTTAACTTTCTGATTTTCGCGCTTACAGACGTGTGTCTCGGTTTGTTGGGTCTCACATCAAACAACAAACAAACATCAAACAACTAACATCGAGAGAGCTGTACGAGCACTTCTAACTCAAACCCAAAGACGGGCCTTTAACTGCTATTAACGCGTGTGTACGTGGCAAGAAGCTATAAAAAGAAACGAATATAATATAAACTAACACACACAAACACACACACATAGATATATATATACTTAATATATATATATATATATATATATAAGAGATAGATATATGTGATAACTAACTAACTTAAATCTAACTATGAATAATGAAAAAGCAAAAAGTTCTATGAACTTCATTGTGTTTTTAGTTTTTCTTTGTTTCTTCCTTTTTGTTTTTTATTTTTTTTACTGTCGCTACTAAGTGCTGCTGCCACATTGTGTCACTGTTTTATGAACCGCAATCATACACATGACAGCTGCTGCTATAACACAGGCATACACTCGCACACACATTAAAACACACGCGCACACATTCTATCACAAAGCTGTATACATGTCTGTTGATGCAAATAATAATAGTGCTTACAAACCCAAAAAAGTTTCATTTTGTGTACTAACTATGGTATATGCTACATATATATTTGTAACAAAAACCACAGGAAACATGATACAACATTCACACACACACACTCACACACATAAACAAGCAGACAAACAGGATACATTGCTTGTCATTGATTTTGCTTTTGCTGTTTTTGTCATTTGTTTCAAATAAATAAAGTATATCCGATAACAAGATTTTGACACCCATTATAACCGTAGACAGTAAACGTGTAACATTAGAACATTGATTAAGTTCCTGTTATCCTTTATGTCACACACACACACTCACACACACACACATAGGTATATAGAAGTTTTCATATCTTTTGTATCATCAAAACTTAATAGGCAGTTTCCGTATGCCAAACATGAGGTTAACAAGTGTCACATCCAGAGGAAATATGTAACAACACACATACCTCCACACACAAGAACACACACACACACACACACAGATACGTGGTTGTCAAACAAAATGAGGTCAAATGGTAGCAAATGTTGGCGGCAACCTGCGGAAATGCAAGCGGCAATCAGCTTACAAAATTTATAACCTTCCACCCATTTTTATTTTTTTTATTTTTGTTGTAGTGTGTGTGTGTGTGTGTGTGTGTACTTGCAATTAACTCTTATTTGAAATTTACTACGAAACCTACAAATAGCAATGCAAACAATTAAACAGCACCCTATCATTGTAGAGTATACAACAAACTTCCACTAGGCCACAACTTAGACTGAATTCCCTATACAAAATTGATTGCTTCATTGGAAATTTCAAGATCATTTTTCATTGGAAAGGTATATAGAAATTTGCAGGAAAGTTTAGATATAGACAATGTTAATACATCTTAATTATGGTATATTCCACTTGGAGACATATAGAGAGTTAAGCAATGTCCTAGAAGTTAATATTCTATGTGAGAATTCACCAAGCAAAAGTTGACTTTCTATTGTCTATAGAGGGCTTTATTTTTACCTGTCTAAGCCAATTCCATAGATATAAGTCAGAGTAAAATGTTGTTAACTGTCAGCACTTTTCCTTATATTTCTATGTGCTTCGTTAGGTTGCTTCACTTAAACTTTGATCCTATATATGCATATATATATATATATATTGGTATTATATTATATACAGAATCGCAAATTTCATTTTTTCTGCTTATGTTCCGATCTACCTGAAGTAGATGTAAATCCATTTAAATTCTCTTAAAGTAAGAAAAGCTTAACATGCTTTCTATTATCATTTACTTATCTAAAAGCATTTATAAGAGCTGAGAATCAAAAAGGATTTCAAATTGTTTTGCATAATTCGCCGTATTTTTTTGAAAAATAATCTCATAAATTATATCAAATTTGCATTCTATATATATATATATATATATCTATATTATAGTATATATATAAGTAGACCTGGAAAATATATTCAGTTTTCTTGGTATATGTTCGAATTGTAGTCAACATCCTTTGAATCCAATCAAAATAGCTTGTAACACACGTGTGGCATGCCTTTAAGCTTGCTTCGCCTATGGGGCGTATGAGCATCGCATGATTACATTAAGTGTGTGGCATATGCTTGCGTGTGTATGTATGTGTGTGAGTATACACCAGCTTCGCCCATTTACGAATTTTCGTTTACTCTTTCTTTTTTTTTTTAATTTTTTTCGCTTTTGGTACATGTCGCCTACATGTCTTTTGGCCTTATTAAAAATTCCGCGTTCTGCCAGTTGCCGGTGATTTAATTTTTTGCATACTGGGCTTTTGCATGTTATATGTATTTGTATACACACACACACATGTGTATATATGTGTGAGCCTTTAAATTAAATTATAAAAAACGCAGCGCATGCATAAAATATTTGTACAGCGCTTTTCATTAAACGCTTTAAATAAATACAAAAATAAAAACAAAAAAAACAGCAGCAAAAGGAAAGTAAAAGAAATACAAAAAGAAAAATAAGACGAAAAGGAAAAACGGAAAAAGCTTACACAAAAACATATAAATCTGAGCTATTAGCGCGGGTAAGTTCTGTTAGTAGGCGTGACTGTGGAAGGAATTGTGTGTATATTGGGTGTTGCTACTGTTTGTGGCAGCGAGAACACGATAACTGCAATAGCCTTTCAACAGCAACGCGACCCAACAACGACATAAACTGTGGGTCCATTGTGTCCTTTTTACTCCTTGCTTTTACCCATTCAAAAAGCCAGCAGAACGTTGAACATCAAGTCCTGTCTTGTGGTCCTTTGTTCTAGTTCTCGAGATATTGCCTGACCTACAGCTACCTACCATTTTGTGGCAGCAATGGCGAATCATTGCCACAGGTAGATGTTGACGTTGCTTCGGTGGCAATATTATTAAAGTCTTGCTCCTTCTGCTGCTGCTGCTGTTGCTGATGTTCCTCCGGCTTTGAGGATGAAACTGGGTTCTTCCGAAGGCAGGTCTCCGACAAATTGGAGCTTGTTACTAGTGGATCTATCATTGTTGTTGTTGCTGGTGGTGGCGGTGGTGGTAGGTTGGGAACAACTGCATTTGTTCGTGCTGTTGTTGTTGTTGTTGCCTGTAAGCGTTCAATTAGGGTCTGCTTTTTGCCGGTAGCGCTAAGGCCGAGCTCTCGCAGACGCGCCCTTAAATCGCTCAGATTGCGGCGCGCAAAGTCTTCACCTGGCAACAGAAAAAAACGTGGCAAAAAAGAAGAACAAAAGAAGGTACACAAAAAACAAAAGAAAGAAGAAAAAAACACAAAAGAAACAAAAGAAAATATAAAAAAAATAGGCGTGCCACAAAATAAGTAAAAAGAAATTAAAATTTTGCTATCGAAAGGTGTTAGACGAGGTGCGGCACAAGCAGGCTGCCAAATGGCAGTCAGGTTACAAGCAGGTTACAGGTGCAGGTTACAGTTAGGTAGCCAAGCAGCCAAGCAGCCAAGAGACGTGCAGGTGAGGTAAAAGAGGCTGCTGCCACTACGCTCAGTGTGCCACATCTTTGTGCTTTACTTTTTTGCATAATGAATAAAAAATTTAAGCAAAAACAAAAACAAAAACAAAAAAACAACAACACAAACAACAAACAAACATACGAAATATACAAAAACAAACAAAAAGGGCAGCACATAAAAAAGGATGAGGAGGGGGGGGGGGGTGGGTGTGTGGTGAAAGGCAAGAGAGAGAGAGAAGCGTGGAAAAAAAAGCGCAGTTAAAATTGATGGCACGTGCAGTTAACGCCACGCAAAATGCACATAAAAAACATAAACAAAGATGAGAAAATGTGTTAAAAAAAGTAAAATAAAGCAAGAAAGCAGAAAAAAATATGCAAAAAAAAATAAAATAAAAAAAAACAGAGCCACAAGTCAAGTGAATGGACAAAAATGTTGATGAAGACACGCGTCACACAGCTGAACACAAGGACAGGCGGAACTCTCTTTCAATGTATGTGTATGTTTCTTTGTTTGTGTTGGCGTGTGTATTGAGTGTGTGTTGAGTGTGACATCTTTTTATCAAATCCGTAAATGACACGCACAGCCTTAATGCAGAGTGTGTTGTAAATGTGGCTAACGATTTGAGGCGTGGCAGGCAGTTTAAATGCTTTTGACAGCCACATTGACTATATGGGCGTGTTACCATATATATATATATATAGATATATATATATATATATATATATATATATACAATTCTGATTGTGCATAATTTTATTGTATATAATTAAAAGACATATGCAAATGCTTAAGGAATTAGAGAATTGTTAGCATTAAATTCTTATACCGATTATATAGTTTATCCTTTGAAAAACATTTTTATTTCAATTTATGCCAAAGTTCTTGTGCCTTAAGCCATAGCACAAAATGTACCTTTTTCTTTTGCTTAACTGCCTGTTATTTTTGTTATTTTTTTTTTTTTTTGACCTATCTATGCTATGACTACTCGGACTACTACGATTATTATGAGCCAACCGTCTATGAGCTTTCTGACTGTTTTTGGCCTGTTCGAAAGCAGTTAAATTATACGACTGCTCCTTTTTCGTTAGACCATTTTCAAAAAGCTTAAAGGACCTCTCAAATTGCTTTTCATTTACGAGCCACAAACAGCTCAACTCAACTCAACTCAACTCAACTCAACTTAACTTAGCTTGGCTCGGTTCAACTCAACTCGCTTCAAGTCATCTGAACTGAAACACAAAACTTTATGGAACAAAATTAAAAATACAACAAAAGAGCAAAGAAAAATACAACAACAACAAGAGAACATAGACAAGTCACAAGAGAATTATGCTTAGACGATGCCCTATAGTCAGCTTTCAAGTAATTTCAAACATATTCAAAAAAATTCAGTTTAGTTTAGTTTAAACTTTTTTGTATGTATGTATTTATATATAATAAATATATATATACTGTAAGTCTAGATTATTATGAAGCATATATTCAACAATTAACTACCATTTGATATTATATAACTGCTACTAAATTAGCCTCAAAAAGTCGTCGCCTTTCTCTTTTTTGTTTTGTTTTTATTTTCTGTTTGTGTTCAACTAATATTTGCTCTATATAATCGTATATGCCTATTGTTCTTTGTATTTGTTAACCTCTATTATTCGTTTTCATGATTACAGAGTATAAACAATATGAACAACATAAGTCCAATGTGGCTTAAAGCTAATCAAATATTTATGAAATTGCATGTTGCTCTTTTTATATGCTCTCCCTCCAATCCTTTATATGCATATATATGTACATATATATACACATATATACATATACATTAATACGCACACACCCACACCCACACCCACACATACACATAACATTTATATGTATTGTAAGCTGTTGGCCCTCTGTATTTTTGGTATTTTGTTGTATATTTATGAGATGCGTGGCAATAAATTTATTGCCAGATTTGAACACCGGCGGCATTAAATAAATCGCATTTAACGAGTTGCTCGTTTTTATGTTGAAATCACTTTGTGGTGCCACAAATCAAGGTAAAATTTCAATTCCTGCAGCATATTTAAAATTGCATTTACTTTAAATAATGAAAATTGCAAAAAATCAACTAAGAAAATCAATATAAACTGGTTTTCTAATTAATGAAAAATATCCTGACAAGAGGAAAAAAAGAGAAAGAGACATGAAATAGGCTATGAACATAGACCGCATAGAATTTCTTTATTGGATGGATGAAATCTAAAATAAGAGATGATTTTCTACTACCTATGGGTGGTATGTCAATGTGTGCGTCTGTGTGTGTGTTTGTATGTAGTTGTGTACGTAACAACCGCTGCAACCGAGTCAGCCATTGTGTTATTGTTCTTTGTGCTTAGGCTTTTAATATTTTAGTTGCGTTGGCTTTTCATGGTCGTTCTGGAATGCGGTTGAATTGTACTTTACGCGGCATTACCTTGGGCCACTGCTTTTGCTGCTGCTGCTGTTGCTGTTGCTGCTCTCTGTTGATGCTGGTTTTTATAGCAATTGCGTGTGTTTGCGCAAACAGTCAAAGCATCTGCGCAGTTTGCACAATAAACTCAAACAACAGACGCCGCATGAAGCTAACAAATGCAAGCAGAGCAAAGAACTTCAACTGCGCGCAAAAGTAGGCAACGCTTTTTTCTATGTTTTTGTTTCATTTGCAGCACTATATAGAACGCAAGCATGCATTTGTTTGTCTATATGCTTGTGTACGTATGTATGTGTTTTTGTGCGTATGTGTGGTAAAGTCAAGTTGCATGCGTGTCTAACTTTGTGTGCAAGAAACGTTTTAGCACCGTTAATGGGGAATGCAACAAGAAAAACAAAACTCAAATAAATAATTTCAGCACTTTCAAAGAGAAATAGCTTAAATTGCTTTCTTCCGAAACTAAATTAAAAGTATTTAAATGCAAATTCATTTACTACTATATATTTTTATTTAAGTATTTAATTCTACTCATTAATTTCATAGTCACTTATTGTTTTTGATATATGTAAAATGAAAATAATGATAAAAACTCGCATAAGTCACAAGTAATTTGTAATTACACAAAGTAATTACTTTAGAATAATTGAAGCTATAACATTTGTACATAATTAAACAGCGCAGCTTCAGAAATAAAATAAAAGATCCATGCTGCCTAGAGTTTGCCTTCGAAAGAACAATGGTTTTTATAGAAATTTGTTTGCGGAGAAATATTTCAATTAATAATTAAACCATAAAGAAACGTTTTCAGTATTGATTTTTCCTGAAGTTAACTGTCTTTAATTACTATGGCAATTATCAATAGACTTATTGAATTGGCAGGAAAAAATTATTATCAAATAAGCTAAACACGACTACTGCATACCCTGTACATACTTAATTTTAGCATATATTTGGACAGAGATTAGAATTGTATCAGAATTTGTATATAAAAAGATTATTTTTAATAATCAGTAAAAAATGATTACTCTTTTCTGGTTATCTATCCAACACATAATCTGTATAATAAAAACAATTAAGGTCTAATATATAAGTAAATTTGACTATAAATAATACTTTATCTATATAAAGATAACCGTTTAATATACTTTTGGTAAGCTTTGTTACCTGTCACAAAATTGTTTACTTTCTATATAAACAGTGAGAAAATTAATATTGAAACAGATGTAATAGTCATATATATATATATATATATATATATATATATATATATATATATATATATATAATATTTATTAAAAATGTGGAGACTACTTCCTTTCCTTAAATTTACTACTGTTTGAAAGACTTACAGGAATAAGAGAAAAGCAAGAAAATTAATGTTAAGTAAAAGGACTCGCAGTTGCTTGTTAGATATAATCCTTTGTACAGATATCGCAATTGTAGACGTCATCTCATTATTTATTTAGTAAATGCACTTGTGTGTGCGTCTGTATGTGTGTGTGTGTGCTTGTTTTGTCTAATGAACTGCAGTTTGTCTTGTAGAATGCAAGGAGTAATAGTTGCTGTTGTCCTTTGGATTTGTTTTGTTCAATGGCGTACTTGATTTCATTCTCAATTCTCAAATTGAGTATAGTTCATTTTACCCACAAATTGCTTGCAATGGTTGCCCATAATCGATCTCTCTCTCACTCTCTTCCTTTGTGTGTGTGAGTGTGTGTATATGCAATACACAGTTACGCGTCTAAAAAGTTGTCCTTCAGCAGTGCACAAAGCGGAAATTACACAATATGTACAAGGGTGTAATCCCATTTGGGTTGATGCTTCTGTTTGAATTGCCCAAGTGAAAGAAAAACACTGGCAGAGAAACCGAAAGAGATAGATACAAGGGAGTGAAAACTTGTTAAGCACTTCACCTGACGGCGACACTTTGAACTTTGGTGGCAACACCAATACAAATGTATCTGACTGTCTGTCTGGCTCAAGTGTAACTGCCATCGTTTGTATCTTAGTTGTAATTTGTCCTGCACTTGCGTACTCATTATATACACTCGTACGTGACACAGACCCAAAAATGACACATATACAAGCACACACACAACAACACACACATCATACATATACAGTATTGTAACTCGTGTGTTAAATTTTTGCTTCAAGCTAAACAAATTCTGTTAAATTTTTGAGCGAATAAGTTTATCACAAGCAAATTATCTACCACTTGCAGGCGCTGCTCGTCATTATATATATATATATATATATACATATATATATATATATATATATATATACTTTGCCCCGGCCTACGTTGGAGCCAACTAGTTATCATTTGGTATTGACACTGTGTCCAGCACATTTTGCCCGTCAAAATAGGCTCCGGACAGAGTCACAGCCTTTGCTATGGCGGCACCATGGGCAATGGATATTTTCGAACGTCACAAACGTCGACATCGTCTCGCCAAAGGGACAAGCGGTAAGTCAACTAAAAACTAACAACCTACCAACCTACAACAGACAACAAAACAACAACAACATAAGGATATATACATATATATATATACGTCTTAAACTACATAGGGTCAGTAGAAGCTTTCAACTTTTAGCTAATAAACTATGTACATATGGCAGACACTTTGTGTAGGTTTCGAAGAAAGTGATACAGGAGGTTATAAAGTGGCCTGTTTGCCACTTGAGAGGACCTTCTGCTATACAACAGATGTACGTCATAAAACTCAATGACGTATGCAGAAAGTCAACTTAAAGCCAGCTCTCCACATAATAAGCTCCAACTGAACATCAATATTTATTGCTGGGCCCTCCAGGTTACTGGTACAATTTATGAGCTTGACAAATGTCCACCCTTCAAGCATATCCTGAAAATAAATATATATATATATATATATATATTTATATGTATAAAGAAAAGGGGTAAATTGTTCAGAAAGTATGTCTGGAAGCTGATTTGATGTCATAAAGTTAACTAGTAAATTTGCTGCCAATAGGTTTTTCACTTAAGTGCGAAACGCCAAGAAAATACCTCACTTCATTTCAATTGGCAAATGTTGAGCAGCGACAGGAGAAGTTCAATTTAAGGGAAAATGGAGACAACATTAACTAAGGTAGCCGAGAATGATAAATATTTTCTGAGAGTAGAAACCTTTCAGCAGGATTTATACGTATATAAAATATCCTTAGGTAGAACGTAGAACATAAATATTGATGAAAGAACTTTGAATGGTACAAAAAAACTTGAATTCAGCGGGATGTGAAGGGATAAAATAAAGTGCCCTTCATATGATTATAATCCTATAATTTATTATAATACAAAGTTTAGAAATTTTCCAAGTTCAACTTTAAGATGAATCGTAACAACTGTTATACATTGCTTTCAAAGTTTATCTGTAACATTTCGGTTGGAAAAATCTTTGAAAAATTATTTCAAAATAAAACCTTTTCATATAGATATAAAGTTTACAAAGTCATTTCCTTAAAAACTTCAATGTGCTTTGTTTTCACTTTAAAGCTCTTTATTCGACTATAAAAATAATGAAATATTTTCAACCCACATAGACATTCTAAAGCACAGACACACACACTCATTCACATACACATAAGACTTTGAACGTGTGAAAGAAAGCCAAGGCAAAGCCAAATAAAAATGTCGAACAAAGTTTGATGCACGACGAGAGTTTGAAAGAGGAAATCGAGGCGCTGTCCAGGTCTTCGTTAGATCCTTGTCGGTGCAAAAAAAAAAGGAGCACCAAAAAGATAAAAAAACTTTGCGCCGTCTTCTTTGTTTTCCTTTTAAGGACATTCGCGGTTGTATAATTTAATTGTTCAAGCCACAAAAAAGTGTGTGTTGAACACGAAAATGTAACAAAGGACAAACAAATTAAATCCGTTGAGTGTTTTATTTTCATTTCTCATTCACCAACACAATTAGTGGCTATACGCTTCAGTAATGAGCATCTCAAGTGTTTAAATCGAAAATGATTTGCAAAGGACATTTATAAAACTTACTTTTAAGTCTCTCAAATACATTGTAACATTTTTCCCAATTAATAAAATGCCAGTACATGTGACAGCATAATGGGTAAGAAGAGCCACTATAGGAGGCAGCTGTGAAATATGGGTGAACTATCGAAAGAGGAATACCAATTAAAATGCCTAACGGCGCCTACAGACACACAAACACAGCTTATACAATAGCTGAATTGTTGCTATGCTTTGACTAGTTTAAGTGGGCGTTTTTGTAGTCATGGGCGTGACTGTAACAAGAGCAACTACTGATTGAGTTCTGTATGTGGTCAAATCATTAACAATCTGTCAGTCAATGACAGGGCTCAAATACTAAATACGATAGCAAAACACAGTTACCATCCGCATCACTATATAGACAAATGAAAGGATTGCTACATATCATGAACTTGAGCTGTATTAAGTCTTCTCTTTATCCTAACCAGACATGTAATCATATGAGTAAACTTGAGCACAAACAGTAATTTACCAAGAAATCAATGAAACGGAATAATAGTTTTACCTAATGACCTTAGTTAACATTAACTACATTTGCTTTCAATTAATTGCCAACAATTTTACTAATTTTCTTGTTTGATTGTTAGCCAATTGACAACGAACTCTAATTAAAAGTTAACACAGTTTGTCATAGCTTGAACTAATTAAAACCAGAGTTTTCATGTAAAGCACAAGTTAAATAAAATGCAAATTTTTTTATACAGTTTTTTGTTCTTGTTTAAACATCATTTACAAATTTGTTGAACTTTTCTCTACTCATGGAATATAATAGCTATGTACAAAAGCTGGATGCTTTCTCACAATGTTCTAGGTAACTATAATATAGGTAATATTTGCGGCATACTTTCAGGGTTACTCATAAAATGCGCAAATGGAGTTTATAGACTTCTTCTAGCTCTTTCATGACCTCGGTTTCCTTCACAGCAATATTAAAAAAAAATACTTATACTAATGGTAAATTAAGTAAAATGAGTATATTAAGTGTGTTTAAATGATTCTTATATAGAAAAGAAAAAATCAATTAAAGCATATATACATACGCAATTTGCTTTGAATAACCGTAGCAACACAATTATATTCAAATGAATGAGTTAATCTTACAGATTAAAAGGTTTACAGACACCGAAGTAGATAGTTATTTGTATGCCCAATGCAAAACAAGTTTGCTTTTAATTTGCACTGCACATACCGAACCCTTCCACATACCTTTAAAATAACCGGAACCCATTTTACACAGAAATGTTAGCAATGTGTGACTGAATGTGTGCTTGTGTGTGTGTGTGTGCGTGTATTGTGATGCTATCTATGCGAAGTGTCAACAATGATATATCACACCAGGTTTAAAGGTATCTCATAGTGTAGCACGTTTCAATAAAACATTTTTTTTTTTAGTTTTCGTTTTCGTTTTCAATTTTTTTTTAAGGTTTTACGAAAGTTATTAAAATGAAACCCATCATATAAATAACTGTTACAAGGTTATACCTTAATTGCTTTCAAATATCGTATAACCCATCAGTTCAGTACAGTCACAGATCTTATATGATATGCGTTATGGAAAAATATGAAAACTGTTGCAATTTTTGTCAACAACATGGCAAAGAGACAGCTTTCAGCTATCAGCCAGCAGTTTCCATCAGCTCTCAGTTTTCAATTTGCCCGCAGCATGGCCAAAAATTCAATCTCTTAAGGGCAGGCGCATACAAATTGAATTGTGTCCTGCATCGTTGGTAAATTTTATTTTGTGTGAGTGTGTTTAATTTTTTTTTTTTGAATTTTTTGCTTTTGTATTACGGCGTTACAATACGTAGTAGCGGCACATCATTTGCATATTGCGCAAGGATGCAGGACGTAGCAGATGTGATGGGTACGAGGGGAATTATTGAGGGAAAGCTCTTGTATTAAGCAGTAAATTTGTTGAATTGACAGACTGTTAACTACTTGTGTGGGTTGTGCATAAACGTATATATATATATATGTTTATATATATTTATAGATAAGTTTGTTAGAGACAAAAAGAACTTG
Source organism: Zygothrica quintamaculata (assembly GCA_037044455.1). Taxonomy (NCBI): domain Eukaryota; kingdom Metazoa; phylum Arthropoda; class Insecta; order Diptera; family Drosophilidae; genus Zygothrica; species Zygothrica quintamaculata. The sequence goes on along the minus strand of JBAMBS010000325.1, from coordinate 152,312 downwards.
GTAACTAAGTACATTCGGGAACTGGACGATAAAAATTGAATCGATTTATGCATATACATAAGAACCAAGTTCTACATATATATTTGTATATATAAATAGGCACATGCTTGGCAATAAGGCTCTTAAGAGGCATTGACAGGAGCAGCTGATGTCCTGACATTTAGTCACGTTCCATTGACGTTTCGAACTTTTATTGAAACTGCCATAAAAATGTCTTGAAATGTGTTTAAATGTATGCGTGAATTTATATATGTCTATATTTGACTGCGTGTGTGTGTGCAACTGTATGTGTGTTTATGTAATATATATAAATACATATAAATATATATGTATGAGTGTGTATACTTATTATAGATTCTTTGACCTTTCCCAGTTTTGTTTCATGTGACAACTTACCTGAAAAGACAAAGGGAGAGAGAAATAAAGAAAAAATTATTAATTTAAAATTTTTAGTTTCGAATTAACTTATCGAATATTTTCCACAAATTTGCAATGCAAATTTTATATATATATATATATATATATATATATTTTTTTTTAATTTTTTTTCTTGACTTAAAACGAAAAGTTGCAAAATGTTGTCAATGTTCATTAAAAAAGTTTCGAGCACACATTTTTTAGTTATAAAACGAACAAGAACGTATACAAATCGACAATTGCAAAACTTTGAAAATTTAATTATGAGGCTTAAAAATAACAAATGTTGATAGAACTAAGCGAAAAATAACTATATGAAAATCAAGAGAGAGAGAGAGAGAGAGAGAGAGAGTCTTAGAGTCTGAGAATTTGAAGAAAGTTTAAAAATCGACTATAAAGTTTACCAATTATTTGTGGGTTAAAACTTTTATTTACCAACATTTTTGTACATATGTACAAAAAAAATAGTAGTACAAATAGTTTCCCTAAAACTAAAAAAAAAAGGAAACAAACTTTACAGTAGCTTAAAGAACCTAAATAAAAGTGGAAAAGGGTAACATTTACCTGTTATGTATAATAAAATATAGTCGAGTCTCGATAATTCGTACCCCGCTAATTTGAAATTTTCTATAATTCGTAACAATTTTTGTACCCTTGAAAAAAATTCGATAATTTGCAGAAATGTCATACATTTTGGTCCCCTCGTTAATACGTAATATTTTTCGCAACGCAAAGAATAATAAACCTCTTATAAATCGTAATTTGATTTCGTAACCTCTTATAATTCGTAATGCAATACGAAATTGTTGGCAGTTAAATCACCGTTAGGATTTGTAGACAGTTACGCCGCCTTTATGTCTCTAATAGAGACTCTCTATACATGCTGAATTTTTTTGATTTGATTTTTTCCTAATCGTACAATCAGTGCGTAAAAATGCCGAAAAAACGTACGAATCATTAATAAATTTCATTTGCATTAAAGTAAAAAGTAAAAATGAATATACTTATGTTGATTTCTTGAGTCCAACAATAAAGTAATATATAAATATTATCTAAAATATAAAAACATCGTTAATTCGAAATTTTCTTTGTTTAGCCTCGTTAAATTGAAATCTCGGTAATTCGAAATTCCGCGTAATTCGTAAAAATATGATCCCCGTGGCATTACGAATTATCGGGATTTGACTGTATTAGAAATAGTTTTAGTTTCATTTAAATTTCAAGCATTGACAGCTTTTTACATATACTCTTATTTGGTATCCTTTTTACTACAGGATATATAAATAGAAGTTAAGTGCATTTGCTTGTAGCTGTTGTTGTTGTTGTTGTTGTTGTTGTTGTGGTGCAGAATTCTTTGCAGAAACTTATATATTCATTATTCATAGTAAATCTCATAATAGTAGAGCAGGTGGTTGGGGGAAAGCAGTGTAAAGAATATAAAATTGAAGACAAGCAAATCGCGTAAAGCGTAAAATAACGAGCATTGCGACAAATTACGACTTCAAATTGCCTTCGAGGCGCTTCAGCGAAAGCAAAGCAAAGGAAATAGCAATGGCAATGACAATGATAATGGCAATGGCAATGGCAATGGCAATGGCAATGGCAATGTGCAAAGTAAAGCAAAGCAAAATAAAATAAAATAAAATAAAATTTTTTATTTGAAAGAATTTCCGTTTCGTGTGGCTGTGCCACGGCAGCGCCAGAAAGCAGTCAACAGACAGCACACAAATTGCCACAGACAGCCTATGTGCATGCAACAGTGCAAAACACAGGAGATGAGAACAAAACAGCACAAAACAGTAACGAAGTAGTAATAGAAGAAGAAAAAAAAGAAGCAGAAACAGTCAAGAGGCGTAACGAGTTACTTCAATGCTTCCTATACATCCTTCCCTTATACTTTCCGCCTTCAATTAGTTGAGGACATTGTCAACGCCAAGCCAAGCGTCTATATCCTTCCACTTCCACAACGATTGTATTGTATTGTATTGAATGTCTGATTATCGCTGTGATTCATTCCCATTCAATTGATCAATGTCCTATGCAAATTGATGTATGTCACACACAAGTGAATACTCTTACACGTATTTCAATACAACTTCACAGATGCACACATAAATATTATTTATTGCAACACTTTCAATTACCCCAAAGACTTTGATATATAGATAGATAGATGGATAGATACTCAAAGTTTGAACATATGTTTCATACTCACATTTGCATAAGTTTTATAAAAAACTATATATATATATAAAAATATTTTTGTTAGATCTGGACTTATTTCACAACATGCTCCATTGCTCTGTTTGACTTGTTTACATTTATAAGCTGCTGGCGGGCAGATACAACCACATAAAACAAGCTACAAGCCACAAGTTAAAAGCAAAAAAACCATGTCAAAATATGATGGCCCAAATTGCACGGCTATAAACTATTCTCTCCATAAGTATTAATAGCAACAAAACAAATATCATAAGTTATATATAGAAATAAATGTGTATATAAGTAGAAACCATAAGAAATAAACACACAAAATTTGAGATTGAGAAATGAGAGATAATTGAAAAATGCACAATAATCTATATGCTTTCTATATGTATAAAATATTACAGGGTATAGAAAGTAAGAATTTTTTTGCCACAAGAGAAACATCATTTAGTTTTCCCAACAGAAGTTGTAAATGTTTTTCCATACAGGGTGTCTTAACGAGTAAAGCAAAACTGTATTTAACTCTCATATAAGAAACATAAAGTAAATTTAAACTGAACTTTAGGTTTTTGTGATATTTATGCTGTATACATATATATATATATATATACATTTATATGTTAGTTCTAACTAGCATTTATCTTAAGTTCAACATTCAAATCCCATTTTCTAATTGTCGATAAAATGTTGCTGTCATTTGGAAAAACTTTTCGCATGTAAATCTCTTCTTTTAGCATTTTGTTCATATATAAAGCAAATTGCCAACAAGCCCGAAAAGCTTCCTTTAAGCCATCCTGTTAACGAAGAGTGTTCATGTTTGTATATGTATGTGTGTGTGTGTGTGTGTGTGTGTGTATTTTATACACTCTATACATGTATATATACGTATATTCGTATGTAGTTAAAATATATAGTACCTGAAGCAAATATGGCAAAAAGCGGTAAACAAGTTTGCCATCATTTTGATTCAGAACCCTCAGGGAAAGAAAGCTCAACTGAAAGAATAAAAAAAAAACAAGAAAAAAATGAAGAAAACTTTCCTTTCTTATGCATATGGACAGCATAAAAAAAATTGTAGATGGGCGTGGTGTTTTCTAGAAGCAAAGCTCTGGAGTTACTGATGATGTGGTAGGTAGATGTAGAATAGAGGCTTATTTTATATTTATTATTATTGCATTTCGTTGTTGTTATTCTGTTTTTGTTTCCTTGTTTCTTATTTTTTGTTTTTGTATTTTCTTTTTCTTTTTTTTTTGTTTTTGTTGCTGTTATTGTTTTTTTTTTGTTGTGTACTCAAGTTTGCCGTTATTGGATATTTTCACATTGGACTCATTGTTGCAACTTTAAAGGCATACGTAAAAGCTGAGTGGCTTCCCAGGAAAAGCAAATAAATGCCACGTGTACTATGCATATTCAAGCCACTATAACCCATATTCTTAGCAACCTACATTTCGACATATCCCCTAAGGGGATAGCAGCATCACGTCAAAACAATTCGACAGAAAAAAAAAAAATGTAGGAAAAATAAAACTGAATTTTGAGGTGGAGACTGAGGCTAAGAAGTTGCAACCTTGTTGCACTATGCGGCATGATTTGCTTATTCAAATTTAACCATTATCCTTTGCCCAAAACAGCAAGCTAAAAAGGATGGATAGTTTGCATACAAGACTGAAAGGAAGTAGCGTCCATCTCTTAAAATTAAAATTGGCGCAATATTTGTGTCGTTAGAGTAAAAGCTTTCCAGCTGGTTGCATTTCAAATATGCACTTTCAAAGAGTTTCCCTAGCTTTTCTTTTATAAAAAAAAAAGAAAAATAGAGAAGACGAAAACTACTCCAAAATTATTCACTACGTTTTGATGGTACAAATAAACAGCTCTCACTTGATAAGCACACAAATCACAGCAGGACGCTCGAAAGTATGCAGCAGTTTACACAGACGCCACTTCAATTTCTATCCTGCAAGTGGGTAAACGGAAGGGTATCCTTTCTATGTAGCTTAAGAGCTGCTTATACTCTAAAAAAAAGAATATTTGATTAACATTTGATTAGTTACGATGATTAATTCATGTTTCTTTGATCCTTTCATTATGTCCTCATCGCACTTATCTTCCTCAAGTAGAAAGTTGTATATATAAAGTTATATACTGAAAGCTTGTATATAGGGTAACACATACTTCAGCATTTCTAATCTATTTCAATTGCTTTCTTTTTGGTAAGTCACTAGCATAAGCACCAGTTCTGCTCTGTAAATATACTTTTCACACGTACATTATAAAATGTCACCTAAGGGAAAAATTTACAGGGAGAATTTTACAGACACAAGCAGAGAACAGAGTTGAAGTCTTATAAATCGGATTGAAATTCTTATTGTTCTTGAGTCCTTTTCTTACAACTCATAATAATTTGTATATTACGTGCTGCTGTCATCTGAGACAATAGCAGTTGCTGTTACTTCTACTGCTGATGCTGATGCTGATGCTGTTGTTGATGCTGATGCTGCTGTAGAAACATTTATAATCGATATGCGTATCCATAGTTAATGCCACGTTTTATGAAGGTTTTCCTTTATTTTTTGTTTGTGAAATTGGTTCGTATTCAAGATTGATTTGAGTTGTATAGCTGTCAAGTCCATAGCAAAAGGGACATTCTTATCCTTTCATTTCCATAAATTGAATTGATATTCAAGAGAATTGATTGTTTGTCATTTGTATTATATCAAAATTTTTGGATATAAATTCCCCAAAAAATAATATTACATTTCGTAATATTTAATGTCCCTTTAAAGTCTTCCTTTTTTGTTGTCGCTATGGCAATAATCCTTATTTCAGCGTACTGCGATTTAAGTTGTATGAGTTGTAGCAGTTAACTTGACAGTCTCTTAATCTGATGTTGAAGCAAAGGACAAGCTAGGCAACCGTCAGACTCAACGTCGAATATGAAAATAAATGTGAGAAAATTCGGTTGACTTGTCGCAGTTCACTTAATTTATAGCACATAAATCGTATTTTTTGTTGTTGTTATCAACAAACAAACAAACTTCAAAAAGGAAACAAGAAAAAAAGAGAAAAAAAACAGGGAAAATAACATTCTTTTGTGGACAATGGCCAAAAATAAAAGCTGAAAGGGTCGATGTATAAGCTAAAAACAATCATTTCATTGGTTACGGCCACTGAGCAGAGAGAATGATAAACCATACGGCAAAACAAAAGGGTAACAAAAGAGTATATGATTATGTTACCCAATCTGAGAATAGTACAGAGAGAGAGGGAGAGAACTATGTGAGAGGCAAAACTAAAATCTAAATCCAATCTCAATATAAAACCAAAACCGAGACCCATGTCCAAAGCTTTTCATGACATTTCCATGCGTCGCCACACGTCAAAACATTTTTCAAACTCATTTTTGCCAGTTACCATTCCAAAAATTTACTCAAAATGCTTTTGCTGGCCAACTGGTCAACGGTTAGGTTAGTAAAGATGATGATGAGAGGGCAGAGATTGCCTTTTGGGTGCTGCGTATATAGTACTAATTGGCCTTTCGCGGCTGCTTTTGGTAATTTGCTTTTACGTCATGTCGACGTATTCGCGCTTCACTGCATCCCAAAACTCTTTTCAACTGGCGAGACATACAGCACATACACACAAAAACACACACACATACAGAAGCGGTAGAGCAGCATCAATGTGTGCGAGTTCAAGTGTTGCAAGCTGCTTTTTGATTTTTTATGAGCAACTCATTCAACTTCCGGCATTGGGGCAGCGTTTCAAGTCTTTCATGTGTCTGCAAATTGCATTTGTGTGGGTAACGCATTTCCGTTGCTTTGTTGCTGTGCGTCAGTCCGGGGCATAAAGTACTCATATACTTACTCACGCACATGCAACAACACACACACACACAGAGACATACACGCACACGCACACATACACATAGACACACGTGCAGTTAACAGTTAACTAGGTGACGCTTGCCTGATGACGAAACAGTCAACAAACAAACACGTCAAGAGTTCAATTAACGTGTTTGCTATATACTCACAGTTCAGGCAAGTTCATAGCTGCTCCCAGCCAACCATCGCCATACAAGAGAACCGATCCCCAACAAGTTAACTAACTTCAACGTCAATCCAACCACGACCCGACCCAACCTATTGCCATTGCTAAGTTAACTCGGCTTTAAGTTTAATTGACTTTAATTTTATTTGATTTTCAAGTAATTTCCACATAACCATAAACTTTTCTACAGTGGTACAAAACTGTTTAAATGGTTGTTTGGTAATTTCATAACAATGCGTTAATAAATAAACTAAATTATATAAATATAGTAGTGCCGATTTAGCATTTATGTCAATTATCATTTAACATTATAATCAAATCTAAATTATGTTTTTTAAAGATACTTTTTTATAAACGAAAAATCCCTCAAGGTATAAAAATTCACACCCAAAATTATTATAACTTGGTTTCAAAGAAGACCAAGAGCTGATCTCTTGTCATGAATTATTTTCGTATAGCTGGTTGGCCATACAATTACTTGGCAACAGTTTCCAAGTGAAACCATTTACTTGAGCTTATAGCTTAGCGTACAGGGTTAGGTGGTTCAGTGGTTCAGGGGTTCAGCGGTTTAAGGGGTCGCATGTTAGTTAAGATTTCAAATTTTGATTGCATAAAATTTGCTACTTTCTGGCTAACACATGCGACCAACACGCTGTTGTTGCCAATTCTCAGACCGTTAAAATTATATATATATATATATATATTTTATTTTTTTTTTCTCTGTAATGGGAAACAGTTAACAGCTGCGCTCTTTGTTTTTAATTGAGCCCTAAATTACTTTTACTTTTCAATTGTGGCCCCTTCAGCGAAACTCTTGGCATGCAACAAAACTCAATTACCTCTAAGAAAAATATAGAAAAATAGAAAAGAAACAAACAAAAAAAAAAAATAAATAAAAATAAAAAAGAAAAAAAGGCAATAACAAATGTCGCACCAAAGTTCAAAAATTGCATAAAAAGTACAAAATAAATGTAAAACTTGAGAAATTCGTAATTTAAGACATAGACACAAATATTGCTCCATTGTTGCAGAGCGTATTGTTGTTTCTGTTGTTGTTGTTGTTGTTATAGCTGTTGTGGTTGTTACCATTGTTTTTGTTGCTGTGGCAACTGTGGCATGTAATTTAGTTAACCTTAAACTGAGCGCAAAAAAGGTAGATACCAAGAGAGAGCGGCAGAGTGGGGCTAGAAGAGAAGCTTAGGCGTCACTTGTTGGCAGTGAAAAACAAAAGGAAAAAACATTAAACACAAAGAGCAGCAAAGCGTCGCTACAAGCTGCGCAGTCGCAGCAGCAGCGCAGCTGGCAGCGGAGCCTGCGCTCATCGGTCAAAACTTCAGTCTATCGCGAGACGTAAACGCGCGCACAACACAAAGAACAAGCGAGCCGCGAGAGCCGAAAATCTAACAAAGAGCACGGCGCTGCTAGCTAACAAGTGCATAACGTGCGATCGTACCAAAAGAGAGCGTTAAAAAAAGAAAGATAGATTGTGAGAGAGAGTGTGTGTACACTAAACGTGCGTTATTTTTTGTTGTACTTGTTGTTTGTTGTTTTTGTTTGTGTTTTTTGTTAACAATTTCATGCACAATATAAAAGCATTTTCTCGCCATAACCACAAAAATCAACAAACTGTGCAAAATAGCGGCGCCAATAGAAAGCTGTAACCTACCCCACACAACTCACCTCAGGCAACACGCTACCCTGCCCCACACACACACGGCACCCATCCGCAATCCGCCATCCGCCATCCGCCATCCGCCATCCGCCATCCACCATACGCCAACAGCCTAACCACAAACCGAACAGTTTCTTTCGGCCTGGGCGAACACAGTGCAAATAGCAAATAGAAATAGTCAATAGAAATTATTTGCACTTGACCGCGACGCCGGCGTCTTTATTGTGGGCCAACACTAAGGTACACAACAATAAGACAGACTCAAACATCTTAAATACATACATACACACACACACACACACACACAGACAGTTGATTTGTCAATATTTACTATAACATAAGCAACAACATAAATACCCCTTCTTGCCACAAGAATCAACAGAAAAGTCAAAGAGTGGATTATTATGCCCATTTGGATTTTCATTAAGAGATGAAGAGAATTGGCCTATGACTAAGGTAATTGTGGTTAAGCATTAAGTTGACTCATTCCCCATGGCTCATTAATTACAACTGGAACAATGTGAATATAATTGATGACAACTTAATGGGGAGAGGGAGAGTGAAGGAATGACAAATAAAGACAGATATATGAATGAGTAACAAGAACTAAACATATAAATAATTTTCCATAAGTTGGGAAATGATTAGGACTAAAAGCTGTTACCGTTACATTAACTTAAAGGCCGATTATATTCACTTAGCAATATCAATTATTTATCTTTATCTCTCTCATACTATGACCAGCTCTGTGTCTTAACAGTAAAGGGGTATTAGTCAGGTTTTCCTTTAAGTCATTTAAATTAATTTATATTATTTAAAACGACAATTTAAATTAAATTTAAATTTATATTAGTCATCGATTAGGCTTAGGTGTTATTCCCGTTTTATTGAAATGGCCAAGTAGGAGTTCTTCTTGCAATTACCAAAAAAAAAATATAAAAAGGTCAAAAATTTATGGCAACACATAAAAATTTCTCATTGTATAGAAATAATTTTTGATTTAGGTGTAGCAGCTCATAAATATAAAAATTTATTTCGCTTTTATTATTATTATTTTTATTTTTTTTCCTGCAATTTATAGATGACATTTATTATGAACTATAACCAAGTATACAACATATTGAGGCTTGTGGTCAAAAACATTGCGGCAGGTTAGCAATTTTTCTTTTTTTGGTTTCCTTTCTCAAAATTCTTGGCAATGGCTGTGGTGTTTTCATGTTATTTATGACCAGCCTTTTTCATTGGCGGCTCTGTACAGAGCTCAGTGTCATGGCTTAAAAGCAATTTGTGACTTGCAGCAGGCTGGCCGTTTGGCAGTCTAACTGGCTAGCAGTATGGTAGGTTGGCTGACTGGGGCTATGGGGCAATGGGGCCATAAGAAGGCAAAAAGAAAATTGATTTAGCATTTATTAGCCAACAGTTGAACAGCGTTATATTGTAGGCCTAAAATCAACGGATTCACAATCGACATAGTTGATAGCATTAGCATCATACGGCTCTCTTTGCAATGGAATCAACGAGAAAATTGCCAAAAATTTTCAAAATGTCATTCCAAATGTCGCGTGTTGTCATCGTTGTGTTGATGTGGATGGTATTGTTGTTGTTGCTGTTGTTTGTTGCCTGCGGTGCTGTCATCAGGTTTATTTCAGTTTTTATCTTCTTTTTTTTTTGTGGCAATTCATTTGCCAAACGCGAACCCCCCCAACCAACCATCATCATCCTCTAGTTGCCTGCCGCTTCTGCTTTGAGTGCCCCCTTGAGTTTTGCGCCTCTTCAGTTCATCAGCTCTTGAATGTGTATGCTCTGATTGCTCGAACTGCGAGGTTTTTATCTACTTCTATTAACATTATTTTTTTATTTTATATTTATTATTTATTCTATTTTTTCTTTATATACCCCTCCCAATACTATTGCAATTATTCTGTGTGAAAAGAGCCATTGCAATGTTTTTATTTTTGAATATTTTTTATGCTTCGTTTATGGTTGCTGCTTTTCATGTAAATTATTAGCCAGTTGCTCATTGTTTTTGCACATATTTTGTTTACATATATATATATATATATATAAATATATATATATATATTTATGTGTGTATGTTTTTTTTTTCGCCCAATAGTTTTCTGTGTTAATTAATTTGAAGCTGTCATGCGAATTTCCCATTTCCATTTTGGCACGAAACATTTTCGCTATCATTTTTTTTATTTTTGTTTTATTTTTTTTTTCTTTATGTTGTTACTGCATATAATTAAATTAGCAGCTCTTTAATGAGCTTTAATTTATCTTCTCATCTTCCATTGACTTTGTTGTTATTGTTTAAAGTGAATGTTGAATGGCATCAAAATTGTTTTACATTCCATTTTTAAATGTAATTTCTTTTATTAATTTATCTTTTTTTATTGATTTTCTTGTTTTTGTTTTTTTTTTTAATTTTTTCTTTATTAATTTATTTAATAATTACATTTAAGTTCCTTTACCCCAAAAGTGTAAAAACCGAATTATTTTTTAATTAAAAAAAGATTTTTCTATGCAAAATTCGATCTACCATATAGTTAATGAGAAAATAAACTTTGCCAAGCAGCTGCACAGGAATTTGGTAACAGCTGGGCATACAATTGGGGTAAAGGGTGTTCCGTAGTCGTGCAAGCTTATCTGAAATGTTAGTACTTGCTTTTTATGACCTTGCACTGAATTAATCATGACATTTTAATTAGCCACTGTCGACAAATACAGTTAAAGTCCATACACTTTTTTTATTATTATTATTTTTTTTTTTTTTTTTGATCCTTTTTCCAGCAGGTCCGTTCGCTTGACAGCAAAACCCATCAAAAACGATTTTATAAATAAAATGCTACACACGTAAATAAGTTTAATAACATTTAAAATGCCACTAAAAGCGTCCACGTGACTTGAATTTAAAATAAAAACAAAAACAAAAAAGATTTTGATTAAATTTTGTACGTTCCGTTAAATAAAATAAATGCTAACAGCGGCAATCATAAAACGGCATTAAAAGTAATTAACAACTTAATTTTAACACAAACACTAAACGAATGCGATTTCTTCATATACAAGTATATATATATATATATATATATATATATATACATGTATATATATATTAGCTATTCTATTCGAAAGCAATTAAAAATGAAGCCTCAAGCAATCAACGCTGCGAACTCTAATCACAGAAATTTATATAAAAAAAATAAAAATAGTAGAAGAGAATTATTGTATACGACTATAATATACACTATAAAATATATACCATTTCATATCTCACAGTGTCATTTAATAAGAGTGTATTAAACAGGCCTAAATAGAGACATTTTTTTAAAGGATTTTTAAGGATTTTGTAAGGATTTAAAGCAGAAATTGAAATGCTGAAATTGTTATCTAGGCAAACCTACAGAATCCAACGGAAATGGTATTTGGAAAATGGTTAAGACACTGCACATAACGGAAGATTGTTCTGAGCGCAGAGGTTGGCGGTTTAAAAAAGGGAATTGGCAACGCTAACACTGGCAGTCAACTAATTAACTTTTAATTGAATTACAAAATAAAATGCGACAAGAAATGTCACAAAAAACAAAAAGCAAAGTCATTGTGTACATTAACCTTTGCTCTGCTGCCTTCCTCCCTTTCCCATTCTATCTGCCATTGTAACAGCATTACGCCCCTTAAGGTTGGCAACGCCCCTGCAAATGAAATGTAAAGCCAAGATAAATGAGGTTAGGTGAATTTATTTAATACTACTTAAAAAGAGCATTAAATGAGCTCAACAAAAAAAATAAAATAAAAATGGGGCAGAATCTTAAGAAAAAACTTTGGCATTCTCCAAAGCTGTTTGCCAATACAGCGGCGTAGCCAAGATTCTACCACCAAAAGGGGGGTTGAATGAAATGTATGTTAAGTCTTATGGAAAATAAAGAGAACTATTAGCAAATGATATATATTTAAAGTTTTGGCTGCTCTACAAATATATTTTCTATATACGCTACTGCTTGCTATAATAGACACTTCATACACTTCATGCACTTCACACACACCTATACCCTTCACACACACACACACACACACACACACGGACACCACGTATATGCATTTCCATATAGGTCAACACAGTTTGAAGTTATCTGCTCTTGCTAGCCTATACCATAAACTTTGTGCCAGTTGGCCCAGGCTCTAGCCAGTGTTGTCCTTCATTTACACTAGCCACCACCTCGTAAAATGTGAGAGTCGAGCATTAAACAAGGACACCAGCAGTTGCAGTAAAGTCTATATAAAGCAGGCGCCGCCAGGATGTCGCGCCAGAATCCTGTCACTAACACACACACATACATTCAACATACAACATTCAACAACATTCACATTCAATATCCTCATTCACATATACATACACATACACATACACATACACATTCGAAATCGCAATTCGTATTCGCATCCGCATAGTTAAACATTAGATGGCAACATTTGCAATTGTAATGGGCGCCGTTTAAGTTGGTAGTATCAGCAGCAGCTCTTCCTCTTCTTTGTCCCATTGGGCACTTATACTCAAGCTAGCTATCAGTTAGGGCATTAGGGTCAGGGCAACAACTAAAACCTTTTGGGTCTGGCAATTAACATACTCAAATGTGCAGCACCAGCTGTTTGGGCACAAACAGTTTTCAAATATTGCATAATTCTCCCTTCAAATAAATATATAGAAAGATAAAATGAAAAAGAAAATAAAAAGAAAATTTTTTTTTATTATTATTGTTTTAAAAGCATATGCTACGATTATATATATATATATATATAAAGGGCTTAAATGGGCGTAAACAAGTTTAAGTTTAAGTTGAAGCTTAAGCCAATTGATTGCCAGATTTTGAAATCTATTTACATTTCAGATCAATTCCGATTTAAACAGTTTTCTTTGAGCTGGAAAAGTGCTTTGGTACTGAACACAAAATGCAATATGCAGAATGAAAAATTCAGAAAATTCAGTAAATACGCAAAGTCTGTTGCAATGGTCAAAGGATATTAAAAAAAGGATATGCAGTGCTGCTTCACAGGTTTAACCAACTTACATGGAAATGCAATCGAAAAATCACAATTCAGGCAATCAATCATGCAATTTGTTTGTACGAGAACAAAGCCATGGCCCTATATATATATATATATATATATATATATATAACAGAAATAACAAGCAAAGCAATTGTTGCAACTGTTACCCAAAAGCTGCCTCAGATTCCATGCTTCATTTAACACAACGGCGCTGCTTTATAGGGGGCAACGTTAAGGTGGCACAACCTTTTAAGTCGATGCGAAACAGCGGCAGGAAAACGCGTGGAGTAGCATGAAAAATTGAAAATGCACAATGAGGGTGAGGGTTAGGTTGAGGCAGCAAGTTGAAAAACATCTCAGTAAAAAGCTGGCAAATAGTAGGTTGGGAGGGGTAAGCAAAAAAAAAAGCAATAAGCAATTCCTCGGCTTTAATGCTTCGATGAGTAAAGTGTTTCTGTTGCTCCTGTTTCTGCTTCGACTGCTGATTCGTGTAACTGTTTCAGTGCTGTACATTATATGTAGTGTATCTGTGTGTGTGTGTGTGTGTATCTTTGTGTGTGTGTACATGTTTAAGCTTAACTGAGTACACAAATGAATGGTTGCAATTTACGTTTATCCTTGCCAACATTCGAGCTTAATTCACTTAGTGGTCACACGGCGTTACCAACTTTTCAATCTAAAACCACAGTAAAACCTCGCTAATAGATAGAGCGTCGCAAATTTACTGTTAACATTGTTTTTTGTGTGTTATGCGTACGCTCAATAGAGTTTTTCCTGTATACTAAAAACTCTCACAAAATAAAGATAAAGACAGTTTGTTGAAGTCAACTCTTTGGGGTGAGAAATTTTGAGTAAATTAGGGAAAAGGAATTAACGAAATATTAAAATAAAAAAAATCGATAATAATCGAAGTAAATAAATTGAAATATAAATGAAATTGTCAACTTAAATTAGAAATTAATTTAAGGCATTTGAATCTCTCCTTTTAGGGGAAAGGATACCTATAGCTATCAGCATAATTACGTGGATCGCGTGCGTCTGGAAGATACGAATGCGAATGGTAATCATTATCAACAGCATCAGCATCAGCACCACTTGCTGCAGCATCAACACCAACAAAAAACAACACACGATCCACGCTGTCCACAATTGCGTGCCGCCGGCTGGCGACACACGCACAAATCTGTCTCGCATCTCGATTTGGCCACCAGCTGCCATGTTGCAGCTGGCACTGGCATAGATCGTCATAGGCAATTGCAGCATCATCATCAACATCATCAGCATCAGCATCAGCATCAGCATCAACATCAACAGCAACGTCTACAAGCACCACTGACACCACACGCACAACCACATTGGACGCAGTGCCGCGTGGGCATTGCCACAGCAACAACAGAAATTGGACCTGGACAAGGTCAATTGAGGAACGCTCGCTCTTTGGACTATACACAGCTTGAGCGTGAGGAGAACGCCTTGGATATAGCTGAGTTCTATTGGCGTTTCGATGCGGAAGCACCGCTTGATCAAATCGATAACTATACAGGTGAGTTTTGTTTTTGTCATAACAGCCCTCAAATTGGATGCACTGAAGCATAAAATATTATACAATCGCTTTTAGTGAATGACAACTTTGAGCCAATACCGATTTCACCCAGTGTCACTCCCACTGGCACTGCTACTGCTACTGTTACAGCAAATGGTAATGCTACTGCTACAACACCAGTAGCCACATCATCACCAACATTAACAGCAACAGCAGCTGCAGGTGGAACAGCCGTAGCCGCAGCCGCAGCAGCAGCAGCAACAGCAGCCACTGTTACTGCGACGTTCCTTGACTTTGGCAGCGAATCGTGCAGCTTGAGAAGATCGCGAAGTTTGGCCGTAATACGTGAGGAGACATTTAGTGATCTGCAAATTGGTTCCGCCAACAGCAGTCGCCGTCGATCGCAGCTAATACCGCGTGCGCGGCTAGTTAATCGCGGTTTTTTCCGCGAATCACCTCGGTAAGTGACTCACAAATAACACTTGACAACAAAATAAGGTAATTAAATGTTATGGCTAACACTTATATTACCAGACTCTAGGCTAGTGTAGTTACTATCTAAGCTGCCCCGAGAAGCTGTTTCCTCAGGGGGAAACAGTTTCCTTCCCCCAAGTTGAGATTCGATCTAAATATATGCAAATATATCTCATTTGGTAACAACTAGTATAAATTATATATATATATATAAAGATATATATTGCTGATGTATATTATTACAAGTTTAATCAAAACACAAAAAAAGGGGTTTCCCAGTTAACTGGCACGTGAGAACCGAACCGTGAATGACGAAAGAACTTTTGATCCAATGAAAAACTTAATTAACATTCGTTACTTATTATAACTTGTGTTGTCTAGTGTACTGCAAGAGAGAGAAGAAAGAAAGAGAGAGAAAGATATTAAAGTAAAAAAAACACGCATACGCCCCGTCAACGAAGTCAAAATCAATATTTTAGTTTCAGTTGTTACGCGACGTTTCAACAGGTTGCCGCTATTTGATTTTGACCAGGCTAACTGTTATTAACGTATTTTACTGGTATTGTTGTTAGTTATATTGTTATTGCAACTAGTTCGGGCAATTATTCTGCTGCGTTGTTGCATGCGGTTTGACATTTTAATGCTGCCGCTATTTTTCCTGCTGCTGCTGTGGCTGCCACAAGCGGCAATTTATGTGTTAGATTGCGGCTATAAAAATGTGGCCAAAACGGCAAACCTATTGCATAAATAATTTTGTTAATTGCGCTAAATGCTACTAAAAGCATATTATTTGTTATCAACTAAAACTTTTAAAGCATAAAAAGCAAAAGAAAAGAGAAAATAAATTTTTATCTTTGTTTGTTGCCAAGGAAAGGATAAACATAAAAAAGGGGATGGAGTGTGAGGGGGAGGACAATGTTGCTTTAAGTCATGTGCTCCATTGTCTGATTTATTACAGTGCCATAAGCTTTTAGCGTGCAACATTTATGATGCATCCTGACAATGACAACAACACCAGCTGCGCAAGGACTTCCTTCCTGACACATTCACATTTTATCCTCAAACGTTTTCATATAATTTGCCGCAAATCGTCGCGTCAAGTGGCTGACTAAACATGCAGCTAAGTGCAACGTGATCTGTGTGCAGCATCATGTACATCAAGTACTACACACATACACACACAGATACTAAGTGGCTGCCAAGGGGGCGTGGTTCAACAAAGGTTGAGCACGTGAAATGCTTGAGAAACCAAAACGAATTAAAGTTAATGGAAGAAAACTTTAACTTACGATTTACTTAGCAATAAATTTTTATATTTTCCACATATAATATCTATATATAATATCTACACATATATATTAAATCCATATTCAATTGTATAAATATTTAATTAGGTCGCATTCGCTGCTCATAAGCCGTAATTTTCCAGAATAATCCTGTTTTAATAAGCGAAGAAACTGTTTAAAATTTAAAGCCGATTAACTATTTGATTGCCAAAATGACTGATTGTCTGATTGATTGTCTGAGATATCAGGTGATTTACGAATTGATTGCGTGTGCTCAATGTCAATGTAATTGCAATGTTCTTGCTGCGAATTCAATTACAATTACAATTATAGTCTCTATGTTTGTTTGTTTGATTGTGTGTGTGATGGCAAACAAGGTCAAAACATAATATCGGTCATAGAGTAACGTTGAAACTATAATTTACTTTTGATAATAGCCGACAAATGGTAAAACAATAGCATCATTATATTAACTCGATTCCCTTTATACTTTTTTAAAACAGTTTAAACAATAAACAGCATCAGAGTCAAAGTCAGAGCTCAGCGAGTGATCAGCCAGCGGAGGAGCTGGCAGAGGATGCACAGAGTAATACAAGCGGTGCAACTACTTGTGATTCGCATCAGCAACAGCAACTGTTATTAAAGCAGCAACAGCAGCAGCAGCAACAACAACAACAACAACAACAACAACAACAACAACAACAACAACAACAGCAACAACAACAGCAACTACATACACATCATTGCCCGCAACGTCAGAGACATCAACGCGAAGCTCGTGATTTTGATGTTTATTATGATAATTTGAAACGCTTGGACGCCTTGGCATTGGGTTTAAGTGAGCAGCTGCATCCTTGGCACAACGATAAGAGTGATTTGGAGAGTCTTAATTCGGATTATTTTAAGAATTCGTTGCATCAAAATCACGGCGAGCAGCAACAACAACAGCCTTCGTCCTTAGAGTTTGAGGCTTTGGAACAAGCGGTAACGCTGTTGGCTGACAGGCCAAGAATCTATCAGTCACGCAGACAGCAACAGCATCAAAATCGAACACATTTTCATTGTCTACAGCGGCACATTGATCTGGGTGGGGAATCCTGTCCAGAGCACAGTCAGAGCAGCGTTTTCCCAGAGACAACAACAAGTAACTCTGACGATCAGACAGATAGTCCTTCGCTCTCGGAACAGGAATACGATCTAACGCATATTGAACAGATCTTCCAGCAGGGCGAAGCTGGAGATGTAGAGGAGAGCTACGAACTGATTAGCTTAACCACCACAACACGCACACGCTTTGAGAGCAGCGAGGAAGAGCACGTTGAGGAAGAGGAATTAACTGGCGCCGAGGAGAGCCTAACCACACCTACTGAGACGGCAGCCAGCGATAGCGATGGTACCTTAAAGCGGGGACATAGCCAGCAGCTGGACAAACTTATTGCCTACGACTCGGTTTACTTGTCATCGGAAGACAGCTCTGAGTGCACATTGATAGGTGAAAGTTGTGAATCCTTTGAGCAACGCACATTCACAAGTTGCTTGGAAAGTGGAGAGCTGGAGACACGTAGCCTACTGCACATATCCATAGAGGACACGGTGTACGAGCCACAGCCTAAGCAGCATAAAAGAGAGGAGGAACAATCCCAATTGAGTACGGACAAGGTAGAAACAGAGATCTTCACCCAGGTGCTTAAGGTGGAACATAACACTCCACAAACATCCTCCATCAATGTGGGTGTTACGTCTAGTGCAGCTAGCAAGCCAAAGATACTGAGTGTGGTTGAGAAACGGAAACTAAAACAGGAGGAACTGAAACAGCCAACGGTATCAGTGCCGCCACCGGAACTCAAACGCCAGGCAACTGATACATTTGTGATAACCGCTTCCAAGCACAAGTCTAATCTGACAGAGAATCAGTACCATAGTCTACCAGATGTTAACATTGGAGTCAGCCTTAAAGTGTGCGAGAACATTGATAAGGAGCTAAGGACATCGTATAATCTGCAGAGGCAGCAGCAGCGCAAAGAGTCAAAACGCCAGAAGGCTGAGAGCAGTGGACAGGTTACTAGGGCGGAAACTTATGATTCAATAAGACGCTTTGGACGTGCCCATCAGAAAGCTAGACAGAAGGAATACGAAGAGCGTGAAAGGCAGCGCGAAAAGGAAGCGGAAAAGGAATGTAAATTAGATGCGGAACAGAAGCAAGTGACTAAAAAGGAAATATCAATTGAGCCGGAAGTGTTTGTTGAGGTAAAAGTGCAAGTGGATGTAGATGTTGATGTTGATGTAGAGGAGGAATTACTGCCACCACCACCGCCACCAATTGTGGATAACGAATATAACGACGATAACGATAACATATCGGTTTCCATATCACAAGCGGAACAGCCAAAGGAAGCACCTGTCATTGAAATAGCCAACTTTAGCAAACTTATCGAGTTACGTGCCCAGGAGATAAGACAGCGTAAAGTTAATCACATCAAGGAGCAAGAGATACCACTGCCGCCACCACCACCGCCACCATTACAATCAAAACCACAGCCTCCACAACAACCTCAGCCACCCCAGCAACCCCAGCAAGAGCCATCAGAACCACAATCTTTTCGCATCATTGTCACTGACGCACACAACAACATCATCCAAACGGAAGCAATCCAAGAGGAGGAGCAAACCAAAAAGCCAAAAACATATTCAACGACAAGATTTAATAGCAATCCAACAAAAGCAGCTACAAATTTTATACATACCAATCCTTCCCTGCGTTCATTGCGTCGCTCCTGCAGCTCGTCAAGCGGAAAACCAGCAGAACGTCGTGTACTCAGCACCGGAGCACCTATATATAAGGCCAGACCCATTAAGGTGCTGTCAGCATCCACGTTAAACGGGGAATCATTTGGATTGCAGAAAATGTCCCGACCGCAAATACTTCATGTTGTGGACAGTAGCAACAAGGGTGGAACTGGAGTTGGGGCTGGAGGAATTAGTAGTCTTAGAAGACGGAACAATGCCCGTAGCATTGCTAGCAATGTCAACAACGGCGTTGGTGAAGTCGCCACGGAATATCTACAGAAGGTAGATGCTGTGAAATGCTATTGGAACAAATTGGCTGGCAATGAGCCAAGCAGTAATTTGGAGTCTACGGAGGAGAAGAATCAGGAACAAAGTTCTAGGTTACATTTCGAGTTGGGTAACAACAAAATGGCGGCGTCAGTTAATGAGAAATCCCAAAATAATATGGATTACTGCAGCATTATGCCGCCATCGATTGAGATTGTTGAGCTTGGGGATGGTGCACAAAAGGCAACGATTGTCAGTGCTGCGTTGCAACAGGATGCGTTGCATGGTGACGATGATGATGATGATGAGGATGCAGCACAGTTTGATCATATACGCTACAAGGTGCTCAAGTCGCAGCAGCTCATCCGAAGCAACATATTGACGGCACGCAACAAGAAGGAGGCACAATTCGATGGTCTAATACAATATTTGCAGGATTATAGCTTTCAGGAGTTGCTCAGCAATAACAATGTGGTTATAGTGGAGCCAGTCAGAACCAAGATTGAGCGACCGTTGACAGTGGGTACAACCATTGGCGGGGCCACAGCAACGGCACCAAAAACCGTGAAAAACTCCAACTTACAGCAGGTGGCAACACCAAAGAAAACAAGACAACGTCAAATGGGTGGAGCGGCGGCTAAGAGACATTTCTTCTATCAACCCGTGCGGGTTAATAGGGAACTGTATGAGGAGGAGCTGCCGGATCCGGATACGGTGCGGAATGTGCGTCGTTTCTTTGAACAGCATGTGCTGCCTACACCTGGCCAGGGCATACTGGTGCAATCACAGCAAAAATTTGGTGGTTCCGCCTGTCAGTTAAGTCCAAAGTCGCGTCGTGCGCGTGGCTATCGCTATTTGACCATCGACACCAGCTATGGCAGTGGATCAGGTGAGGTAGCAGCTACTAATGAGGAACAGCCCAAAGGCATGGAGTTATTAGAAGAACATAGAGTTAAGCACTGGGACAATGCTAGCTTATCAAGTGGCATCTCCAGTGGAGATTTATCCTCGCCCTGCGGCGAATGTCATAATCAAGCAGAGACAATGCTTAAGGAATCACCAATGCTTGCCTGCAAGGGTGTACATGTACTGGATGTGGTACGACGACATAACAGCAATGCGGCGAATGCCAAGGCCCGAGCAAAGTTGGCAAGTCGACGAACTTGGTGCGTGAGTGGGGCTGCAGGTGATTCACGCTATCGTCAGATTTATGAGCACAATTTGGTGGAGGCTCGAAACCAAGACGTTGACAATCACAATGGTGATGAAGAGCATGACAATGTTGATAATGACCATGATAATGATGTTGATGATGATGATGATGATGATGACGACGTTGATGTAGAAACGGACATGTGCGAATCATATTACGTCAGCAATGTAAGTAGCAACTCTGCGTGTGCCTTTATTACCCATTAGACTTTCATAGCTCTACATTAAGAGCAGTTGACCAAGCCCAGTATACTAATCCCACCCACTCTCTCTCTTACTCCCACATCCACTTTCTTTTGCTCTATTTTTTGTATACAACACTCTCTGTACTATCATCCATTAACCATCATTTTTTTGGCAGGATGTTCTGGCCAAAATACGCGAATGTGGCTCAACTGTCACCTACTATGGTGGGCGTGTACTGGAACGTAATGCAGAGCAACAAACTGGATTCACAACGGCAGCGACAGCGACAACGACAATGCAGGCAAGTCAACAGCTCTTTAATGGATGTCCTACCACTACAACACGCTCGAGAATCCGTCAATTGGAGTCCTGCAACGTTTGCCTACCCACTCGACGTTGTGACCATGAGCTTCAACAGCAGCAGCAGCTGGATACCAACAGCAAACAACAAACAGAGCAGGATTCATATCAGGGTAACTCATATACAAGTGATTTTTCTTTTTCCTCTTTCTCCCTCTCTGTCTCTCTCTTTTCTCGCTCTCTATCTGTCTTCTTATGTACACAAATCACAGCTTGAGGCTTGCATTTCATTTCAGGCATAAAATTCAAATTGGTCAAATCGAATAGCTGCAGCAGTCGACTGGAACTTGCGGGCGCCGATGAAGGTGACCCGCTGGCAACGGATACGGAAGTTGTGCGGAAAATGGTGCATCATTTTGAAGGCGATGGTAATCATTTGACCATTAATAGCCAATGTACGGCAGCAAAGGCGGCGATACCCATACAATGCCCAGAAGTGACTGGAGTATCTCGAAAACAAGTGACAGTAAATAATCACATCAATGTACTGCGAGCAATGCCCCAGGAGACTGAATACTTGAATAACCAGGATGAAGCTGATAAGCCGTTGCCGGAGGCAGCAACAACAGCTGCAAATGTCACATATCAGAGTCAGGCTATGAATATACGCCTCGATTTAAGTGCTGGGCGTGGCAATGTTAGTGCTGATAAGCCAAACAATAACAGCAAAGTTTGTCGCAATAAAAATGTGGATTTGGCTTACACAATGGCTAAGCAACAACAACAACAAATACAACAACAGCAACATCCACAACAACAACAACAACAACAACAGCAGCAACAACAGATTTTGGAAATGGCAAAACCCATTGTCACTTCAGGCATGCTTAATGGCACACACTGGACACAAGTTCAGAAATTGGAAGAGCAGCAAACGATGACAGCTTTGACAAAGTTTGTCAAACAGCCGGAACAAATCATAGTTCCCGTTGAGATACACCAGCAACAGCAGCAACAGCAACAGCAGCAACAGCAACAGCAACAGCAACAGCAACAGCAGCATATAAGCAATCAGCTGATGACACAGGAGCGACGACTAAGTAACGCCAGTAGCAGTGCATCCATTGTGGATAAAACCGTTGTGCGGCACTATGTGGCCAATGATAAAAGCATCTATGAGAGACGCAAATATGATGACATTGAATTCGAAGAGTTTGAGGTATACGATCCAGCCAAAGAGCTAGAACGTCAACAAGAGGACCTTGAAAAGCAACAACAGCAACATGAACAGGAGCCACAAGAGAAACTGCTGGAGAAAAGGCATTTGGATGCAGATCTCTATGATAGCCTGGATGATAGAATGTGAAATGTGCTCAAAATTAAGCTCAAATGGTAACCAAGCAACGACTTTTGGGTTTGGGTAAACGATTATTCCTTAGCTAAGCATATATCATTAACATATATTATACAATCATTTATTATTTATATATATAAATATATATATATATATCATATAAACTCTCTCGTATGTTCTATAAGTATACTAGTTGAAGCCAAAACAGAAAATCAAGAAAAAAAAGAAAATAATGACAAACGATCAAACCCAAAAAAATATATATATATATATCTATATTATTCATTAAGTTTTATTATACGTAATTATAATTATTATCATTTTTTTTAAAATATATAAATTTTTTTAATACTGAAATTCAATCTAATGATGCAAAGTGTAAACCAAGTAAATATATATTTATATTTTATAAATATTTTTTTTTACTGCAATCTATTTGTAAATTTTATAATTAAAGTCTAAATAAATAGAAAATGTTGTTTAATGAGCTGCGGCAGCTGCCTGCTAATTATTTATAATTTATTTATAAGCTGAAACTGAAAATTTTCGAACTGAACAAAAACGAGACGTTTACCCGCCGCGGGAGGGAAAACTTTTTCATTTTTGGTTTTTTGGTTGTTGGTTTTGTACTATATATATATATATTTATATATAATTTTTTTTTAATTATAGATGACATTGCGGCCTGACAGTTGAAGGTGAGTAAGGAGACAGGGGAACAGACTGAAGGCTATAAGCAGAGATAAAAGCAATTGTTGAATGCGAAAATGTATGAGGACTTGGCACAGGCCAAATTAATTTCGACTAATTACAACCATAAATTATGCATTAGCCCAGATTAATGACTATTTATGAGAATTAATCAACAAAAAAATTTGCATCAAATTGAAAACATTTCACAAATTGCAAATTAAATAAATATGATATACACCTAAGAGTAGGCAAAAATAAATAAAATTTAATTAAGATTTTTGATATTTTTATTTAAGTAATTAATAATAAATTGAATTTTAAATTTAAATCCAAACAACTAATTAATGCTTCAAATGAATATAAATCAATTTAGATGACACCTAACAGTAGGCAGCGCTAACATTTATTTACTTATTAAATTAAAACAAGCATTGGGAATACCATTTTTTTTTTATCCAATTTGGAATATTTTTAAAAAGATAGCTAAAAATTTAAATGAATTATCCCTGCTTCATCTATTGCTAGTCGTTTAGAAGCATTCGATTGTTTAGGGGACAATTCATTATAATTAAAATATATTTTTATTTTTTTCTGTGTCGAGATATAAAGATATCATGCAAATTTATTAGATATCTTGGAATTCTCCATATAATTTATTTAGGCAACAACTTCATATTATGTAAATATTATTAATATTTACATAAAATATAAAATATTTATTTAAAAAATGTTTATTTTTGTATCTTCAGTTAAAAATTTAAATATTTATAATTTTTATTAAATTTTGTAAACAATTAGATCGGCTTAAGAGCCCTAATGCTTCAGTTCCAGAAAAATATATTCCGACAGTGTTTAAATTTAATTAATACATATGTACAATGTATTTATCAAACTTATCACAATTTATCACTGATTAATTTAATATTTCTTAGCTAAGTTTTTAGCCCCTTTGCCTTTTTTGTAAAAAAAGAGCAAAGCGGAGCTATTGGAAATGTGCAAAATCCAAAAGTATGTAACACATAGAAATAATCATCGGAGACCCCATAAAGTATATATATTCTGAATCAGGACGACAAGACGAGTTCATCTAGCCCTGTCCGTCTGTCTGTCCGTCCGTCCGTCCGTCCATCCGTATGAACGCCTGTTTCTCAGAGACTATAAGAGCTAGAGCAACCAAACTTGAAATCTAGATTCGTTATGTTCGTACGCTGTACAAGTTTGTTTTTGATTTTTCAATTTCCTCCCCTGACCCCCGCAATTCGAAAAAATCGACTATTAAGCACAATTTTCAACCGATCAAATTTATTTTTGGCACACATCATAATTAGACCGCTCTTGATCGATGTTGTGAATCTGGGTAAGATTGATCAAAAATCTCGGAAGTTATAGATCAGCAAAAGTGACGTTATGGGCCCCGGGGGGGTATTGTAGCGCGCGCAAAATAAGAGCTAGAGCAACGAAATTTGGAACGTATATTTGTTATGTTTGTACGCTATACGAGTTTGTTTTTGATTTTTCAATTTCCTCCCCTGACCCCCGCAAATCGAAAAAAACGATTATTAGGCACAATTTTCAACCGATCAAATTTATTTTTGGCACACATCATAATTAGACCATTCTTGATCGATGTTGTAAATCTGGGTAAGATTGATCTAAAATCTCGGAAGTTATAGATCAGCAAAAGTGGCGTTTTGGGCCCCGGGAGGGTAATGTAGTGCGCGCAAAATAAGAGCTAGAGCAACGAAATTTGGAACGTAGATTTTTTATGTTTGTACGCTATACGAGTATGTTTTAGATTTTTCAATTTCCTTCCCTGACCCCCGCAATTTGAAAAAATCGATTTTTAGATACAATTTTTAACCGATCAAATTTCTTTTACACACACATATTAAGTAGACCATTCTTCATCTATGTTGTGAATTTCGTTAAAATTTAACAATAAACACGGAAGTTATACAACATTAAGTACCGCGATATAGAGCGTGGGGGGTTAAAAGGTGCGCGCAATGGCTAAGTACGTGCAGAACTGTGTGTATGTATGAGTATGTGTGTGTATGGCTGTATATGTAGGCAAAGGGGCTCTCGTAGTCGGGTACACTCGACTACAGACTTCTTACTTGTTTATTTTATTTTTGTTCATTATTATAATTATTATTATTATTAATATTATTATTACTAATATTATTATAATTGTCATTATTATTATTATTATTATTACTATTACTATTATTACTATTATTATTATTATTATTATTATTATTATTATTATTAATGTGTAAGTTCAAAGTAATAAATAGCAAGTGTGTATACTATAATTTATTTGATATGTCATCCCATGGAATTGTTGATAGGATGAATCGCTTCTACGTATATTTGAGATACACCTTGGTAGGATTTAAGTACTTCACTACGCATTTCATCGACGGATACATAATAAAAAGCATTTACTGCCTTCTACTTAATAAAACAGAAAATGTAAAACTCTGTCAGAGTTGAACTCCTAACTAGGGAGTTCATACCAGACAGAAAATATGAAGGTAAACCAAAGTAACCTTGACTTGAGTATCCCGGAGAGATCAATTAAACAGAATCTTGCTATAACTTGTTGGGAATTCTAAGAGTAAATATGAAATATTATTGATACCCCAGCAAGCGTTGCATTTAGAATTGAATTTGTGCAAAAAGTATGCAACAGGAACATATAATCAGTTTTTTTAGCCCCTTTGCCTTTTTGTAAAAAAAGAGCAAAGCGGAGCTATTGGAAATGTGCAAAATCCAAAAGTATGTAATACATAGAAATAATCATCGGAGACCCCATAAAGTATATATATTCTGAATCAGGACGACAAGACGAGTTCATCTAGCCCTGTCCGTCTGTCTGTCTGTCCGTCTGTCCGTCTGACCGTCTGTCCGTCTGTCCGTCTGTATGAACGCCTGTTTCTCAGAGACTATAAGAGCTAGAGCACCCAAACTTGAAATCTAGATTCGTTATGTTCGTAGGTTATACGAGTTTGTTTTTGATTTTTCAATTTCCTCCCCTGACCCCCGCAAATCGAAAAAAACGATTATTAAGCATAATTAAGCATAAAACCGATCAAATTTATTTTTGGTACACATCATAATTAGACCATTCTTGATCGATGTTGTAAGTCTGGGTAAGATTGATCAAAAATCTCGGAAGTTATAGATCATCAAAAGTGGCGTTATTGGCCCCGGGGGGGTATAGTAGTGCGCGAAAAATAAGAGCTTGAGCAACGAAACTTGGAACGTAGATTTGTTATGTTCGTACGCTATACGAATTTGTTTTAGATTTTTGAATTTCCTCCCCTGACCACCGCAATTTGAAAAAATCGACTTGTAGATACAATTTTTAACCGATCAAATTTCTTTTACGCACACATATTGAGTAGACTGTTTTTCATCTACGTTGTGAATTTCGTTAAAATTAAACAATAAACACGGAAGTTATACAACATTAAGTACCGCGATATAGAGCGTGGGGGGCTAAAAGGTGCGCGCAATGGCTAAGTACGTGCAGAACTGTCTGTATGTATGAGTATGTGTGTTTATGGCTGTATATGTAGGCAAAGGGGCTCTCGTAGTCGGGTACACTCGACTACAGACTTCTTACTTGTTTATATTTATATATTTTAATTATTATATTGAATTAAGAAAACTCTAGAGAAAGTCATTTGATTGTCAGTAACCAGAGTTTGAAAATTCGACCTTAAAACAGCACGTCCAAGGAGAAGATTCAGGAGAAGTGAACTTACAATTGACTTACAATTTGCACCTACATTACTGTTGGACGAGACGAAAAATACAGATTATAGTCTTAGGTTATTTAACGAATGTAATGTATTCATAATGCTTTTTCAAAATGTAAAGTAGGTGTCTTCACTGAAGGTTATGCTGCCTCCTCAGATTCAGTAGGAGCGCACACTGAATGTTATTCTGCCTCTTTCTCAGATAACAAAAGTTTTAGGGGTTTAAGTCAGTAGCTAACTTATTAATAATATTAAATAATAATTATAAAAACCAAATTTGACTGGGTATCTATGGAATTTGTATGCAAACAGAGTTTACTCAACATTTAAAACACTAAAATATTTAGTAAACATGCTAATAATATATAATGATATTATCTCATTTTATCTAAAAGTAATTGTATCGGACACATTATACTACAGTTAATAGTACAAGGTATTCTGAATGTGTGCAGTAGTGTAAAGCTCATTTTGTAGTCAGATGCAACCAACTATAAGCTGCATTGCTTTGGGTAAACATAAGGTAGAGGGAGAGGAAATGTGTGTGCAATTAAAATAACACCTTTGTAAATTAAATTAATTAGATGAAATTCGATGCAATTTTTCGTATAAAAATTTACTTTTTTTAATAAATATTTCATATTATTAAATAACGTATTATTCATAACATTCCACAAAGAGTTCAGTTAAGAGTGACGATATGTCTAAATTAAAAGAAGTGACAGGGACAGATCGTAATATATGGTTATATAGCTCCATTTAAATAAACGTAAAGTTTATTGTTAAATATAAATGATTTTATTAACTTGTTTACATAAAAAAATATAGGTCTCATTTTAACTTGATTATTTGAGAACCTTTTTCCAGTGATTTAATGAGCAACATTATTTCCATACGCACAGAATTAAATTAAATGCACCTTAACCTTTCAGCAAATTACATGTAATAATTTAACACATATTACATTTCATTACATGTACAAATATATATATATGTATGTATATATATATACATATATATATATATGTAAATATAGGATATTAATATAATAAATAAAAACATATTTTTTTTACTCACTGGAAGGTTCTTTTAACGTTTCTGTTTCTGATTCTGATTCTGTTACATTTGATTTATTTTCTATATTAATTTTATTTAAGAACTCATTTTGCATGATATTAGTGTTGATATCTTGCTTCTTGAATTTCTTCTTACATTCTTGTAATAATCTTTTTTCAATATACATTTTCAATTTTAATAAACTTTCAGGACTTTGATGTAATATTTTCATTCTGTGTAATAAATTATTTTTCTGATTTTGTGCATTTACAAACGCCTTTACTCTTCTAGCCAATTGATTGGCTTCATTTTTATAACGTTTTAATTTTATATCATCTTCATAATCTAATACAAATTTTTTATTATTATGTTTTGATCTGTGCTTGCTGTCTGCGAAAAGCATATTTATTTAATATATTTACAACAGCTTAAATATATTTAACCCACCCTCCCACAAAATACTATACAATCTCTTAGAGTCTTGTCAGGACTCTCAATTTCAATCAATTTTCATATTAAATACAAATATTTGCAAAATATTCAATAGGCAAAAGAATTTAAGATACTATATATATATATATATTTCACTATGTATATATTCTCTTACCATTAGAGGATTGCTTTTTATGCTTGTCGTTCTTTTTGGGCTCGTCATCATCTGAAGACGTTGACGATGCGAAATTTCTGTGCTGCTGCTGAATTTGTAGCTCATGTCCAGGCCGCAAGTGCTGTAAGAAAGTGAAGCAAAAATGATATAGTAAGAGATTGTAAGAGACATACAGAACAAGAGAGAATGGGAGACGTAGAGGGAGAAAAAGAGTATAATAAAGAGAATGGTGAGAACGTTAAAACACAGAATAAGATGGTTAAATTAACATTAATGACTTCATTTCGGCTTATTGATTGTGGCTTAAATTGGCCATAGATCTTTTTTGGACCTGCGAAAAGCACTAGACGGTAACATAATGTAAATATTTACGACTACAAAAAAGCTTATATACCTACATTATATATATATAGATATATATATATATATATATATATATATATAACATCTTCATGCCCTGACTGTCTATGTGCCTATCTGATGTCTAACGTTAGATGAGGCATGCATGCCACAACCGTTCCTAATTAAGTTAAAATGCTCCCCAGTGAAATCACGTGCTTCCCATAACGAAAGAATGAACGGATGAGAGAAAAAGCCACAGAATGAGGCAACATCATGCGTTCCTTCAGTTATTTACTCGGTATACTAGTTCTAAGGATACGAATGAGTGTAGAAGCAAAAAGGGATTACATATTGCTCTAGAGGTAGAACAACAACAACAACAACAACAACAACATCATCATCATCACGTTTGTTACATTTCACGCCCAGTTTTCTTCAACAACTTGTATAATTTTCTTCTCATTTTATATATATATATATATATATATATATATTATTTTTCCAACCCCTATGGCCAACGTTGCGTATGAGCTATTACACGCATACAGTCTACGGTCTACTGTGTACGGTTCAGGAAGTAACTGAAAAGTTACATTTTTCCATTTGAATTCACCTGGGAAGAATGAAAAGTAAAATCGAAACTGTAACTGTTACTGCTACCATTCCTGTTTACCTTGTCATTTACCCACAAACCCACACATACGTAAGATTTACACGCACACGCACTTATACAAACAAACAACAAGCAAGCAAAAAAAAAACAGCCGAGCAAAAAATATAAAACTCACATTGGACTCATAACTCAACCCATAAATCGAGGGTCAATTTAAAATATCAATAGAAGAGTTTAAGCAACAAGAAAATTTTCCCTCGCATAGAATAATGATCTTTGCTTAGAGAATACATTGAGCATGTGACATAAGATCTGTCATTAAGTCAATATATTTTAATTAACAAGAATATTACTTCGATTCTGCCAAAATAATTAGCTCTGTTAATTCTTTTATGATGTCAAAGGGTATGACTTGCAGCAATCAAAGATCAGTTTCTATATCAATTATATTAAATAACAAGTTAGAAAGAGACAACAAAATGATATATCACATGAAGTGTGACATCCTCCCTACTATAACTACGACTATATGATGACTATATAACAAAACATTTTAACATTGCCCCGAAAACTAGTGTGGGTTGGAGAAATCCGATCTGCAAGTATTGTGGAGAACGCGATGCAATATTCGCATTGACCCTATTTCCCCGTTTTCGACTTGCTTACGAAATACTTATGGCTTACCTGGGACTTGAACCCAGGGCCTCTCACAAATGAGACTGTAGTTATTCGAACTACAACTCAGTATGCACGTCTATCGATGTCTGCATACGTATTTGTGTCTAAATTCCGTATAAAGTCAATCAATTCTATTGCCATACGTTTCGATTAACCCTCGTTTTATATGTAACTTATACAATAAAAACGCAAAAAAAACATTGCATAATTTTAGGTGCACGTGCAGCTGACTATTGTAGAAAAGTTGGTGTGCTGTTGTAGGTGTATTACATGTGCATGTGTGTGTATATGTATAAAAGTGTGTGTGTGTTTGTACTGATTGGATTTTACGCTCGACTTCAATCAAGCGTTTCAATAATTCAACAAACTCGCAATTTGTATGTGAAAAAAAAATAAAAAAAAAATCTAAATAAAATATTGCTAAAATGGCTAAATGCTAAAATGGTAGGGCAAACTGAGTAATTGAAATTTAAATAGCAAATAAATGAGGGTACAGTTGAGTAAGTAAAATTGGAATGAACACCAGCAAACGAATAGAATCGTGTACAGCATCGAATACCAGTACGAATACGAATATGAGTATGAGTATAAGTATGAGTATGAGTATGAGCACGAGTACGAATATTCACTCTCAATGCCACAATATGAACACCATCAGTTTCAGCAGTCTGACCATTAATCACACTTTATTCACAGTTTCTTTTCCGGACTGTGGGATTTATGATTTCTGATTTGTTGTTTGCTTTTTGTGGTTAGAGTAAGAGCAAGAAGAAGAGTAAGAGGAAGAGTAAGATGGAAAGGAAGAGCAGGAACAACAGCAGCAGCAGGAGCAGTGCTGCTGGTAAAGTGACATTATGACATAACATGGTGACAACCAGAAGGCAAAGGCGTTTATTAAATGACTGAACGAAAAATAACAAAAAAAAAGGTGGCAAATTTAAATATTTTCCTATAAAATTGAAGATTTTTTTTTTCTTTTCTTTTGTATAAATTAAGTTTTCCATGTAGCCACTGTCAGACGCTCATCAAAAGTTTATAAATGAAGCGTTTCAGGTTCATAAATTTTAACAAGCGCTAACAACTCCAACCGACAACTGTTGTTGGAGACTCAGCAATGGCCTAAAGAAGAGTAGAGTATAAGCCTGGGCAAAATGCTTAAAGTATTTGTCTTCGTCTTTGTTTTTATGAATATCCAAATAAATTGAAATCACAGACGTTCACATTGCTTTTTGCTGGTTTTTGCTGTCCTTACATTTTTGGGCTTTAAAATTAAATGAAAATGAGAATGAGTATGAAAATGAGAATGAAAATGTTATTTTATAAGAAACACCTGGCTGCAACAGTTACTATATAGCTGCTGTGGCACTCGTTTAAACTTAATTTGTGTTCTGGGGCAACTTTAAAGGGCAGCAAAAGTCAACAACAGTCACAAGGCAGGCCATGCCGCATAAACTAAGGGCGTTGTCTGCGACATGTTTCAAGAATCGCTTCATAATAAGCACTGACAATGCGGCCACGTGCGGCGCTTGTGGCTGCCTTTTGAGATGGGCTAATTCGGGCCTAAGCAAGCGAAGAAAACACACTAACACATATATATATATATACACACACAATCTTAACAACAACAAGAAGAACAACATACAAACAAAACAAAAGAAAACAGACAACAAAACACTAACAAAAGCAAACATCTAGCCAAGGGAGCAGAAGGAAGGATGAAAAGATATTGTGGAAGGAGATGAACAACTGAGCTGCCAAGCAGCTTGGACAATAACAATAAACAGTGTAAGTGTAGTAAAAGTACAAGTATATATATATATATATATATATAC
Source organism: Zygothrica quintamaculata (assembly GCA_037044455.1). NCBI lineage: Eukaryota > Metazoa > Arthropoda > Insecta > Diptera > Drosophilidae > Zygothrica > Zygothrica quintamaculata. Next base: position 119,919 of record JBAMBS010000325.1, on the reverse strand, counting down.
ATAGATGTATATATAAAAACATTTTTAGAAAAGTGTTCCCAAAATCTTTTGCATAACAATTTCAACGCAGCAAAAATTGTAAGCAATGTTGAAGCACCAAAGAGTGTCAGCAGTCTACAGTAGATACTCGCTATGTAAACACATGTGTGATATATTTTATACTAAGAGACTAAATAACAAAAAGAGCAATGGAAACTCTGTTATTCTTACAGCACATAAAATTAATATTAAAGAGCGCAATAAATAAAATTCTTTAATTTTCTTGCAAATTCTCAGGCAAAATCTGCACTTACAATGGAAGAATTAATAAAAATTGAATTAAATGTAACTATATATTATATATTATAGTTAATTAATTACATGTATTTATTTAAAAACACATTTTAGAATGAAAATAGAATTTGGTTTTTGGAACATCTTAGAACTATATATTTATATATATATAAGTTTTAGTTAGGGGCTGCGCTATGAAGCTTCATTCAGTAGAAGCCTACAACAGCAATGTTTATTGTCTTTTTCCATAGTTTCGGTCCCCTGGATACCCCTTAAACCCGTTATACCCCTTAAGCCCCTTACAAACCCACTGAATTCATTCAAATATTTCCACAGCTAGTACTGCTTGCACTTTGAATTTGATTCAAGAACAAACTCTTTTGTTGGCCCATCCCTTGGATTTGGGTTAACACAAAGTCGCGTGTCAAGTGTGTCGCATGGCGGGTGTAACGGTAACACTGGCAACAGTAAACCCTTAAAAACCTCTTCAAGCAGACACTGAAGAGGCTGTTAACGCTTTTGATTCTCACTGAATGGATAATTAAAGTAAACAAATGAAAATTTGCCACATCAAGTGCAATTTAACTTAAAAGAGAATTAATTATAGCACATAAACACACACGGTTTTAAATGTAATTTTCAACAAATACACAACTACCAAATGCCCTCTAATGATACATTTATACATAAGAATCTATTAAAACAAAAGTATACATAAAAAAATTAACACAACCAGTGCAACTGGACCATAAAATATAGTATTCAATTCACGGTATATAAAAATTTTGAAATGTGCCAAAAATCAAATTTGACTAAATAAAGATTTTAATGGATTTTCGGTGAAGCGAAACTAAGATTGCGTAAGATTTATACAGAAAAACATATGGATCACATACGTATATATTCATCAACCTTAATATCAATATATACTTAGTCGTTTCTACCTAATCTGGACTACCCCAGGATTCTTTCTCGTGCCACAGTTATTGCACCGTTAACCTTAATGGTTTTTGAAGCTTCTTTATAGTTGGAACATACCCTAGTCTCTATCTCTACTCTTAACTTCTTGTATTCTCGATTTCTAGTTTTTATTCTCAGAGTCTATCCTTAGTCTTCATCTTCTGTCTCTATCCCTAGACTCTATCCCTTATGTCTATCCCTAGTGTCTCTTTTCAGTCTTAATCCCTTGTCTCTATTTCTGGTATTTATTCCTAGTCTCTAACCTTAGTCCTTACCATTTGTCTCTTTTTCTAGTCTCAATCCCTTGTCTCAATTCCTGGCCTCAATCCCTAGTGTCTCTTTTTCGTCTGCATCCTAAGTCCCTAGTCCTAGTCTCTAACTCTAGTGTCTATTAATAAAGTCTACTATTTCTATCCTCTTTTCCAAAAAATTCCCTTCTGATTCCACACATTACTCATTAAGTCTCTACTCAATATATCTCTCCTTAGTTCCTTAGTTTTCTTGATTTGTAAACCTGGTAGTCATCCCCATTTTCGTTCATCCTTCCCTTAATATTCTCTCTATATCCAACTCTATCTCCATCTCTGTCAACCCTCCATTAACCTTGCAATTGTATAAATTTACGACTGTTACTGAGAACTATGATTCATAAAATAACTGAGTAAGAGATAAAAGCATCGGCCCGTAGTTAGTAAAGCTTAAATGCGCTTAAAACTTTTTATAATTTTTTCTTTTTTGCTGGGAAGAAATGGAAGCTGCGTCGATAGGCTACTATTTATAAAGAAAGTAACGACGAAAAAATAAATAAATAAACGCAGAGAAAAATAAATAAAAAGCTAATAAATTAGCCACATGCGAATCTGACAGAAGTATATAAAAAATATTTATTTTTTTTTTGTTTTCCTTTTTTCTTTCTTTTGACTCTTTGCAATGAGTAAATATAAATAGTAGAAACAATTTCTCTGGGTAAATATTCGTGTAGTCGAAATAAGATAATATTCAAAAAAGCATAGATAAAATGAGAAGAGAATATATGAAAAAAAAAATAGATAAATATATAGTGAGAGATAGGCAGGTAAAGCAATGAGTAAACAAATTGAAGAAAGAAATCAGAACAGAAAAGCAACATCAAAAATATCAACGAACTATCAAAAAATAGCAAAAAAAAGTAACAAGATAAAAACAGCAATACGAAAAGAGAGCCAGCAACTAAAATTAGTATACCACATATATGATATATATATATATATGTTAAATATGTATATAAGTATATAGACAGACAGTTATACAGATGGTAAATACTAGACTACAAAATTAAATTGATTTCTGGGAACTGCAGACTGTTTATACCATTTGTCGCCCCGAAAAGAATGAGATGAAAGAGGAATAAGGAAATAAATAGATGAGGGGTTGGGGCTTGCCATTAGATAAAAACAGCCATTTGACTGTCTGGCATACACGAGTTATAAAAATGGCGAACAAATTTCTATGACATCAAGAGAGTAGTGGTGGGTAGAGACGCCAAAAGATTAAACTGAGCAACTGAATGAGAATTTGGTAAAAGAAAAAACTTTGGCTATTTATACAAAAATGTGCTTAGAGTAAACTTAGTACAAATCCACATTGCTAAACAATGTTGCAGCCTCTTTGCCAACCAACAAACATATACTTAGCCAGAATATGTTTTATGGGCCATTTTTGGAATGCCAAATGCACGTTTTGGGAATTATGAGACACATTTTGGTTAAACACATTTTTGAATTTATTGTTTCTATATGTGTAATGGAGTTTTGGTCAAAACGTATAATGTATGGAGTATGGTGTATGCGTAAAATTGTATAACATTGCGTATACATAATATACGCTGAAATGGTTTGGGTACATAAGCATTCGTTTTCTTTTATGTTTTGGACAATTTTCATAATGATTACACATTGCGAGAGGGTGAAAACTATGTATAAAGGCACACAAAGAAGAGGAAGAAGAGATTCAAGTTGGTTAATTAAATGTGCTAACCACATTGGAAATGCAGGTTAATGAAAATGTAAGTTCTAATTAGAGAGATGCGAATGCCGTGTGTCGAGTGCGTCCCTTTGAAGGGTTCTTCTATATACCGTTTCAACTGAAGTTTTTCTATATGCGTGGTTTTTTCTGTGTATATGTTCGGTTGTTTCTTTGTGTCTGTGTGAGTGTTTGTAAGTGTATACGATTTGGCAGCAGTTAAATTTTGCATATTATATGCGTTGCATGTGTGCCAAGCCTCAGTAAAAATAAAAAAAAAATTAGCATGTGAATACAAGTATCATTGAACGGACAGCAGAAGAAGTGAATTAATGACGGAATGAATAACGAGTGGCAGAAAAAAAACGAAAAAAAAAGAAAAGGAAACTAAGCTCTAGGAATAAGGTTGAAGTTTTTTCCTTTTATGACGGAAGCAAATTGAGGCATTAAACTGAATATAATTTAAAGCATTCCATGGATAAACAGAATGCGACTTAAAGTTAAATGAACAAAGTACACATAAACTTTAGCCAAAACAGGATACGGGCCAGGATATGCCTTAAGTGCGTGCCAGAGAAAGTTTTTAGCATCCTTATACCATGCCTTTTGATAACAAACGTAAAATATAATCATGCTCATTCTTATTCTTACTCTCATTTTCATTCCCATTCTCATTCCACATTTGAACATTAGCAATCTCTCTCTCTCTCTCTCTCTCTCTCTACTTAAGACCTCCCCCGCAGGCGTCAATTAAGAGCAGCCATAAAATGAGCTGAGTAATTGCATTACTCACTCAAAGTAATGGCTGATTACAAATCCAAGTCCAAGGAGTCAAAGTCTTCCAAAACTCTATAAAAATTTATACTTAGTAATATTATTGTAGAGAAAATAGCAGCTAAAATTATATCAATAGCGTATTTATGCCACTATTCGCAGTTCCTGTTGATTGGAAATCTGCCAAGTAGCGAAAATATTTAAAAAACAAAATAAATAAAAATGAAAATGGGGAAAAAAAGAAAGCGAAAGAAAAGAAAAGAAGAAAAGAACATAAAAACGAGGAGAAGAAAATAAACCTATTCAGTAAGAAGCAGCATAAAACCAACACACACTAAACTTGCCAGTATGAATATACATACATACATATATATATATATATATATATATATATATATATATATATTGTGATGTGTATAAAATAATTCAGTTTACACGATGAACAAAACGGAACAAAAAAGCAAAGAAAGATATAGAAACGCCATAAAAGTCAGCTGCCAACGCCTTAAAAAATCCGCTTGTTGAAAATATGCTCAACTTTGTGTGCTAAAAGAGAGCATAAAACAAAGCAAAAAGGATTTATTTATGAATGTATTCTTGTATCTTTTCATGGGCCAAAAAGTTTCACTTTATATTTTTTTCAGTTTAAAAATGTGCACCTTTAACTTGACCACATCAAGCGATTTTAATATCCTTACAATTATATATAAAGTATATACTTATAGCATAGGATTAAGTTAAGGACACGCCTTCAACATAGATAACGGCGTGGGAGTAGAATGAAATGGGATGCACCATGTTAACAGCTGGCGACAGACAAAAAAAGCGTTGAACAAAAAAAAACATAAAAAAAATATGAAACGCTAACGAAGTTGCTTTGCTGTTGCTGTTGGTAAGTGGCCCACAAACTGTGTTGCTTTACGTTAAAAAGGACATGAAAAGGGACATAATTCAGGTTTAGAGCAATAAGCAAATTTTATAAAAACTTCAAATTACAAAAACGCACTGTAAATACTCTAACTTCAGTGAATGCACAAATTTGCTATTAAATATAGAAAAAAATTATTTTAAAACTTTTTCATTATATTTTTTATTAAATTTTAAATAAAGATTTAAATATATTATTTAATACGTCTATTATTTTCTTATTAATAATATTATTTTATTTATTAATTTCTAATACTGTTAAAATTAATAAAAGTGAAGTTTAATCTATAATAGGAGCTGCCAGGATAATGTTAGAGCATCTACATAAAAGTTTTTAAAAGCGAAACTTTTTTTGTTGCAGTTTTTTATCCTTTAAAGAAGTAACAAAAATTCTATAAAAAAAAAAACCAGAAATGTTAAGCATACTAGAACTTTATGTATATGTAATGGTAAGTTAAAATTCATGTAGTTAGCTACATATTTAAATTGTAAAGCATTTTAGGCCTAAAGCGTTTACTTAGCCCCATGTATCCTTCATAAAAGGAAATCAAAGTGGAGGCGGCGCCTGGACAATTTATGTTGCTCATTTTGTGGCAAGTTACTTTTGGAATGAAAAATTTGCATATAATAGCAAAAATTTGCACTCATCGCCAAGGAGCAGCTGACACTGCTGGGATATGGACCAGGACACGTAGGAGTAGGTTAGGTTGTCCTTAGACACACCCTGAATTATTAACAGGCTGCTTCTTATGCAGTTAACTTTGGGGTTTTTTAGCCTTTTCTTCCTCTGTATTTTCCTTTCTGTTGCTTTTTGTTGTTGTTGTTTGTTTTTCTAATTTCCTTTTTTTCTTCATGTTTTGCTATTTTGTTGGTGTTGTGGAACCTTTTAAATTGTCTAAAAATTTATGCAAAGATCGACCATGACACTTGTAGGGGAATTGGTAGGCGGGGGGGCTGTGATGTGCTGTAGGTAAGGCAGCAGCTTTACAGAATGCCACAAGAACTTTTCCGGTCCCTCGCGTAGCACTTACAATCTAAATATTTGCTATATAAATTAGAGCCCAAGCCTCTGTTTTGGTAGAGTAGCGACAACAACAGCAACAACAATAGCAACACCCACAACAATAACAACAAAAATAACAACGTTTGTTTGGTCAACGAATTATCAGCAATGAGCCAATAAATTGACTTTAAATCAGTGCAAATCAGAGTAAAAAAGCAAAGTTCAAGAGTACAGAGTAAGAGAAAAATGAAGACACAAAAACTCAAAAGAAAAAGGTATACGGAGAGAATTTTCCAAATGGGAGCCTAATGTTAGCCCGTTTGTGTATAGCCCATGAATATATATAAAAAAAATCTATATAAATTATGCATGACACTAAAATGTTTTATAGTCCAGTGAAAATCAGAGTTTGCAAATTTTGTTTACAATTTTCACTTTCCATTAAAATTCGTTGAATATAATGAATATAATGAACCAAAAAAAAACAAGGTTTAATTCGATGCACATACAAAGTAAAGAGGAGTCAATTGAAATGTTTAAACAATTGAGTCGGGTTACAGCAAAAAAGCTGATACCAGTTATCAGTGGTAGACGTAGTGATAAAGGGAAGATAAAGCCAAACGACTGGTCAATTGTAAGTACAGTAGTTATTGACTAAAAATTTAATAAGAATTTTATTTAAAATTAGTGAACAAAATTCAACCAAATTTGCAATACAGAAAAAGATGATGACAATTCATAAATATAAATAAATATAAATAAAAATAGCTAAATAAAAATAAGTTAATAAAAAATATTAAATGCCAATAAATAAATAAAAATAAATAATTAAATAAGAATATATATATGTAAATAAATAAATAAATAAAAATAAATAAGTAAATAAAAATAAATAAATAGGTAAAAATATATAAATAAATAGAAGTAAATAAAAATATATAAATAAAATAAATAAAAATAAATAAATAAATTTAAATTTAATAACTAAATAAAAATAACTAACTGAAAATAAATGAATAAAAAAAAATTAAAATAAATAAATATATATAGCTAAATAAAAATAAAAAAAAAAACAAATAAATATTTAAAAAAAAATTGTATTAAATTGTATAAATAAAAATATATAAATAAAATAAATAAAAATAAATAAATAAATAAAAATTTAATAAATAAATAAAAATAACTAACTGAAAATAAATTAATAAAAAAAAAAATTAAAATAAATAAATATATATAGCTAAATAAAAATAAAAAAAAACAAATAAATATTTAAAAAAAAATTGTATTAAATTGTTTTGTAAAAGAAAGTGGAGAAACACTTAATAAAAGAGCAATAAAAATTGTTGCAATTATTGAGCGTATACTGTATTTGCATATGCAGACGAATGAACCCCAACAGTTTTACAAGCACTGTAAGCCACTCGTAAAATAAAATGGAAATGTGCATTGCAATTGCAGTTGTACTTGTTTTTTAGTATTAAATTGCAGTTAGTTCAACATGTGTTTCTTTTCATAATACAATTCTGGGTTAGAATATAGGAATCTACGAATGTGCGAGGGTGGATAAACAAGTTACTGCTTATATATAAATGGCAAAGCGTAGAGATGTGCGTGTATATTGGCTTGTTAGATTGTTGGGTTGTCTGTTTGTTTGTTTGCTTGTGTTAGTTATAAAAAAAAGCAACCTCATATAGGTCACATAGTATACTCCCATATGCCTCATGTGTGCAGCTTTGTTGTTGGTGGCAGCGCGTTTAAAGTCAAGTGCAAAGCAATGGAAATAACACGCAAGCTTAAACTAACCTTAGCCAATTGGCAGTGACCAAATGGTAAATTGAAAAGCCAACCACATACCAAATACAAACACACACAGACACACACATACATACATACAAAAAGAGAACTGATAGTATCTGAAACTTATTGACATTTGGGTATCCTTTGACTATTCTCAAATATTTAAACTTTATTAAGTTTCTGAGATTAATTTTCTCTATGCTACTGAAAAGGTTTGGTTTACTTTAATTAGACACATATTTTGTTAGTTGGTGTTGGAACCCTGAATACTATAAGTATATATAATTATATATCCTTCGTTCATATATATATATTCTGCTTGTATGCAAATAGTTGTAGTTTGCAGCAGCTGTTGGTAAAATTTTCCTTTTGGTTGGAGGCATGTATTTTCTAGCTGGCTGAAAGATTTTTGGATCTAGATAAATGTGGGAAAACGTGCACAAGTTCCCTAAGCAAATTGAGGGTGGAAATTCCGAATTGTGAATAGTTGAGATATGGGGTACAGTATGGATACCCAGGAGTATAGCATAGAATAATGTTTGGTGTGAATGGTGCAGATAGCTTGTATAATATGCAGATTTGCTGCGGTTGCTGTTTATCTAAGGGATAAGCCAAAAGCTGTGGCAAAAGAGTTGCTGTCTCCAACAACTATAACTACAGCTACAGCTACAACAACAACTATAACTTACAACCAACGGCTGAGCATTAAGTTTTGCCATTAAACCAAAGAAATTTGCTGATCCAAACAATAGCAGAAAATCTCCTTTTGCCTTAGATTATGAAAAGCTGTGGCCAACTCTAGATGTGAATCGTTTTAAACTATGCTGAAATCTTGGTTAATTGGCCCTTACTTGTATTGCAAAAACTTACCGAGTCTATGCAATGTTTAACTACTGCAAAGTTAACCCTATGCTTCCCTTTCATTATACCCGTTAAGCCTTAACAATCGTTGACTCTTCAGTAGATAATGACTGTATAAATATGTGCTTAAGTACGATTGTATATAGTGCATGCAAAAAAGGGTTCACTACCACAATACGAAATGGGAACTCAAGAGGTCGCTATATTATCTTTTAGATAAACAATTTGTTAAGTGTTTGCAGTAAACAAACTAATGCGAACGGCCAATAAAACAGACTCGCAAAGAGTATGACATTTGCAAACAAAACAAAAAGCAAGTGTGAAAATCTGACTACAAGATACCCTTTACACAGGTGATATATAACTTGACCCACACATACACACAGACATGCTGTAAGAAAATATGCAGTGCTTACCACTTGCAAAATTTTTGCTGCGAAAAGATTGCCAAAAAAAGTTATGCTGCTCCACGTTAAATTGTTTATCGACTATCTTTGGTGGTTTTTAGTCGATTCTTTTCAAAATTTTCAACATGCCCAAAAATTGTGTTAAATTGTGTGCTAAATTTTACACAAAGTTGCATATTTATTTTGGTATTTTTTTAGGTAGTTAATCCGGAAAAGAGACGCTCCTATATGGATGAATAGTTAGCTGGAGATGGTTATAGTATGTATTTATATATCTAATATTTCATAACAAACATTAATACAAGCTGTTTTAAATATTCATATTTTAAGGTACAGTTAGGTCTCGTTAAATTTAAACTTTTATATAACTGTTTTTGATTGGACAAAGCAACTCTCAAATTGCAGCAAAGTTTACATCTAATATTTTTACCAAGCAAAGTTTGTTAGCCAATTAGGTAGTTGCTATTTTTTACTAAGTTGCACTTAACGTGTGCATACTGTAGCTTGGGTTTGCAACTAAATTGTAATAAACTGCAACAAACTAATGACAACAACAAAGGAATCCACTTAACATTAAATATATATACCTATAGCTTTAGCACACATGTTGGGGCTTTGCATAAAGATTAAAATTGTAAGAAATTTGTAGTCGAGAGTACCCGACTACGAGATTCCCTTTGCCTACAGACACAGACATACACACAGAACTAACTGCACTTTAAGCCATTTCGCGCGCTTTTAGCCCCCGCGCTCCATAACGTCATTTTTAATGATATATAGCTTTCGAGTTTTTGGATCAATCTTACCCAGATTCACAAATTAGATCAAGAATGGTCTAGTTATGATGTATGCCAAAAAGAAATTTGATCTATGAAAAATTATGCTTAATAATCGTTTTTTTCGTATTGCGGGTGTCAGGGGAAGAACTTTAAAATTCTAAAACAAACTCGTATAGCGTACGAGCATAACAAATCTAGATTCCAACTTTAGTTGCTTGAAAAACAGGTGTTAATACAGACGGACAGACAGCAGACAGACAGACAGACAGAGGGACAGGGCTAGATCGACTCGTCTTGTCATCTTGATTAAGAATATATATACTTTATGTGGTCTCCGATGATTATTGCTACCTGTGACATACTTTTCGATTTTGCACAAATCCATTAGTTCCCTTTTGCTCTTTTTAGCCCGTTTGCCTTTTTGTAAAAAAAGAGCAAAGCGGAGCTATTGGAAATGTGCAAAATCCAAAAGTATGTAACACATAGAAATAATCATCGGAGACCCCATAAAGTATATATATTCTGAATCAGGACGACAAGACGAGTTCATCTAGCCCTGTCCGTCTGTCTGTCTGTCCGTCTGTCCGTCTGTCCGTCTGTACCGTCTGTCCGTCTGTCCGTCTGTCCGTCTGTCCGTCTGTATGAACGCCTGTTTCTCAGAGACTATAAGAGCTAGAGCAACCAAACTTGAAATCTAGATTCGTTATGTTCGTAGGTTATACGAGTTTGTTTTTGATTTTGAATTTCCTCCCCTGACCCCCGCAAATCGAAAAAAACGATTATTAAGCACAATTTTCAACCGATCAAATTTATTTTTGGCACACATCATAATTAGACCATTCTTGATCGATGTTGTAGATCTGGGTAAGATTGATCGAAAATCTCGGAAGTTATAGATCATCAAAAGTGGCGTTTTGGGCCCCGGGGGGGTATAGTAGCGCGCGCAAAATAAGAGCTAGAGCAACGAAATTTGGAACGTAGATTCGTTATGTTCGTACGCTATATGAGTTTGTTTTTGATATTTGAATTTCCTCCCCTGACCCCCGCAAATCGAAAAAAACGATTATTAAGCACAATTTTCAACCGATCAAATTTATTTTTGGTACACATCATAATTAGACCATTCTTGATCGATGTTGTGAATCTGGGTAAGATTGGTCAAAAATCTCGGAAGTTATACATCAACAAATGTGGCGTTTTGGGCCCCGGGGGGGTATAGTAGCGCGCGCAAAATAAGAGCTACAGCAACAAAATTTGGAACGTAGATTTTTTATGTTCGTACGCTATACGAGTTTGTTTTTGATTTTTAAATTTCCTCCCCTGACCCCCGCAAATCGAAAAAAACGATTATAAGGTACAATTTTTAGCCGATAAGATTTCTTTTTCGCACACATATTAAGTAGACCATTCTTCATCTACGTTGTGAGTTTCGTTAAAATTGAACGAAAAACACGGAAGTTATACAACAATAAGTACCGCGCTATAGAGCGTGGGGGGCTAAAAGGCGCGCGCAATGGCCAAGTACGTGCAGAACTGTGTGTATGTATGAGTATGTGTGTATGGCTGTATATGTAGGCAAAGGGGCTCTCGTAGTCGGGTACACTCGACTACAGACTTCTTACTTGTTTAAGGCAAAGGGACTAAAAAAATACCAAATACCCTTTAAGGTATACTCCTTAAGGGGTCGATGTATTTTTAACATAATTCTACATTTGTTTATTATAATTATTTCTTTTATAAGCTTCTATGCAATGCTTTATTAACAGACAACAAACAAACACAGCAAAGACACTCTAGTTAAGACTTGAACCCACGACTCAGTCATTGTTTTTAGTATTTTAGAATCAATAGCATTGGCTTAAACAATTCGTCTACGTTTATAATATTAATTTCATATAATTGATAAAGTTAAATTCCAGATTTAATTCCTTCAATTAATTGTTTTAAATTCCAGCTTCTCTTCTACTTAATTTAAATCTGTGTCACATGTTTATTTTGTATAAAATTACAGCTCAGCTATGTTGCCAATGAGTTGTCAACAGGTGTATATATTACACACTATAAATATATTTAGTATTTCCGTATTATATTTATATATATATATATATCTATACTAAATATATCTATTATATACTATATATTTATTATCACGCTATGTTTCTATCACGCTACCTATGTATTTAATAGGTATTCACAGGTCTCTCTGACTTACCCTTCACATTGAATATCTCGAGTGCTATAATATTTGTTGTAGAGCTTTCTGAATATGAATAGATTATACTTGATGAATGTATCGATTCATTGTTATATGGCAGATGTTTTTTTTTCTGTTTGTTTTGTTTTTGTTTTTGTTTTAATAGATTCCATTGGTTTTGAGTGGCAATTATAAAGCTCGAATAAATTTCAAGTGGCATCGAAGGGCAATAAATGCACAGGTTTCTTTTGTCCTGAATGTTATTTGCATAAATGTTCCTCTGGGTATTGTTGTTTGGTTGTGCTATGGAATATACATAGCATGTACAGAGCCCATACACACCTACACACACACACACACACACACACACAAACACACACACATATAAACACAAACATTAATACAGATGCAAAGAATCAGTGTATAGCCATAACCTTAATCAAATATCAATTGCAAACGCTTTTTTCTTTTGCTTTTGCTTTTGTTGGATTCGCCTGCATATGGGAAATTTATTTACGGCGCAGTCAAAAATAATTGTTGTCCGAGACCAGAGACCGCAACTGCCACGCCCCAACGCCCCAACGCCCACACAAACAAATAGGAAAATAACAAACAACAAAACACATATAAGGAATGAAAATCCATGCAGCACACAATACGAAAACTGCTAACATCATGGGAGTAAGGATTGAGTAGAAGGAAAAAGGCGGTTATGTGGTGGTGGGGTATGTGTGTGATCTAACACACATTCTATGTTGTGCGGCAGACCGAATGGCGCCAATAAAACTTTTTATGCTATTCGAACCCAAGTGGAGAAGGGCAACAACAACAACAACAGCAACATCAACATCAACAACAACAACAGTATCAAATATAAAACAAAATGGCGCACAACAAAATAAGTTTAGTTACAGTTAGGGACAGAGCTTTAAATGTGTAAGCAGCGCCCAGAGGAAACACCATTCGAAAATTGGAACAAAAACGTGCGCTACAAAAAATTATGGCATCCCCAGAAGTTAGAAGAGGAAAGATGAAGGAAAAAAAATGAACAAGAAAGAGAGAGACACACTGAGAGGGTGTAAGAGAGTGCGAGGAAGGAGACAGGAGACAGGAACAGGATTTGAACCGAAAATCCTTGTTACATTCACTGATGAACTTTTTGACTTACACGACAAGCATGTTTAGATGTCTGCTATGCAATCAATGATTTTTTTTTTGTTTTCTTTTGTTTGACTTTAATCAGCTTTGAGAACGCATACAAAACGAAAAACAAGATGCAAATTAAGTGAGAGAGCAAATAATAGAGCGTTATATGTGCATATCTCCTGCCAGTATCACATAACGTTGACAAGCGTGCCAAACTTTACAAGCTTCCCTCGAACAACCCCGATGAACGTTTTGCTGATAAAACTGTTTTTTTTTTTTTCTTAACTGCGTTGAGCTTGACACATTTTGTCAACATTTTAGTATTGTTCCGTTTTTTTTTTGTTTTGTTGTGTTTGAATAGTCCCTCTCACTTGTGCAATTAAATCTGTGATTTCTATCCCTTTCTAGCTATTAAATGCTCTCTTTCCGTTATTGTTTTGTTTTGAAAGAGAATCTCTAAGCGGAAATAACGGCGAATTTTAATCATTTGGTATGCAAATCGCGTTTACCATAAAAGAACATCTCATGGACTAACACGAAAGATACAAAAAGGTTTTTATTCCTTTTATTATTATTTCGTTACGTATGCCATTCAATGTCACACCTGAGACAACCTGCTGATAAACATTTCACATGTTCAGAAAACTTGAACCAACCAATTTCAAATAAATATATGCATATGTTTATGTATATAAATGAATGTATGTGCACATATATGTGTATGTATATTGGTGTTCAGGGGTCATGAGATGACAATGATTCACAATTGAACGATTTAATCGCGATGAGAGACATTCCAAATGACTCGCACAACGTGAACGTAAACGTAAAAATGCTTTGAACTTAGCAAGCGGCTCTCCAAGCTCATCAATGACAATGACGCACACATACACATGCAAACAAATGTACATATACAGCAATACAGCAATACAACCATAACAACGGCCAACTGAGTCTCTGGTGCCCCCTATGAAAGTAAAAAAAAAAAAGCATGAATAACAATTTTTTTTTGACAGCTGATTTTGGCTCCGTTGCAGGTGCCAAGTTCAACAAGAGCAACAACAAATACTATAATACGAAACACAAATTCATACACATACAGAGACAGGTTTGTAGCTTAATCGTACTCAATACAAGCAAAGAGCGAACTTCAATTGAAGTTTTGGCTGCCATAAAGAGAGATAGGCACAGAAAAAGAGAGCAAATGATAAAGCGAGAGTATAAGAATGGCCAAAGCTGAGAGCGGGTGCTGTAACGCTCACACGAAGTTAACAAATGCAAGGCAAAAACAAAAAAAAAAAACTACACAAGCAGCAAAAAGAACATGAATCGCAGCGTGCAAAAAAGTAAAAAAAAAAGAAAACGGCAGGTAATAAGAAAGCACAAAATAATATAACACATTACATACAAATGTATGCATAAGAATATATACAATAAGTATATAGTGTATACACACACGTATATATGTGTACACGTGTCTTTGTGTTTCTTTTTTGTTTGTTTGTTTCAGTTTGTTTCAACGAGTCGTTCTTTCGCATACATTTAAATAATTTGAAAAAAAGTGCCCACATGCGTTCAACAGTTCACGCATATTGTACATACACTATATATTTATATCATACACTTTTTATATATTTTATCTGTGTATATCATATACAATACGTGTATGTAGGTGTATTTCTGGGTGTTTAAAATGTGTTACACTTTTTTTTTCGAAGAAGTCCAATAACAAGTGTGTATATTTTTGTACAAACATACATCATGCATACCCTCTACGATGGCCTATTAATGTTTTCTTACTAATTGTGTTACGTTATGTGCTTAACGAATATTCGACCTGTCGATTTTATTGTTTAGCGACGAAGCTACTTCAATATATGACGTCATGTCAAAATATAGAAACTAACCAAGTTAAAGCTTTACTTATCGATTATTGAATAATTGATAAGATGAACAGTTAGCTGTTAAATTAATGCAACCAAATGTGAACTCAACGTTTATTTTGTTCTTTTTTTGTGCATTTTTTATTAACTTGATTTTGGCTATATAAAACACATACAAATATAAATTTTTCTTCTCGGACTGTTCATCTTTTCGTTTGTTTTTATAGAGAAATATAATATTAATCGCTTCATCTTTTTAAACTATGTTTAACAAATATGTTTTTCATTTATATTGATCAAGAGAGTAAATAATATATATAGTTTTGCTACATTTTCTAATTTTTGTTTTTTTTTAAATTTTCCTTGGACTTTTACTGTGCAGATTATATTACTACAACGCAGAGTATGCAATATTCGTTTCTACAAATGAATATGTTTACTATCTAGTTGGTTTGCCGGCATTCGACAGCCTACAGCCGACAGCTGCTCTCCCGGAGCGACACGAGCTATATATGTATACACTTGAGTGTTCATATATATATATATATATATATATATAGCACATAAGACTATTTGTTAATATGTATCAGTATTTTTAGGATGGATATTTTAACTTACCAGCGTGGCAAATGTTGCCGTCATTGGCGCTAAACGTAGGCCGCATCGCTCAAACTGACGCACTTTTGGACTTTGCAGGAGCCAGCGAAAGTTGGTTAGAATAACAGCGCCTTGTTTGGACATAGCGTAGGCGGATAGTAATAAAAGCGGGACTGGAGCTGGAGCTGGAGCGGGAGCTGTGCGTTATAGGTGGAACTGAAGCTTTAGCTGGAATTGCAGCTGGATCTGGATAAACCGATTTACTTTTCACGCAATATCACAATAATGACGACAAGAACTTTTTATTGGTTCGGTAAGAGGATAAAAAAGATATAAATATGCCGGACAATTAATTTAATAATAATTCATTTATTGCTATTGTTGCTGTTATTGTTGTTGTAGCTGTCGTTAGTCTGACCGTTGTTGCAACAACTGCAACTGTATTTGATTAGCTGATAATCAAAGTCAACTATGCTATAATTTTTTAAACTAACTTAATCATTTTTTACATTAAATAAAGACAGTAAATTTTTGACTAATTGCAATTTAGAGTACCCTAAATTTTCTTTGCGCGGCGTGCAAATTTTACTTTTAGGTATAAAAAAAAAAACAAAAAGGATCCGAATAACCTCAAAGACTAAAAACAAATAAGATTAAAAACCAAATTAAACTGTTATAAACATGTTGCCATTCTTTTCAACGCAAACTTAAATCATATATATGTTTTGTTTTACAGTTTAGAATTCTGTTCTGTGTTTATGCTAAGCAATATGCAACAGTGCCACAAACATGACAACAACGCCAACTACCACAACAACAACCAGAAGCAGCAGCAACAAGAGCAACAACTATAAAAGGCGGCGCCAAAAAGGTGGAAAGACAAGAAACAAAATGCGCAAAGGGTAAAAAATTTACCGGTTTTATTTGTATTTTCACTAGAGAATTAGACGCGACACATTGTCCAGATAAAGCACAAATTATTTAGCTGATGATATTGAATATGCTATTTACTTTTTATTTATATATATATACATATATGCATGTACATATATATATAAATATATATTTATAATTTACTTAATTAAGCTCTTGAGCGGGGGAGATTTACAACTGGATTGCCCTGCACTTTGCACTCGCAATTGACTTGCCACAACGTCACAAAGCACTCAAAACAAAAAACAAACACGTGATAACGGCAAAAAAGGCGGCGGCTCTTATTTTTTTTTTTTAAACGTCTGTTGTTACACGTGGTTTTATTTATTACTATTTAATTGAAATTCTAATAATATAATGCTTAATTTCTAAAGAAAGCAGCCGCAACACGCCAACGCCGTACCCGAACCGCGCGTGATTAAGTTTGATAACATACTAATGTTAAATCGCAATCGACTGCAAGCCCCCATTTGGCGCAAACGCAACTAGCATTATCGAAAATTCGAAATCAGCTGTGCTAACGTGCTGTTGTTAGCGGTGGCCGGTACGCGGGCGCACTTTTTAAATATTTCAAAACTTAAGAACAACAATTTTTTTACAATTTCCTAGTTATCGTATACAATAAAAATTTCTAAGTTTTGTTAGTATTAAGTAGGTTATAACATATTAAATTAAAAGTATTTAATTTGCTCATAATAGAAATACTTAGGATAACATTTCGTTGAGTGAGTAATGTGTTAAGTTCTTTTCGTTAAGTGAGAAGTATACGTCAGAACCAATAAGCTGCCAGATCTAGTCACATAGCAGATGTTGCACCACAATTTTAGTCTGGACATACACCAAAAGTATCTTCAACTACAGGGTACTACATGCTAAAAATAAGAAATTCATTGCAAAGCTTTTAAACATATTTTGGTGGATTATTGTATTCAGTTTCAACGCAAATCAAATTTGTACCCTCATATTCCTAACCCTTATATTTTCTTAGTTTTTCAAATTTTGCTTTTCGATTAATATAAGTTTTATTTTCATATTTTCCTTTTACATTTAACCATTTACTTATTTAACAACTAAAACTAACAATTGCAGTTTTTCTATACAATAGCTGTAAAAAATTAACATAGATAAAATGAGAGTATATAAGTCTTTGAGTATGCTCTGAGCTATGTTTATATTTGTGCTTACTGCTTGAGTTTAGGCATTATTCAAATTTCGCGCCGAACATGTTGCAGCGCTGCCACACTGAGATATACAGAACTGGCAGCGCTTCAACCTTAGTCAAGACACACACCAATCGAGAAATCTATGCACACAGGGTGCTACAAGCAAATAATATTTTTTTGTGGGGAAACGTTATGCTTGTAACGCATATTTAAAATTAAAAAAAGGAATTGAAATCAAAAAATAAAACTTGTTTCGTGTGCATTTAAGTTTTTCGCATTTATTATTGTCGCATTACGAATCTAAACTTGAACTAGTTTATATATATATGCCTGTCTATATACCTATATACATAGACCTTTTGCTTAGTGCATTAAACATACAACTAGAGGGGGGGGGGAGGGTTTTGTTTTTTGTTTTTCTCTTATCTTTCGTTTTTGTTTGTTTGTTTGTTTCTTTAAGCATGTACCTTGTTGTTAGCTGCATTCGTTCAATCATTAAACACTAAAAACATTTATTATACACTTAATACAAATAGCAGCCTTATTTAAAAAAAAAAAGTTATGTATGTATTTTAATATATATATATATATATATAGGTATAAAAAAAAATGTAATGTTTATATGTAAGTTTAACATATATATCTCTATATACGCGTCATATGTAACAGTTTTATATATAGCACTCGTAACTGCAGGAATAATAGAATAATAGAAAATAATAATAGTAATAATAATAATAATAATAATAATAATAGAAGTAGTAGGCCTACAGTTTTGGCATGAATATAAATATATATAAAAGATTAGATATAGTATACAATATGTTTAAAAACAATTAATAAAATGTGTTTAAAATAAAACATAATTATTTATAATCTATGTATATATTGATCTTTAGTATATATATATATATATATATATATATATATTTTTGTTTTGTTTATATTTTCCTTTACTCTATTTTGCTTTCCTTTTTGCTATTGTTGTTTTTGCGTGGAGTCTTTAGTAGATGTTTTAAACACAGTTTGAGGTAATAACGAAATGAATCAAGTTTTTAGTCAAGTTCTAAGTCGAATCGAAAGTTAATTGGGCGCTTAATTTTCATTTCATTTTCTTTTCTTTGTAATTTTTTTTGAATTTTTTTATTTATTTTATTACCACTACAAACGCACACGTAATTGGCTATGATTTTTATTAAAATTGTTTTTAATTATATATATTTTTTTTTGTTATTTTTGTATTTTATGTTCATGTTTATTTATATATATATATATATATATATAATATATGTATGTGTATATATATATATATATATATATATATAAACAACTAACAAAGCGCATTAATGCAATTATTTATGTTGCAACTCTTTGAATTATGTAATGCACAGACTTGACAGGACACAGAACAGGACAGGACAGGACAGACACGTGTACAGGCTTCTATATGCATACACTGTATATATAGTTATAATCATCCATACAAACACACACATACAGCTCATTCTTAAATGTCATTATAATATTTACATAATATTTAATACACACTCATACACACACACTCATACTCATACATATGCTGAGAAACACGCTAGTTAACTGTTTTTGTTTTTTTTTTACTTCTTTCTGTGTGCTGCAACAACGACAACAGCAACAACATCAATTGACAACTGACAACTGCAGTTGCATCATTAAATAGCTGCAACAATGAACAAGATTTATGCATGTTCAATCCTGTTAATTATGTGTGTGCCTGTTTTCTTTTTATGTTTCTGCGTGTGTGTGTGTGTGTGTGTGTGTTGTTGCTGTTGTTGTTGTTGTTGTCTTTGTTCTAATGCTTTTAGTTGTTTATGCAGTAAAGTAGACGTCGCTGCCAGCTGCTGCTGCTGCTACTGTTGTTGTTGTTGTTGTTGTGTGTTGCACTGCCCACGCTGGTGCTGCTGCTGCTGCCGCTGCTTGTGTTGCTGCTGCCATCCATTCTAGTGGTTTGCATAGTTTTATCTGACGCTGGAGCCGCTGCCAATTGCAACCAATGCAATTGTTTCCTGAGTTTTGCACGCAATTTGCGATATTTGTTACCACCAATGTTAGCAATTCCAATACCAATTCCAATGGCGATACCATCTTCATTTCTATCTCTATCTATATCTCTATCTCTAACTCCATTTCCATTTCCATTCCCATCTCCACCGGCACCTGCACCTTCGATAGCATATTCATCAGCATCTCCTGCGGCTCCAGCAAACAGTTGCTATCACGTACCCGTGGACAAATCATCCTTGAGCCATTGTGGTATGGGACGCGAGCCGAGCTTTTTCAGCAATTTCACCAATGCCGTATTGTGATTCAGATAGTAGCTAAACATTTGTGTAAAAAAGAGACAAGCAATCAGTTTGTGTATTTGTGAAAAGAGAGAAAAAGAGGGAGAGACAGAGATAGAGAGAGAGAGAGAGAGATACTAGATATACACAAAAAAGGAAAGATAACTCTGAATAGGCCAAAGGAAAATTTGAAATTCAAATTTTTTTGTGGAACAGCTGCGTTTTCAAGGTTTGCAGTTCACTTAAACCGTTTTGACTTCTCTGTGTATAATTATTTCGCATCAATGCGATACAGAGTTGATTATTCCGCTTTCTTAAAGTTGAAAATCTGTTAAAACTCATCCAACAAATTTCAATAAAAAAAAAACTAAGTGCTGCCGAACGCTTAAACCAAAGATGAAACCCAACCCAAACCCAAAACTATTAATAAACTTTGAACTTTAACCAACTGATAACTGAAACTATAGTTGAGTATACTATATATTATATATAACATACTATTTATCATATCTATTTTAAGTTTGCTACTTTTGTGACTCTCTTCCCCTTATAAATATCTCATAAAGCGTGTACCGTTTAACCTCTGCATCTCTTATATGTTATGAAAAGCTTCTGCAATGAAAAGTACGTAAAATTGTCGCAACTGACAAGTGGCAGCTGGCAGCTGGCAGCTGGCAGTTGGCAGACGAAATCATAGTATACCAAATTGCATTTTCTACAGCCGCAAAATGCCACAAAAAGCTATACCCCAAAGCAGCGTACATTTACATCTGCCCACCCTCCCCCGTGCCTGCCGCTGTTTTGCACTATTCTTGTTGAGCCTCTGTACAATAACTTGAACAGAGCTATGCTATCTACCGTTAACTCTCACACACTCACATAGAGAGAGGGCGAGAGAGAGAGAGAGAGAGAGAGAGATAGAGATGAAGTCACACGCACATATATGTTCATTAATCCTTCACTCAAAGCATCGTTGCCGACATCGTCATCTGTCAGTGGACCCTTTTTTTGTATCATTCCAAACCAACCCAAATCACTCATACGACCCGTGGCTACTGTGTATTTTTCATTCTCTTTTTTCTGTATTCTGTATTCTACTGTAAAAGTGCGAGGGTGAATTTTGTATTTTGGTGTTGATTTTTTTGTTCAGAGCGTGGTGTGGGTGGGAGTGAGGAGTGGGGAGTGGGGAGTTGGGAGTCGGGAGTCGGGAGTTGCAACAACATCAGTTTTACTTACCGCTGCAACAGCTTGCCACTGCGTTCATCCATTTGTGGATATTGGCGCCCCTTGGACTTGCCAAGGCATTTATTGCGCTTCTCGCTGACAGCCTGGCAATAGAAACCCTTCTTCACATCGTATCGCAGGTGATTGGAATAGTCGAGTAGCGGTTGAATTTTTAGAAATCTCTGCAGCTCGTTCATCACATCGACGGGATTCAGACGCAATTGGTCGCCATCAATGATATGCACCTGCTGTGCCGGATAATATGCCAACCAATGCTCCAAATGTTGTGCGTATTTGCCAGGATTAAGGCAACGATTGCGTAAATCCTTAAGTGCTCTTGGTGCTGAATCGCTGGCAGTTATGACCTGATGAATACAAGAATAATAATGATCATTTTAAACATTTCTTCTAGTTGCTTCTTACTACTACTATTACTGCTACTACTATCACTACTACATCTTCATCTTCATATTCTTATTCTTATTCTTCTTCTGCTGATGCTGCTGCTGCTTCATCTAATTCTTTTTTAAACTTCAACTTCAACTTCAACTTAATCGTCTGGGCCAGACATTTGAAAAGTTTTTTTCAAGTTTTGACGCCTTGTGTCGGAGAGGTTAAACATACGCAAACACACACACACACACACACACACGCACACGCACATATGTCAAAATGGTGTGTGTTTGTGTCTGCTGCAAGTTTTAGCACTACCTTAAAGTAAGTTTAGGTGCCACAAGGGGGCAAGACGAGCAGTCAGTATTGTGCATTGAACACGTGTTTATCTTGGTCATTGCTGCAGTTGCAGGTGCAACTTAATATGCTGCAATTGGAATTGAGTTGAAATTTCGTATGCAGTTGCAGCAGCAAGTTAAGCCAATGCTTCACCAACATGCCCCATGTGGCATCAGCCAAAAGGCAATTGCATGCAAATCGAAAAATCGAAAAATGATGCTGACAAGTTGTTTTTCTAAAGTTCACATTAAAACTGACAACTTGTGAATGAGATTGACAAACCAATTGGGATGGTTAAGAAGGGGTAGCAAGGGCAGGAGGGGGAACTAAATATATAGCAGCAAATGGATCAAATTGTGGCAAAAGATGGAGCAACAGCAACAGCAACAGCAAGTGGTGGTATTGGTGGCAGGGAGAGAGAGAGAGAGAAAATTGAAAAGCTATTTTGTGGGGCGCCAAATGAATTTTTGTTGATGCTAAAAGAGCTGCTTGACCGGCGTGAATGCCACATCAACTTGACAACTGGATAGCAGCATTCGTGTCTATTTTGACAGTCAAGCTAGACAGTTGCAGCAAGTTGCATGCAGTATACTGCTGTTGCTAGTAGCCTCAAGTGTCGAGTAATGGAGCTTTCTTTATGTGTGTCTCTCTCTCTCTCTGTGTGTGTGTGTTTTCCTTATGTTATATTGATGAAATTCTCATTTGACTTTTCTTTTTCAATTCAATTTCCATTGAGCAGCAGCTGTGCTCTCTGCCCAAAGAAAACACATTCTACAAATCTGCAAAGATTTAGTGTTCTTAGTTGAAAATATCTATTGGAATGTAGAATTTATGTTCGCAATCAATTGCTAAGAGATTCAGGACTTTAATGAATAACCAAATAGTATTTGAAACGTTGTTAATTACTATATTGATAGCTTGAGTAATTCGAATTTCTTAACGTTTAGCTTTGTGCTAGAAGAAGAGGTTTAAGATCTACAAAAGTCATTGAAAGTATTAAATGTTTAAAGAGACTTTTTAATTACAATTTTATTACCTTAGTAATTGAGTAAACAAAACAAAATAATTGGGTTTTCTTTGGTTGATTTACAGCTAAAACACTTGAAAAGGTTTTAAATTACTTTTGAATTACTTAAGTAATTACGTTATAAAATATAATTATTAGTATTAAAGGTGTTTATAAAATTTTTAATATATTAACTACATAAGTGTGAAAATTGTCTAGAAGAAAGATTATATCACTTGAAAGTAACACTAATTATTTTTAAATACTTTAAGTAATTGAACAAAAGTATTTACCTAATTGTTTATTTATTAATTTAAAACATAAACTGTCAAGAATCAAGAACTTTACTGAACTTTAGTACATTTAAAAAAATGTTTATTTCTTATCAAGTGTATAGAAGTAATTGAGTAATTAAGTAATTAAACAGAAGGAAATGGTTAGGCAAAATGTTTTCATATTATTGAATTAAAATATGACTAAATTTCAATTGCTATGTAATTGCTGAAGTAACTGTTATGTTAGAATGTAATTAAAGTAATTAAATGGTAATTAAACTAATCAAATCAATTGAAGTGTTTTAAATCATTCACAAGTTAACTTTATTGAACACTTGGTAAAGATTTCAATTATACTTTATGGGAACTTCACTCACCTGATAGAAACTATAGTTATTGGCTATGATGTCGCCATGGGCACGTTGGTGCTGATACCAGGAGTAGGCACGTTTCGCTGGCGATATCAGAATGGTCACAATCTTGGCATGCGGCAGCAGGGCATGAGCTCTCTTTGGCACTGCCTCACCATCAAAGTAGGTGGCGCTCTTCTCGAACATATAGCGTGGTGTACCTACTGAGGTGGGCATGGGAGAGCTGGTATTGGGTAATGAGTCCGAGGGAAAGAAGTCCATATACCAGTCTAGGCCTCTGTAGTAATTGTTGCCATTGAAGAACTGCACCTCTTCAAAGGTATCTGGACTGGGTATATTGCTGGCAATGCTGCCGTGCATGGAGAGGAATGTGTAGAGGGCGGTGGTGCCAGTCTTTTGTGGTCCAATAACCAGGAACTTGGGCAATGAGTCACAGTTCTTAGTCTTGGACCAGATCTTCTTATGGCGTGCATCATCACAAGGATTACCCCATACGGGATCAACCTCCTCGGGATGTAGGCGAAAGTACATCTCAGCCAATTGTATGGGCGGTGCTGATGCTAGCTTCAGATTGGTCCAACACTGTAGGAACTTAATGACCGATTGGAATGTGTACAGCGCCAGGCGATCCGAGCCATAATTGGACATATGCGTCATAAATATATTAATAGGATTATAGACGATTGTTTGGAATAGCTCGCCTCCTTGTATCGATTCATCCAGCTTATCCCGACCACCTGGATATCGATCAATGTACATGGTGTGTGTGAACAGACCACAAGTCTGACGTGGAAGCACCATTATGTTTCGATGTATAAAGCCACGGCGTAGACGTGCAGGTCTCAGATGAGGATACTCCTCCGTAGATGTAACCTTAACATTCCACACACGTTTCCATGCCAGATACAACAGCTCATGAGCCGGATAGACGCCAGAGTGATGTGGTGATATGGAATAGCCCGAATTTGTGGGTATATTATGCTCCTTGGCGAAGGCATAGTTAAGCTGCATTTCAGCCATAAGCAAGGTGAGATTGTCATAGAGATGTGGCTGTTGATGTTTCCACATGTGTGAGAACCAATTGAATTCCTGTACATTCTGCAGCAGAAAATCATCACCCAGATTCTCCTCTCTGGTGCCATGATGATAGTATTTGCCGGAGAAACCCAAATTGAAACGAAAGCCAGGCACCATGCCACCAATTATCTTCTGTGTGGCAATTAAGGCACGCACATCATCCGACTGTAGACGTGTACCCTTCTCACCCACAAAGATGTCATCAATATCCACTAGAATCATACGCTCTAGGCTCAGACTCAATTGACCATGACTGAGGTAGCTGAGCGCATCTAGGAAGACCAAACGATGTAGCCAGAAGCGTAGACTGCTACCAAATAGCACACGTTGTATGCCATCCAATTGGCCACGATCCTGCAGTACTGTGGTTAAAGGCAATTGCACTTGACCCACGCTATCCGCCGGATATTCCTGTGTATTACGTTGTGCCCACTCTACTGGCTCGTACGTGCTATGATTATGCTGGAACACAGCCCAATCATCCCCAGGTAAGGCACCCCATGCCGTCTCCCCTGCACGCGTCAAACGTAATACAGAGGAGACAGGATTAAGGCTGGCATCACGCAATCTCAGATTTGTATGGACAAATAACGGAAAGTCGCGTAGCTGTGCACCAACAAGCGTCTCCTCACTGGGACTAACAAAGCCAACAATACCCACAGAATATTCTCGACAATATTTATCCAATAGCTCACGATTCCACTTATCCATGTTAAGGTACTTGTCCAAATTCTCAAACACTATGACACCATAGCGACCCTTGTCCAAGTTTGTCAATACTGGAAGACTTTTGCCAGCAACTTCGATTTTATATCTGCAATAAATGAAAAAATATAAAATTAAAAATAGACATTTAGTTGATTATATAAACTTGAACATAAAGTCAAAGTTAAACTTATATTTAAAGTGCGCTCAAGGGCATGTTTATACATGTCCAATGCCAGATAACCAACAATATATGCCAGTTACAGAGATACAAAGCAGACACAGATAGAAACTGATAGCAATAGAAATCTTTAGATACTTTTAGACCAAAACAGTCAAAAGCCTGTCAAAACCAGAGAGAGGGAAAATTGTAGGGGAGGACAGAGAGTGAGAGAGAAAGATCTTAAGAGGCTGCCAACTTGCATGTTAGCCCACACAATAAAAGCGATAGCAAAAGAAGAATAAAATAAGAATGAAAAATATATATATATTATATATAACGACAGAGAGAGAGGGAGGAAATGTAGCCTTATTTGGCAAAGAGTTGCATTTGACATGAGCTGTCAAAAGCTGTTTGCCATAACACGACAGCCGGATTGCAACTTGAAACAAAAATTACAATTTTGATTGAAATAACATAACGGCATGTAAGAAATGAAATGGATTTAATTTAATTAAGAAGAAAAATAATTTTAAATAAAATATAACAATTTATACAAATATATGTCAACATTCGACGCTTTCTATTTAATTAAAAATCCACAACTCTAATTTAACTTTTGATTTTTACATAAAGTTAATTAATATTCATAAATATTTTATAAACATATAAATATATAAAAAAAAAAATATATATATATAAATAAAAATATATATAAAAGTTTATTTACGTGCATTTAATGTTTTATTTCATTTGCAATTTGCATTACAATTAGCTCTTCTTCTCTTATATACTTATTTTTTTTTGAGTTTGCATGTTTTCAGGTGAGAAAAAAAAACCAAAGAAATAAAAAAATAAATTCGTAGCCTTAACAATGATTGCATTGGTTTTATATTCATGAAAATATTTATATATATTTTACAGGACGAAAAATGCAAATCAATTTTTACTTATTGTTGCTGCTTTTTTTGTATTACTTTTTGTGTTTTTGCTATATTTACTGCAGTGGATAGAACAGGTAGCCAGTTGAATGTCCTGAATATCCTGGATATTGGCTAACAGCATAAACGAAACATTGGCCTGTTTGTGGCAAGCCTGCTAAACCATCACGTTTAACCAATATGCTGATCCGCAATCTCAATATTTCAAAAACCTAAAGCCCCACCGGCAACGTTTTTGGCTTCTGCGTAAATAGTTTGCATAAATATTACAAATATTTCCAGTGATACGGAATTTACAGTTGATTGAATTGCTTTCTCTCTCTCTCTCTCGCTCTCTCTCTCTCTATGGGTGTCTGTGTATTTGTTTGTATGCGTATTTATGTATCTTACTGAGTGGGCATATAATATCGTTATTTTACCTGTATACACTTACATATATCTATACATATATTTATATATATTTATATATATTCATATATATTTATATATATTTATATAGAAATATTGGTTACAAGCATTTAACGAGCTTAAAGCTAAACAACAAACAGAGTTGGCTGCAAAAACCCAGTCAGTACAGAAACAGCTTAAAATTCTTGGCCACTTTATTCAATATGCCAAACCACGTAAAATCCCAGCAAAATGTAAAAATAAAGAAAATAAAATACAAAAATAAGAAAAAATAAGTAAAAACAAATGGGGAAAATAATATTTATATGAGATATGAGGTTTATTGGAAATATAGGGAGTAAAATATAAAAGGGTTGAGCGCTGACATTGCGCTTAAACCCGCAGCCAATTTTTTCCATTTTTTTTTATACACATATATATATATACTGCCAACCCATATATATATGTATATGTACATATCCCGAAATTTCTTTCTTTTTTTTGTCTTCACCAAAAACATTCGGCGAAGCATATTAAAATATTTGCAGGTGGCTTGTTCGACGCGCTCTGCATAAAAGTCATAAGGCAAAACATTTTATACCTCTCTATACTATGTATTGTAGTGTATGTGTGTGTATATATATATATACATATATTTGTGTGTGTGTGTGTGTGTGTGTGTGTGTTGGTGTGGGTGTGGCACATTATTGATAGTTTTTTCATGCGATGGGCTTGACAAAAAACGCAATGACTTTTGGCCCTCACTTGCCCCAAAGGGTTAACGGAGGGGGAGAACTATGGCTATGGGTTAAGGCTGTGTGACATACTGCATGCATTGCATATTTTATGGCGCGTCAACACGAGACCATGTGTCATATGGTAAAGGAATGGAACGAACGGACCATAGCCAATGCTATACATACAAACACACACACACGCACACCTACATACAATTGGTGAGTGTAAAGGTATAGGAGTTGTAAAGAGGAAGAGCGGTTTACCATTGAAACACTCGGCGTTTGTCCAACGGGATATTGAAAAATCGCACGTCGAACATGGAATGCCGTTTGCCAGCCAAAGAAAATAATGGAAAGTTAACTGAAGCGAATCAAAGATGAGATATACTCAATTTGAATACACTCACAGACACTATGAATGTCCAATGAGTAAACTAACTGTCAAATAATTCAAATTTAAAATTTTTAAACCCTATTTATAAATGCTGCAATATAGCACAGCCTACGGGAGAGTTTGATTTATTTTAGTAGAAATTTTAATTAAAAATAATAAATTTTACTATAATCCTATCAAACAATACACTCACATAAATATAGATAAAAAATGTACATGACTTTGTAAACAATACAATGTCTATATAATCATACGCAATATATAATAAATAATAAAATAAAAAGCAACTAAAAAGCAAATCATAAAAAAAACTAAAAAAAAAACACGAAAAAGTATGAACTTATTAAAATTAAATAAATTTTTTTTTATTATTATTATATATATAAAAAGTGACTTTGGATTAATGCATTTGTTTTATTTACGTAAAAAATTGAAATTATAAAAAAATATATATGAAAAATAAATATTATATTAAGTTAACAACTAAACAAATAATTAATAATAAATACTTTAATAATTTATAAAAAATAAAAAAATAATTATGAATATATAATTTTAAAAAAGATTTATGGATATATGTATGAGTAAGTATGCGCTTTGTTATAAATAAAATAATTAAATAAAAAAAACATAGGGCAAAAAGTAAAACAAATAAGATTTAAAAGAAAAAAGTGTTATTTAAAATTAAATTTAAAAAAATTCTTAAATATTGTTAGATAAAAGGACTTCTTTTATTTTTATTAGAATTATATATTCTTTATTAGGATTATTCTCTTTATTAAAATATAAAAAATTAATAAAATGAGAAATGCATAAAAAATTTAAATTAATAAGAGTTACTTAATTTAATAAAAACATTGACCTAATAAATAAAAAAATAAATTAAAGTAATAAAAATATATACACGGAAAAAATTAAAAAAAAATCATAAATGTATAAAGTAAAAAAATAAAATAATAAATAAAAGTTAAGAAAATTTAAAGCAATAATAATAATAAATAAAAAACTTCAACTATAAATAACAAAACAATAATAAAAACAAATGTTAATTTAATACAAATAAAATAAATAAAAGAAAACAAAAAGTAAATAAAATATTAACTTCAATTTTGGAAGTATTTAATTCACTTCTTTAAAACGATGCAATTAATCAAAAATGTTTAACAAAATTTTGAGTTAAGGAAAATATGTAACAATTTTCGACAATTATGAATATAATAAATAAATATAATATATTGTTTATATATGTTTATCAAACTTATCAGAATAATATATATATATTTTTGAAGTGCAATTGCCAATTGAAAACTGTTGCCAATATTAATAAATGATTCAAATAACTCGTTAACCACTTTTAAAAATAGTTTTATTCTGCTTTTAATTTTATATATATATATATATATGTAAATGTTACCAAGTGGTCAATAATTACATATGATTAATATGTTAGAGTATCAAGTACTTTAAATAATTTTATTGCATACTTTTTTTTAAGGTGTCAACCTCTTAAACGGCACCTCGTTAGCCCGACATGAAGAACATTAATTAAAGTGTTTTTATCAGCGCAAAATGTTTGTTTAATTAACTATATAAATGGCACTTGCTATATCTCTCGGTCGCCTTTCTCTTTTCTACACTCTATATGTGTATGCGTGTGTGTTGATATTTGAAATTTAATTGCCAGACGAGATAAACGTAGAGGAACAGCATACACGAAAGGGTTTCACATTTACAGGCCCGCAGCGGATTTGTTTTAAAAACCCATTAACGGGTTTTACTTCCAAGTAAATAAAATGTTATATATGTATGTGATGGTGTGTGTGTGTGTGAGTATGTAGGTTTGTGTGGGTTATTTTTTTTCTTCTTTTTGTTATGTAAGTCCGAGTATGAGTACATGTGAAGTGTGTGTGAGAGGAGGGGGTAAGTATTGCAGCTCGCGTTTATTTGTTTGCATTTGTACGAGGTGTTAAATTATCCTCAGGATGCACGTAAAAGTGCAAATGCCGTCGTGAGCTGCTTGTTTGTTGTTTGCTATAGTTGTTAAGGATGTTGTATTTGTTGTTGTTGTTGCAACAGTTATTTCCCGTTGTAGGTGTCTGTATGTCGCACCACCACCAACACCACCACCACCACTACCACCACTGTCACCACTATATGCAGCGTATTAAATGAGCTTAGTTTTAGTTGACTTCCCTCTGCTGGCACTTTGGCTTACAGTTTCTAACTAACTGACTTGTTTTCCATTCAATTCTCTATCTTACTCTTTCATATTGTATGCATCTATCTCTTTTATGTTCTTGTCTCTGCTTTTGCTTAGTGTTGTAATTTCATTAGAGCGCTTTAGGGTTTTGGTTACAACAACTTGGTGGCATCTCCTTTTGGCTTGCCGCCTTGTTGATATTTGCGTCAGGAAATTAAGCTTCAGGACTTGGAATAGTGCAAATGTTGCCGCTAATCGAAAAATCCACAATATTTACTTTGTCTTACTTAGCGTTAACTGTTCTTTTCGAATTGCTAAGGCAACAACAAGGACAATGGGAAGGACAACAACTTCAATAACAATAATAATAATAATAATAATATTAATATTGTGCGTTGCCTTTACATTTGTAACTTGTGGCAAACAATTTGTGGCCACCTGGCATTTATAATAGTTGTTGTTGTCGTTCTTGCCTTAACAGGTGCATCATCATCATACACAACAAAATGTGGCAAGAAAAACTTTCGCCTTTTAACAAATGCCCAAAACACAAAACTTTAACTGATTAGCTGTGCGAAAATGTCGCAATTAGGTGAAAGACTTTTAGTATACCCGCTAGGTATGTGTGTATATGTATATGTATGTGTTGCATGCCCCCAAAAGCGTATAGGCAAACTTTTCCTAATTGTCAGCACATTTTTGTTCGCCACATACGCATACAAACTCATACACAAGCACACAAATATATATATATATATATATATATAAAGGCATTCACACATATGTTGCAAATGGTGGCAAGTTTGGTGCTGATTACACTCGCAGGCAACACAAGTTGCCACATTGAATTGCTTTTTACACAGTTATATTCCAAATGCAGCAAATGGCAAAAGGCAGTTAAAGACGGAAATAATATAATCCAGTTATAGTATATAAATTGTATACTATATAGTAAAGATATGGCATACTATAACTGTAGAACTTTTTAATATATCAAGAAAAAATCTTACACATTGCAAACAGAAAGTTTTTAGTTGAAATTTTGTTATATACATATAAAATATATAAGAAAGTATTCAAATTTTACTAACTTTACGTTATATAGAAAGTTATATACACAGATATATATGTTAATAGAGCAGCTCTTCAATTCAGTGAGATTATATATGTTCCGTTTACTACGAGTTCACAATGGAAGCCTTTACAAAAAATTTTGTAACTGTCAAATATATATCACACACTAAATTCAACATAAGCTTGATTGATTAATTTATACATTTTTATTTACTAAGATTATGCTCACAAATTAACGCATTTCCAAAGACGAGATAGTGAAAATGGAATATATATTCTGTTGATGTACATAAAGATTTCTTTTATGTCTTATTTCTTCAAATAAGGATTTAGAAAATAAATATAAAAAGTATTCAATGGGCAGCTTAGGCGCCAATATTTCTGAAGGTAATGCAGCTCATTGGAAACCAAATTTCTCGGTCTTCAAGGAAATCTTGACTTTTGATAGATTTTTCAGGCTTGATTTTGGATTGGAGATTCAACGAAATCTTCCGACTCACTATCATCTAAGCTACTTATTTCATGTGTGTCTAGACAGAAGTCACAAGCCCTATCAGTAAAAATACCTATATCATCTTCGCTTTCCAGCCCATTTATAATTCCGGTAATTTGTTGTGAACACAACCGCTTTCTAGACATTTTTCTTGAATTGAAGTGGATAAATATATTGTTTGTTCTAATAAAAATTATACAAACATTAAACATGGAAAACCCACACAATACAAAGGGACAAACACCAATATAACGAACAATGTTATTCTAATATGCTAAAATTTGTATATGTCAAAAGCATCTTTGTTGCAGATCTGCATCACATATTAAAACAAGTAAGAAGTCTGTATTCGAGTGTACCCGACTACGAGAGCCCCTTTGCCTACATATACAGCCATACACACACACATCCTCATACATACACACAGTTCTGCACGTATTTAGCCATTGCGCGCACCTTTTAGCCCCACACGCTCTATAGCGCAGTACTTAATGTTGTATAACTTCCGTGTTTATTGTTCAATTTTAACAAAATTCACAACGTAGATTAGGAATGGTCCACTTAATATGTGTGCGAAAAAGAAATTTGATCGGTTAAAAATTGTACCTTATAATCGATTTTTTTAAATTGCGGGGGTCAGGGGGGGAAATTGAAAAATCTAAAACAAACTCGTATAGCGTACGAACATAACAAATCTACGTTCCAAATTTCGTTGCTCTAGCTCTTATTTTGCGTGCACTACTATACCCCCCCCCCGGGGCCCATAACGCCACTTTTGATGATCTATAACTTCCGAGATTTTTGATCAATTTTACCCAGATTCAATTTTAGTATTTTGTAAATTCTTTTGAGTAGAATCCTTAAAAAAAAAAAAAATTTCAAAAAACGTGCTTTGGTGTTAGTTTGCTGTTTCATAACATTTAACAAATTTCTGATTTCAATCCCAACTTAGGCCCAAAAATTAATACCAGAATAACTAATTAAGGTACTACAAATGGCCCATTAAAAGAAATGTTTTTAAAAGCAAGGGGTCTACATCTTCCCTTTTGAGTTTTTTATATTTGTTACCTTATCAAGTAGTGGGTAAAAACAAACAACATAATAAAGAACTTCATAACATTCTACATATTAATTCAATTTAATAAAAATAATTATATGATTAAAGTAAAACTTTACGTGTAACTCCTTTTAAGTTCATTTTAAGAAAAGTAATTAGTCAAAAACTCCGCATTTATAGCATATGCATTTTTTGACAATAATTTATTGTATTTAGGGATGCATTATTAGCCCCTTTGCCTTTTTTGTAAAAAAAGAGCAAAGCGGAGCTATTGGAAATATGCAAAATCCAAAAGTATGTAACACATAGAAATAATCATCGGAGACCCCATAAAGTATATATATTCTGAATCAGGACGACAAGACGAGTTCATCTAGCCCTGTCCGTCTGTCTGTCCGTCCGTCCGTCTGTCTGTCCGTCCGTCCGTCCGTCCGACCATCCGTCCGCCCGTCCGTATGAACGCCTGTTTCTCAGAGACTATAAGAACTAGAGCAACCAAACTGAAATCTAGATTCGTTATGCTCGTACGCTGTACAATTTTGCTTTTGATTTTTCAATTTCCTCCCCTGACCCCCGCAATTCGATAAAAACAATTATTAAGCACAATTTTCAACCGATCAAATTTATTTTTGGTACAGATCATAATTAGACCATTCTTGATCGATGCTGTGAATCTGAGTAAGATTGATCAAAAATCTCGGAAGTTATAGATCAGCAAAAGTGGTGTTATGGGCCCCGGGGGGGGGGGGGGGGGGGGGGGGGGTAATGTAGTGCGCGCAAAATAAGAGCTAGAGCAACGATTTGGAACAATGATTTGTTATGTTTGTACGCTATACGAGTTTGTTTTAGATTTTTCAATTTCCTACCCTGACCCCCGCAATTTGAAAAAATCGATTTTCAGATACATATTTTAACCGATCAAATTTCTTTTACGCACACATATTAAGTAGAACATTTTTCATCTACGTTTTGAATTTCGTTAAAATTTAACAATAAACACGGAAGTTATACAACATGAAGTACCGCGATATAGAGCGTGGGGGGCTAAAAGGTGCGCGCAATGAACTCAGTTTTATTTTTTTTGGTTTTCGTAATCGTACCATGTACCTCTTTGCTCTACGAGCAATATCACGTTACAAATCCGATTTCTATGGATTAGTATAGGTTAGTGTAAGTTTTTGGGGAAATCGGGTGCTTTGCAAATATTTCCGAGGTAACAAACAATATTTACACAACATACATGCCTAACCTGGGATTCAAACCCAGGGCCTCCCAATGAGATTGTAGTTATTCAAAGTACAACTCAGGTCGGCTATGTGACTGTATCTAAATTCTATATATATATACTATGAATAAGCAAAGCTGGCGTATTAGGTAACCCGTATACTTTCAAAAAATATATGTATATATTTTTTTATTTTACAAAAAAAAAGCTTTTTCATTGAAACTAATAATGCAACTCTGAGGCAACTTAACACAGCTGCAACTTATACTTAAAGTCTTGAAATTATGACTTAAATATATATGCTACACATATAATAACTCAAAGTGTTATAACGATACTACAAGTATGGGCATAGCGTTAGGAACAAAATTTTCTTTCAAAATTTCGCTGGATAAATTATATTCAAATATCTTTTGCCTTAAAGTAGATTATACAAAGTCTGTTCTAATACATTTAGGACATCCGATTATTGCTATACAGGGGCTTATCTTTCGACTGATGCTAACAACTTAGTATAAGGAAAATCCTTGCTGGATATGTAGCTAGACTTTTACAATACTCAACAGGCTTATAAACAATAGCAGACAGTACACACATACACATAATACTTTTGTGTACAATTCACTTACCAAAATCCATTCATCTTACCAAGAACAAAATGCTTTGTTAACTCTTAAAATATGTGTTTAATTTAACCCAAGAGAATTTAATTTCGTGAAATTATAATTTACCCCTAAAACAAAATTAACTTCGAAATGAACATTGTAATTAACTAATTTAAGTAATTACGTAATGTCAAGGACTGGGAGGGGTAGGGATGGGGGAAGGATATGAGGGGAATGGCAGCAAGCATTAGTATATTTAAAGCATATTTATGGGCTCGTGCGTAAAGCTTGAATACAAAAAGAATAAAAGAGAATGAAAATCTATGAAAAAAAAAGCTGAGCGCCATAGCCAAAGGCAAAGTCAAAGTCAGAGCCAAAGTCAAAGCTAAAAGGGAATGCCAAGTAGTAGTAGTAGTGGTAGTAGTATTTCACTTTTGTGGCAACAACTCGTAACAGGAATTAAGCCATTTTGGCCATTAATGTGGCCTACAATTTTGCCCTATTATTATATTACGATATGTACTCTACTCTACTCTATATACATATACATATACATATACATGTATAAACGTGTATAGTAGTGGTCGCATCTCTTTTTATACACTCGCCGCACACAGACATACACACCCATATATATATATATATATGTATGTATGTATATGTAATACACTCGACAGTCGCCACTCAACTGGAATACTTTTACTTATCCTTGGCACTTTCCTAAGCGACTGACTCGTTGCCTCCTGGCAATCTATACTCGTATATCATAAATAAATGGCTCGAAGGCAGAAGCAGTTACTTTTGTCCAGGACTCACTTACTCGCCCTCTCTCTCTCACACACAAACACACACACACACACACAAAACAATGTGAAAATTATACAACAAATGGCCATTATATGAAATCAGTTTGTTGGGGTAACGCTTCGACGCCTTCACATACGCCTTTGCCTTCCCCACCCCCCTTGCTGTCTATTGCCAGCTCCCTGGTACCAACTCCCAAGACTCTTATAGCCGCAGTTCAGCCAGTCGTGGGCAATAAATGAGTTTAAACTAGAAAATTTATTATACGCAGCAAAACTACTTAAGTCAACGGCAAAAGCAAAGAAAAGAAAAGCAATGAAAAACATAAAGAAAAACGTCGTGGCACGGCACAAGCTGCGTGCTGCCGCTGCCATCGCTGCTGCTGCAGAGACACGCAAAGGCAAGGCAAAGTCCTAGCAAACCTTGTGGCATCCTAAGAAACGCGAGATTCGCGACATTCAACTCCCATTGCGACCCCTACTTAGGCTAATATAATCAGTGTGGGTGCGGCATTGTATTACTATGTCTATGTCTATGTCTATGTGTGTATGTGTGTATGTTTGTATGTGTGTGTGTCGGTGTGCATATAGATTCAGTTGCTAGTTGAGATCGGTAAGGCATGGTTGGGTTAGGTCAATAGGGGATGACGTCTAGGCTATACAGGTTAAGCAGCGGGGTTTGCTACGAGGGGTTAGCGGTGGGGGGGAGGACTGCCTGCTGCTTGAGTAATTCAATAAAATAACCAATTTGTTGAAAAATAACAACAAGCGGCAACAGCGCACAAAGTCAGCCAGAGCCCAACTTGTCACACATAAACGAGATGTGGCATGAGTGTTGGGTGTTGTTTTATCCTACATTACACACACAGACACATATATATATATAGACATATACGAGGACGTAGACTGGTGACAAGGACAATGCTCTTGCCATACTTTTGTACTTCATCTCTCTCTCTCTCTCTGTCTATGTGTATTGCACTGGATAAAGGAGCAATCTGAGTGTAGCAGCAACAGCAGCCAGTGCCACATCACGTGCCGCACACTAGAGCAATATATTTATACATATATATTATTTATATGACACACAAAGACACAGACACTAATACACAGACATATGCATGGACTATATTGTATAGCAATATTTGCTTGGGGTTGACAAGTTGGCACAGTGGTGCAGTTATCATAAAATTTATCACAAAATGCATAAATTGAAATTGAAGATTGAATTTGGTTATGATTTGATTTTGTTTTTTTGATTTGATTTAGGAACTATGTCAAAAGTTTTCTATATATATATATATTAAATTTGAATTGAAGTTTTGTGCAGTGAGGCGATGTTTATGCTCCACTGTGCATACACATAAAATGTAGCAGGTTAGCTCCATTGACTTGTGAAAAATTGAAAATAAAAATTTTCCGCGACATTATTAAAGTAAACATTGGCGCAAAAGGGTGTGATTATGATGAGCCAAGGAGTTGTGGCAGCTGCCACATGAAGCAGCAAGGCAACAAGAATAACAAAAAACTAAAGAGAGCATCATCATGCCGAAGATGTTGCTGCCTGCCTCCCGTTGCCTTGCCTGGCTATAGCTGCAGGCAGTATATATTTGAAACTGTAGCTGTAACTGGATGTGGAGCAACCAGCCAGGCAACAAGGCAACGAGGTAATCTGGAGGCAAGCTAGCCAAGCCGCGTGATGCTGCTGCTGCTGCCGTGGCAAGCTTCCAATTGTGGTGGCTGTTTATGGCGTTCGCCATGTGTCTGAGAATTGACGTCAGCACCGAAGGCGAAGTGACTGCTGATGGTGCTAGTGGTATTGGTGGTGTTGGTGGTTCGAGTAGTTATTTCTGTTGTTGCTGTTGGTTTTGCTGTTGCCTTTCGCCATTTGCCATTTCGCGTTTTAAAAGTTTCGGCTCCCAGTGGCGCAATCAGCGCCAACGAAGCCAAACAAAGGATGAGCGCAGGTTCTTCTTTACGCTATGCCGCAAAGCATGCTACATTATTCAGACAAACACACACACATATAACCAGCAAGTTACACCTACACACGCACACTCACACACACACACACGTGAAAAAATTATATGTATGGCTGATGGTAAGGGCATGAAGCCAAATGATAACAAGGCTGCTGATGACTTCCGTGTGCTGACTTAGCTCCTTGCTGCCTTCTGCCTGCTGCCGTCTGGCTTCTCCTGGCTGACTTGACTCCTGCTGCGCCAGTGACTCTGCTGACTGATGCCATTAGCGGGGCGGCATGTGGCAAGTGAAAAGTGGCAGGCGTTAGGTCTCGTGCGTTGTGCCTAGCACAAAGCCAAATCAAAAATTGAAAATAAGGTTAAGTAGCTATTACCCGCATAATGCCAGTCTCAGTGCGCCGCTCGCGGCTCGCGGCTCGCGCCATTATTGGATAGAAGAATGAGGAAATTTCAGTGTGAAAGTTAAAGGAGGGTATAACGGTATAGGGGCATAGGGGCATTTGGCAATTTAATAAACGCCAAAAGAGTGAGACGATGACGCCTTTTGGGTCGCGTAATTACCTAGGAAATTTCATTAGAATTTCACGGCGCATTAGACGCTAACATCCACAGCCAAAAAGCAAAGAAAAAAAAGAGAAAAAGAGAAAGCAAAAGAAAAACAAGAGAAAAATTCAACAATTCCTTCAACCCGTTCAGCATCAAACCCAAAAAACCCAACGCCAAAACTTGGCGTGCTAATTCTTTAGGGCCGCTTAAAGCCTGGACCCAACCGGACTTATGGTATGGCATGGTCCCAGTCCCAATGCTAGTCGTGATCCTTGTCCCGGTAACGGTAACGGTTTTGGTCTTGGTCTTGGTGTCGGTCTCGGTCCCGGTCCCGGTCCCGTTTGGCCAGAAATGCCTTTGGGGCGTAAAAAGTTTTCAAACTTTTGCATACTTTTTGGGGCAATGCCATTTGTCTGCGTTGCTCAAGCACAAAATTGAGTAGAGAATAAAGTGGACCGATACGAAAATAGAAAGAGACAAGAAATAACAGAGGGAGCGAGATAGATAAAGCGAGAGCGAGAGAGAGAGGGGGTAGGTAGAAAGGTAGATTTGGTTGCACAGGCAGTTGGCAAAACTTGGCAATCAATCAATCGGGACAACATCAGGTAAATCCTGAAGCTAATTGGTAGCTGCCTTTTAACTGGAGTACAAAGCGAAAAGGTAGCCATGTGTGGCAAAGGTGTCCACAATGGGTATCCAACAATTAGCTCAATGTAGGAAACTCTTTATGTATCTCTTTGTATGTGTGTGTGTGTGTGTGTCATGTAGATAGTTTCATGTTTAACAAACCCTTTGAGGTACTCTGGCATGTGCCAGTTTATCTCCCTCCCTCACACACTATCTCTGTCTCTCTCTCTCTCTCTACCCCCCACCCACCCCCCTCTCATTGTAACTCTTTCACTCTATTATATATATGCTTTGTGCGCTTATATATGTGTGTATATGCTTATATGTATGTTTGTGTGTGCGTATGTGTCACTTAAAAGTCAGCGGGTTGCATTTTTCATGGCTAATTGAGTGGCAACTTGGGCGCAATTTTGCAGTCAACTCACCAGCTGAAGCGATGTAAGCACATAAATAATTTATAATTAAGTAGAAACATTGTGGCACCTGCAACACACAGACACGCATACTTACATACACACACACACATACATACAAACAAACACAGTTACAAACATGTACAGAAAGTTAACTGTCAGTTGGTTGAATACAATTCTGGACAGTGCATGGATAACACTAGACAACAAACAATTTCTTTCAATAGAGTAAAAATTAAAAAGTAAAATTTATTATTAGTATAATAAACAGAATTGGTAACCCTTATATTTAATTAATTATTAAGAATAATGTACAGCTATATATATTTCTAATTATCTCAAAGTTTTATGCTAATTTAGAAATTATTTGCCAATTTGCTTTTAAATTTTATTTAAATTTCCGAGTTGCAGCAATTTTACTTCTGATATTCACTTTGCTTAATGGAGTTTAATGTGTTAAGAGAGGTTTCACTGTACTTATATAGCACCACTAAATACCTGACAGATCTGCTCTATCCACTGCTTATGATTGCGCTATGAAGTAAGCCGCTTTCATTTCAGCTTCAGACAATCGAAGCAGTTTAGAAATTGTCGCCAGGAATACACATAGATATAAACATACACATGTATATACACACACACACACACACACACACACACACACATAAATGCACAGCCTAAAGAGCAACAATATTCTGTTTGAATGCCTTGCCCATTTGGTAACATTTATGGCCGAAATGTATTCTTTAATTTTCGTTTCTTAAGCATAAACAGATAATAATAAGCTTAAAGATAGACAAAAGTATCTGTATAAACGGATTGCATAGGTATAGATATATATATTCTATAGCATAAATATTCTATCTATTGTTTAATAATAACATTTCCACCAACTTATAATAACTTTCTTTAGCCCTTTTCAATGGATTAAGGTACAACTACAAACAGCTTTGTATATTGCAAGCTGTTGCAACACTTTTTGCACCTAGATTCTGCGTTGAATGATTTATTAGGTAAAACTTGTACTACGATGTTGCTAAAGCTTAACTTTGTATAACAGTGTTATTTATATATACGTGTGCGCGTGTGTGTGTATGTTAGTGGGTGTATGTGTGTGTGTCAGTGCAACAAACTAAAACAATGCTGCAAGTAAGCTATGCAATGCATGTGACGCTGATTTCACTATATACTCATAAAACTAACACATGCAATGATATAAATACTCACACACACACACACACACACACACGCACACTCTAATTTGCAGTCACATGAAATCATACAGACACACACACACATATATATACATACATATACATATATATAGACACATAGACACAGAGGGATAGAGCGAAAAGTCATCAACTGTAATGAGATGGTAATGTTAATGAAATTTGTTGGCTGCTTTGCCAAAGTTTTGCAGTCAATCCCTGAGGCAAGTCCTTGCGCAGTTTCGAGTCAAGTGCTCTAATGAAGTCATTGATAAGCGCACAACAAGATAGACACACATATACATACTTATACAGTTATATATATATATAAATATAACACACACTAGTGCACTGATTAGGTCATGAAGCAAACGAGTCAGTTGCATATTTGGTTACTGCGCGTAGACAATGACTGAGAGACATTTGTCAGTTGCCAGAAAGCAGGGAGACGGGTAGGGGTAGGGGTTAGAGTTGGCGACTTGTTGTGTGCTGCGGCAAGGAGAGGGGCAGGGATGGGGGGGGTTACCTAGAACTGACTAACTGTGTGACTTGACTTGGCTCTTGCTATTTGTACTTGAAATCTCATTAGAGTTGAAGCACTTGCCTGACAGCAGCAGAGATAGCAGCAGCAATAGCAGCAGCAGCAGTAGCAGCAGCAGCAATAACAGCAACAGCAGTAACAGCAGTAGAACTAGTTGTAGTAGTAGCAGGAATAACAGGAGTCGGAAGAGGAGTGAAATCCTTGAAGCTAGTTTGGCATAACGACGAAATTTAATTATATAATACAAAGCAACTCTTGAGCATCAGCACCAACACCACCAGCAGCAGAAACACCACCAGCAGCAGCAGCAACAGCAACAGCAACAGCACCACCAATAACAACAACTAATGCCACAAGCAACAAAAGCTGCAAGCAAAATTGAAATAATTTTTTTTTTTGTAGCCTTTTGACTTTTGCCCCCAGGTAGCAACAGGAAACAGCAACAACATCAGCATCAGCCACAACTTGAAGCTGCTGCAACGGCTTTTCTAGTACCTTATAACCGCAATTTGCACACGTGCCCTTAATTTTCCATGTTAAAGTAGAAAGTGTGAAATACAAAAGAAAAAGAGCGGAAAAAATAAAACAAACCAAACCTAAAATAAACCATTTATATATACGATATATATATATGTACTGTATATATATATATATGTATATATAGTATATTATATATGAATGAAATATTATTGAAAAGTTGGTATGGCAACGCGTCATGCGAAAGCGTCTCTGGCTCAGCCTTGTCCTACTCCTTGTCCACCTGCTCTCACTCGCGCTCCCTCTCCCACTCGCACGCTCAGTCTTGCTCTGTCTTTTTGCTGTGCAGCTGGTTTTATAATTGCGGTTTTGCAGGAGGCTGCATCCTGCGGTCATTGCGGCCAGGACACACAAAGAATGCTCTGCGCTGGCAAAAAGAATTGCTTCACTTTTTTTTTTCTTTTATAAATTTTATTCTTTTTTTTTGGGTGCCTTTCAGAGAGAGGAGGAGGGAGAGAGGGAGAGAAGGAAGACAAAAAAATAACTCACACACACACAGAAGCTAGGCACTGTCAAGGTGTGAGTAACGAGTAGGAAATTGGATAAAATAGAGTAGAGAATGCCAGGTGGTAAGGTGGCAAGGTGGCAAGGTGGCAAGGATGCAGAGACTAAAGTAATTGGAATAATGCTGCAATACGAAGCTTACATGCCCTAGACAATGGTTTTACAAATAGTTTTAAGCTTTGTTTTTGCACCTTTTTGCATTTTCATAAAAACTTTACACAAAAAACTTAATAAAAAACAAAAATATATATATATATATATATATATAGAAAAGGAGAGCAAAGAGAAAACAAAAGAGAAATTATCATAAAATAGTATAACTTTTTATAGTTGGTTGTATAACAAAAACTAAAATATATCTTAAGTATAGATATCAAATCTTGTCGGTAATAAGAAACAGAGAGAGTGAGAATGAGAGACAGAGAGAGAGAGAGAGAGAGAGAAAATATTATGTAGCCACAAGCCGAAAACTCATCAAAAATTTTGAGAGTTTTGCAGCAATTGCAAATTAGCTTAAGTTGCTTTATAACTAAGAGCTGTAAGCTGATTAGTTTTGGCTGCACAACAAACTTTTATAATACTTTCTTATATATAGCACACATATACATGTATTTGTGTATGTGTTAGAGAGAGATAGAGTGTGTATAAAAAAATATGTAGCATCAGGTGTAACAGGGAGTTGTGCGGTTAAAATTGCTGATGCTGTGTGTTAGCCGCGAGTTTGTTATAAAAAAAGGAAAAAGAAAAAAATAAAAAAAATTTTAGCAAAGAAAAGAGAGAGAGAGAGAAGAGATATAACGCTGGCAGTTTCCGCTTGAAGAAAGTAGAAACAGTTAAAGGTAGAGGTGAAGGTGGATGTGGAGGTGGAGGGGAGCTGCAGGCAGCTGTAGGCCACTCGACCACAAAAGCATAAGTTGCCAATTAAACTCAAATGCTCTGCTTGCTCCTTCGGTTGCCTAGAGCCACAGTCCTAGTCATAGGGAGGTAAAGATGTAGTTATACCTAAACCGAAAGCTGTAGCTGAAGCTGAGGCTGCAACTGTAGCAACTGTGGCAGTGTC
This sequence comes from Zygothrica quintamaculata, assembly GCA_037044455.1. Classification (NCBI taxonomy): domain Eukaryota; kingdom Metazoa; phylum Arthropoda; class Insecta; order Diptera; family Drosophilidae; genus Zygothrica; species Zygothrica quintamaculata. Next base: position 77,013 of record JBAMBS010000325.1, on the reverse strand, counting down.
TGTGCCTGTAGTCAGGGCAGCAGCGGCATTAATTTCATAACCTGCCTTTTTATGGGCAGCTACCCAAATTGGGTCAACATTGACAATAGCCAGGCTCAGACACAGTGACAGACACAGACACAGACACAGATACACAGAGACACAGGCACAGACACAGAGACAGTAATAGAAGAGCACAGCGAAGAGATGTACGAGCTGAGAGATAGATGTTGCCAGTAGAATCTATGGTATGCTATGGTATGGTTTGGTATGGCTTGGTTTGGTTTGGTTTGGTATATTGCTAGGCTAACTTGGCACTTGGCTGCATTTTCGCAATTCATTTCTGGTGTCGGTTACGCTGGCACTTCCGTTTCCAGTTAGCAGTTCTCAGTTGGCAGTTAACAGTTCTTTGGTAAGAGCAATAATTGCATCGTTGCCTTTTGCAATTATGCAAATTTGTCGGAGCTAATTGTCTATGGTTTTCTCTGTCTCTCAAACTCTCTCCCTCTCACTCTATGTGTGTGTGTGTGTGTGTGTGTGTGTGTGTTTTGTTGGCACTTACTTGATACGATTGTAGACCAATAGCTCGGCGATATCACGTCCAAGTCCAGAGTATGTTGTCTCAACAAATACAAGCACTTTTGGATCGATACGTAAACGTGCCTCAGAGCGATGATCTGGCGCTGGTGATGCATCTCTTATATGCTTTCCCACAGAATTCATCATGCGGCAATTAATGATTGGTGCCGGATGTGTATCACGTTGTATGAGCCTATAAATAGAGTTTAAGGAGAAAAAATATTAGAGCAATATGAAAATTAAACCAATTTTAAAAGTGTATTTAAATTCATTAAACACATTGGCACAGAAGATTTTAAATTCCTTTATAGAGAATAATATAACAATTCTAAAAGCAGTAGCTCAAGTATCAAAGAGAATTGCAGTTTTTGTTTTATGTTGCATCAGCAACAGCAGCAGCAAAGAATGCGCTATTTAAAAGGACATAAGGAAAATACTACAAAGGATTCCTAAAAGCAAATGAAGAACACAAAAAAAAAAAAAAAATAAACAGAGTAAAAGAAAAAAAGGGAGAGAAGGGGTAAGAGGCGGAGATGAAAAATGTAACAGCTAGAATACACAATATCCCAATGGATGCACAAATAATGTCGATGGAAAAATTGTTTAGCAGACAGTCAGGCAAATTGGAAGTCGCGACTACGTTGCGTATGCGTAATATTCAAAAGTTGACAGCAGACAAAAAACAATAGCAGCAGCTGCTGCTTGTGCTTCTCCGTTACTGTTGCTGTGGCTACTGTTGCCAATACAATGAGATGGCAACATTGCTATATATGTATCTATTGTTGTTGTTGCTTTCTTCTTATTCTTTTTTTTCTTTTTTGTTGTTGCTTTAGTTGTTGTGTCTGGCTTTGTAGCAGCAACTCGTATCTTATATCTTCATTTGCATTGTTTCCTCTGTGGCTCATTAACAAGCCAAGAAAACTGAGATTGTTGCATGTTGCATGTTGCAAGTATAGAACAGTATGCAGGCAAAAGTTTCTGCATATATATAGGAAAGTTTTACAAGTTTTCTTTATTTTCTAAATAATTTTCTATTATTTTTTTTGGGTCAGAATTTACCTTTTAGCCCAATGCAATTCTCTATTTAGTTTTTACTTCATTTATGTACAAAGCAGCAGCAACAACAGCAGCAGCAGCAGCAGCAAAGCATTTTATTATATGAGGCTTATGCAATTTTCTCATATCCTGTAACTTTCTTGTAAAGCAGACAGTACATTACATGCACAACAACAACAACAACAGCAACAGCAACAGCAACAACTGCAACTGGTCAAATGAAGAAGCAGCAACAATAATAACAACAACAAAAGGAAGTCAGCAAAGCGGCAACATGTGTTAAAGCCCTTTGAGCCCCTTACAAGCAAAATCCCAAAAATTAACAAAAACCTATTAGGCCAAACCCAAATGTATAAAGGCTTCCTTTGCCAAGCATCCTTTTTATTTATTTTTTGTTTTTTGAGGCTAGGCAAGAGGCCTTACATGACCTGACGCTGTTTTGGCCAGCTTTAGCTATTGCTTCTCTTGGTCCCTCCCTGCTGCTGCTCCACCGTCTACTTTTGCTTGTGCTCTCTCCTACTTCATTGCTCGTTGCCTTTCTAGTTGCAATGAAAAATGTAAATACTTTTAGCATGCGGCAAAGTGAAAGGACACAGCGAACATAGCAAGGAATAACCTGGTTACATGTTTGCTCCCAGACCTCACTAATGCCTGGCTCACTGTCTGACTATCTGGCTGTCTGACTGGCTGGTTGGCAAAACTTTTGCACTGGCAAAACAAAATATTTAGATAGCAAATATATACAAGCACATGCACCTACACACACACACACACACACATATATATATACACTAACATACCCAAGCAAGATCCTTACACCCGCAAATTTATACAAATACAAAGAACGTACACAGGCAGGTTGCTGCCACCCAAAAAATATATATAAATACATATATATATCTGGAAAAACTTTTCTTTTCAAATACCCTATATATAATCATAGTATATATATATATATATAAGAGCATACAATTGAGATTCAATAGAAATGAAGTTCAGGACATTTTGCGAAAAACTATAAATCACTTAGAGCATTATATTTGGCAAGATGGCAACAACTAGGTGCAACATCAAGGTGCAACAACTGCTCGATATTGTATAACAAAATGGAAGGTGCAAGTATATGAAAAATCTATTGTATTGCCACAAACTTTTCAAAGTTAATCATTTGTGGCTTACGTAGGAAATATTGGCAACTTAAGCAAAGGAAAATAATCTAAAGCTTTAATGTGCTTTACAAAGTTGTTGCTAGAAAGCTCTAGTGTACTGAATTGTTGTTGTGTTTGTGCATGCAAATGAAAGAGCATTTGATAGTCGTATATAACGAGCAAATTAGATATTTTTGCATTTTTTGTTTTGGTGTTTTTTTTATATTTTTTTTGCTGTTGTTTTCTTTATTTGGTAATCGCTTTGGGCTGTGGGTCCTTTCCGCCGTGTTGCAAGCAAACCTGGTTGATGATGAAGAAATTCTTGTTGCACTTTGCCTTGTTTGCCTTTCGTGTAGCATTTGCGTGGCATGCAACGAAACGGCCAAACAGTTAAATAGTAAAACATTCAGCTTCAACCTGGTCTGGCCTGCTCCGGCCTAGCCTGTTCTGGCCTCTTTTCCAGACATTCGTTCAGCTGTTCGCTGATTTATTTGTGCAGAGCACAAAATTTCCGTTTCCGTTTCTACAAATACTGGGGAATGGGAATGGGAATGGGAATGGAAGAGAGATGGATATGAAAAAGATTTTGGGTGTGGCGTTAGTTTTCGTCTTTTGTGTTGCATAAATTAGGCAACAGAAAGTCAGTTTATGCTTTTGCGACGTGTTATTTATGCGGGCGTGCAACAAACACAACAATTTTAAACCAAGCACGCAAATGTTGCACTGTCAACGTACTTCACAGAGAGAATGCCAGATGCAACATCAGTGGCAAACGTAAACGTAAACGCACAAAACGCGATGCAGCAATCAGCATGGCCAAAGCTTATTAGTCAACTTTGAAGACGCAATACGAGTAACATTATTATTGAAACACACAGACATAGAAACATGCAGAAACAGAGAGAGAGAGAGAGAGTGAGAGTGAGGGGAAGCAAGAGAGAAAGAGATTAAGATGAAATTGCATGGATACTCAGAATTTAGTGGCATTTTATGTTGCACGACTTTAAGGCCATAGCCACGCCTTGAGCATAATAGAATATCATCTATCCCTTTCTTATTGCTTTCTCTCTCTCTCTATAGCTAGGCAAAAGGGGTAGGCGGCACGCTCAAACAATAAATCGTATGTAAAAATTTGTAATAAATTTGCAAAGTAGCAAATGCAGCAGCCGCAAAGTGCGAGGCGGCCAACGGAGCGCATACGTAATGCAGCTGGGATAACGTGGCATAATAAAATGGGCGAATCTAGTGCAAGGATATGTGCTATATACATACATACATATACATGTATATATATCTATATATATATATAGAGCTATCATTGAATCTTTTCATATATCCTAGGAAACATAAAAAACAAAATGACTTAAAATATATGAGTACAAAGAACAAAAATCAGCATGGCAAATGTAAAAAGGAAACGAAATGAAAATATTGTACAAAGGCAACCAAAGCAACGCAATGAGTAGCAGAAATGGAGACAGAAACAGAGAATGAGAGGCAGATGCAAAGGGACAGTGCGATGTTTCAATAAGGACACAAAAAAAGAAAACCCCAGGATTATGCGAGTATACAAATTTTAATGGCTAGTTCAAAGTTACAAAGAAATTGCAAATGCAAAAGATTAAAAAAGATAAGCAAAAGGTAGAGCAGGAGCTGCACTCAAAGGATATACAGGATACACATGCCAATAAACGTACAGCGAACAAAAACTTAAAAAATAAAATTGAAAAAAAAAAACAGAAGGGAACTTAAAAGAAATTATGGATAGAATTATGTATGTAGCATTTGCATGTAGTGCAAGGAATATTGCAAAGAAAAACAGATACAGAGTTACAGAGATAGATAAAGAGAGAGAGATAGTAAGAGAATATATAAGAAAGCAAAAAAGGAAGCCGGAAGATACCGTTTCAAGTCGCTTTTCGAATTGTTCTCATTATTCACATAAATTTCACTTCAATATGCTAAACCTCTTTTTCTTTTGTCTCATTTCTTACGCAGCAGTTACTCAGTTTCTCACTGCCAGCCAATGAAAAGAAATTGCAGCCACTTACACACACACACACACACACACACACACACACACACACACACAAACATACACACACATCCAAATATATATATGCATACAATGAGAATCGCAAAGAAAGGCACGGCTGAAGCACTTGAAGTTCAGTAAAGAAGAAAAAATAAATGTAAAGAAAAACGATTCAACACTTAAATAAAAATTCTGAAACGATTGCGGTGCAGACTTTCAGACAATTTTATTGGCAGTCGCCAATAAGAAATAATATTAATAAAAAGAGAAGAAGAAAAAAATAAAATAATGAAAGAAAAAGAGAAGTGGTAAAAGGAAAAGAAAATGGTAATTAAATAAATCAAGAAAGCCAAGTTCAATTCAATTGCAACGGAAATGAGTGGGAAAATGCCATCAGAATGGCAACACAACGGGCCAGAACCGTTAGCCAAATGAACTGTGAACTGTGAACGCGACGTAAAGCAATCTACCGACAGCATGGCGACGTTCAGGAGTTTGAACTCTTACAGGATATGCATAAAGTAGCTACCTACAATTCATTCACAATCCTTGTTACACTATACAGGTCATATATATACTACATATATATATATATAAATGTTTTTATTTGTTTGCATGTTTGTTCTTTCATTTGTGTGTTTGTTTGTTTGTAATTGCATTTAAGGTAAATAATGTAATTATTTATTGCATTTCGCCGGCAGTTGACACGCGTCTGTACCACCGAAAAGAGACCAACTCCTGGTCTATATACCATATATACTATACAATATTCAGAGTCCACCATATATATATATATATATATAATATATGTCCTGCACATTGCTTTCAGTTAATGAAAATCAGTTGTCAGACTTTGGGTAATGGTTCATTTGTTGTATCGCCTGCAGTTTGCTGCCTGCTGCCTGTAGCCTGTGGCATGCTGTCTGCAGCTACAACTGCAGCTGTAGCTATAGTTGTAGTTGCACCTGTACCTGTCATGTGTAATCAGTTTTCCAGAGCATGAAAATCTACACACATGCAAACATATAGCAATTTTCACACGCAATAAAGCTATTGAGCCCCAAGGCAATTGTCATTAATAATCGCATTTTCAATTTAAATGTTTAGTCAATTAATGCGCGCAATGTGTATTCCATAATGTATACGCAACGTTGCACACTAACAATTACAATCACACACACACACACACACGCACACATTTATATATATATACATATATCTATATATAATACACATACACAGTGATTCGCACGTTGTCCAGTTTTGTGTTTAAATATTTGTACAACTCACTGAACTGCCAGTATAATTTATGTGTTTATTATCAAGAGGCAGACGTATTAGTGTTTTAGTTAGTTAATATTCTAGGCAATGTTGCCACGCCCTTAACTAATTACACTATAAAACAAAAACATTTGCACGACGCCTTTTCAACTTAAACATCAAATTGCATTTATCGCACTTAACACGCAAACCAAATAACGCCATCAACTTTCTATATAAGTGACCAAAGTGATTAACTGCGAGTTATCCAGGCGACAAAAATATTTAACTCAAAATTAAAATAAAATTTAACTTACATAAATTTTATTATAATTTGCTTACACAGCAGCTATAATATATAAATAAAATATACAAATTTAAACAAAATTAATAACTCATTTAAATTCACACAAAAAAAAGACAAAATTTAAATCTCTTTTTCCACACAAATAATATGCTTTGAGGGTAAGCAACTGTGTTAAAAATGCAATAAAAACCAAAAAGGAAAATACAAAGGCAGTGTATTAAAAAGTATACATATATCCTTTTTTGTATGCTTAAATTTAAATTTAAATATTTTTATAACTATTTAATATTGCAATCTTATATGGAAAGGGTATCAGTTTGGCACAAACTGCACCAGATTTCTGACAAGAAGTTGCACCCAGCACTTGTTGTAATTTACAAAAAAAAAAGAAAATAAATAAATAAATAAATAAATTAAATAAAATATATAAAAAATAATAAAGATAAATAAAGAAAATTTATACAATATGTTCCTTTCCTTCTTAAAAAAAAAAACTAAGCAGTAAATTTATTGGTAAAAAATGTCTCTGAAATTTGTATTAAAAGTTAAAAAAAAATAAATAAATAAATACAGCACAAAAGACTTATTTGCAACATTAACAAAAATATCTACTCAACTTTTTTTGCTTTAAATTTTAATAAGAAATAATAAAAAATTTTGCTTTGAATCTATTTAATTTTTTTTGAAAGAATTTTGGACATTTTTGTCGTGTGTGTCGCATGTTTGGCATTACAAATCAATTATTGCAGCACATCAGACGTGTATATGTTGATGAGTGTTTGTGTGTGTGTGCGTGTATATGTGTATTTGTGTGCGTGTTATGACTGCATACAAATCACGTAGCCTTGCATTTTGCCAAAATGCGTTTTGCACCTACGACAACAGCTGTAAAGGCAACTGCAATAGACTCACAGAATAAAGTAGTTGCTGCATATTCAAAACCATATTTATATATATATATATATATCTATATATGCATGTATGTATGTAAATGTATGTATATATGTGTGTGTATGTAAATAATGACAGACAGCATAAACAAACACGCACATCGGTAAATGGCGGCTGGCTGTCGCCGGGGGCCAACCGCAAGAAGGCAGGAGGCAGCTGTCACGTCACATGTTTCCGCTCTTTGCACGTAAGCGACGAATGGTCCTGGACATGAACAAGGACATGGACATGGACATAGTTGAAGCACACAATTTACATATACAAATGCACAAACACACACACACACACACACTCACACACAGACATATTCGCATACAACTAAAAGCATTTGAATTCATTTAAATTTACCAGATTTGACGCACAAGTAATTTGACTTGAGCCACTCAAATTACCATCCTGTAAACGTACAAGCTACAGGATACAGGCAACAAGCAACAGACTACCGACTTCAGACTAAAGGCTTGTGGCAATAGGCAACATGCTGTAAGCAACCAGCTTTCATCCTGTTGTTCAAGTGGACTAATCTAATGCCATCCGTTTGATAGCGACCCACTTGAATAACTAATGAACTTTACCATAGTTAAGCTCGTAAATTAAATTTAAAGTGAAGTCAGCTTACTAAATATTTAATAATCAACTGGCTATATATACGATATATACACACATAAATATATACATATATACAAACATAAATATGTATAAAAATTGCTTTTATTTGTGCATCCAAAAAATTTTGTACCTGAGATGCAAAAACAATAAGGAGACCTAGTCCTAGGACCTAGCTTCTGTTGGCGCTGGTGTTGCTGTTGATGAAAGTAATCAAAACTTTGTCCGTTGTTTGTGCAACTGCAGGCGTGTTGCATGTAGCTGCTGCCTTTCGTTTTGGGCTGCCGTATTCCCCCAACCCTCCACCCCACACAATATTTCCCTCAATTGTTTGTTAACCATAATTGCGCACAAAACTATCTGCCTGGTCAACAGCTGAGCGTCTGTCTACCTTTCAGCTTAAGGTATGCCAAAAGCAAAACAAATAAACAATGTAGAAAATAAACAACAATAAAATTTATTTTTTCTTTCTATTTTCTTCTTCTTCTCGGAGTTATGTATGCAATTATAAATTATATATACTACTTCCTTTCTATTATTCTTTTTAATTTTTTTATCTTTTTGTTTTTATCTAGTTTGTACTTAACACAAAAAAAAAAAAAAAAGCCCCCAAACAACTAAGTAAAAAGTTTTCATCGTTGAACTTTAAGTCGTTGAGGGCCATGTTAACCGAAAGGTGTAAACTTTGGTACGAGCATATCGAAACTGTTGGGTCAATGGAGAAAACTTTCTAAAGAAGTCACATAAAAATCGTTGATGATTTTGCCATAGAAACAAAGGGTGAAATTGAAAGAAATAAAACACAAAAAAAAAAACCAAAAAAAAAACACAGATAAAAGTTTGAAGAACACTAGTAAAAAGTCATTTAATATTTCACACCAGGAGATCTATTGTTAAATAAGTAAAAGGTTTAAAATTTAAGTAACCAACTCATATATATATATATATATATATATATATATATATAAAATCAATATTAAATCTGTCCATAACTTATACAAAGTAAATATCCTTCAGACTAAGCACACATTACATACTATATAAATTACAAGTTTTGAAAGTTTAAATTAAGTTTAAATTTTTTTTAAAACAAAAACTAAGTTTATCCTATATGCTTTACCTTAATCTTAAAACTTTTTCTTCAAAGGATATCAGGTAAACATTCAATGAAAGGATACAAAAACTTAAACACACATAGGGACAGGTGACAGAAATGCCAATAAATCGAAATCCTTTATAGAAACTTTTATAAATTTTAATATCAAAATATATTGAAAAGATATAAGTGAAGTTAACTTACAGACTCTATTTAACCCTTTAAAGCGCAACAACTCCGATTTTCAAAATTTTTCTTTTATTTGGCGTAAAACTTATAATAAAAAATACAACTTCTCTTATTTTTTTTCATTTCGGATTTACCATGTTTTTTTTTTTTTTAAGAAAAACTTTGTGTTGCAGATCTGCAACAAATGTGCTTAACAGGAAACTACTACTAAACTACTAAATTCAACATGTGCTTGATTGATTAATTTATACATTTTTATTTACTAAGATTATGCTCACAAATTAACGCATTTCCAAAGACGAGATAGTGAAAATGGAATATATATTCTGTTGATGTACATAAAGATTTCTTTTATGTCTTATTTCCTCAAATACGGATTTAGCAAAAAAAATAGAAAAAATATTAATTGGGCAGATCAGGCGCCATTATTTCTAAAGGTAATGCATTTGCAGCTCATTGGAAACCAAATTTCTCTGTCTCCAAGGAAATCTTGACTTTTGATAGATTTTTCAGGATTGATTCTGGATTGGAGATTCAACGAAATCTTCCGAACCACTATCATCTAAGCTACTTATTTCAAATCAATAAAAGTATCCATATCATCTTAGATTTCAAGCCCATTTATAATTTTGTTTTCAGACATTTTTTCTTGAATTGAAGTGGACAAATATCTTGTTTGTCCTAATAAAAATTATACAAATATAAAACATGGAAAACTACCACAACACATAGGGATAAACACAAATACAACGAAAAATATTATTCTAATATGTTGCAGATCTGCAACACAACTAAATTGTTGATTTTCTCGGGTTCTAATGGACCATTTATCAAAATTCGACATAATATAAAAAATAGAATATTTAATAATTATTTTTGCGTTTTTTGGTATAATTAAGATTGACAAGCATTTTTTTTAATAAAATCATTATTTCTAAACAACAATAAATTAATTTTTTTTTTAATTTGCCAATACACACTGGAAGATAATGGCTTCTAAACGGTATGTTGCTGATCTGCAACACTGCGCTATAAAGGGTTAAGGATTCTATAATTATATAATTTTAATATGGGAAAACTAGTAGAAATTGCCAAAAACAAAAAAAAAAAAAAAAACAACTTTTATATATTGTACAAAACTCAGAAAAGTATAAGAAAGCCCTAGCTAACCTAACCTTGACTTGGTTAACTATGTTTAAAGTTTAAAGAAGAGTCCTTGCACCTATTGAGCTAAATATTGTATGGAGGAGAACTACTAGTCATTAAGTATAACTTGCAGCTGTGCTAAGATGCCTCAAAGATGCAGCCTATATATATTATTAAATACAAAAAAATATAAAAAAATATAATATATATATATATATATATAGAATTTAGACACAGGCACATCGCCGACCTCGATAGACGTGCGTCCTGAGCTTTGAATAGCTACAATCTCAATTGTGAGAGGTCCTGGATTCGAATCCCAAGTAAGGCATGTATGTTGTACGCACGTCCGTTTCGGGGAAATCGGGTCAAAGCGAATATTATGTCGCGTTCTCCGCAATATTTGCAGAACCAATTTTTTATTTATTTATTTATTTAATGTCAACTATGAGCAGTCGACCAAAAATTTTGGTACAAAATTGAAATAAAATTAAAGTTAAAGATTAAAAATATATAATTATATTTAAATTTAAATTTTAAATTTTAATTTAAGTTTTAAGTTTTAAGTCTTAAGTCTTAAGTCTTAAGCTGGGAGTATTAAAATTGAATTAATAATGATCCAACATTTGTTGCACAGAATTGGGAAAACCCAGAAAAACCCAATTATTATAAATTTTTCAAATTGCGGGGGTCAGGGAAGGAAATTTAAAAATGTAAAACAAACTCGTATAGGGTACGAACATAACAAATCTACGTTCCAAATTTCGTTGCTCTAGCTCTTATTTTGCGCGCACTACTATACCCCCGGGACCCAAAACGCCACTTTTGCTGATCTATAACTTCCGAGATTTTTGATCAATCTTACCCAGATTCACAACATCGATCAAGAATGGTCTAATTAATGATGTGTGCCAAAAATAAATTTGATCGGTTGAAAATTGTGCTTAATAATCGTTTTTTTCGATTTGCGGGGGTCAGGGGAGGAAATTGAAAAATCTAAAACAAACTTGTACAGCGTACGAACATAACGAATCTAGATTTCAAGTTTGGTTGCTCTAGCTCTTATAGTCTCTGAGAAACAGGCGTTCATACGGACGGACGGACGGTCGGACGGACGGACGACGACGACGGACAGGGCTAGATGAACTCGTCTTGTCGTCCTGATTCAGAATATATATACTTTATGGGGTCTCCGATGATTATTTCTATGTGTTACATACTTTTGGATTTTGCATATTTCCAATAGCTCCGCTTTGCTCTTTTTTTACAAAAAAGGCAAAGGGGCTAAAAAGATTAAAAAGTAACGGACCTAGATGACTGCCCTGGGGGACACCAGATGAAACATATACGGACTTAGATAATGATGATTTAAACATTACGCGTTGTATTCGCGATCCAAGGTAATCGTCGATCCAGTTAAGAAGGTCTTGAGGAAATCCAATCAAACTCAACTTAGTAATCAAGAGAGAGTGATTTACGGAGTCAAAAGCCTTACTGAAATCCGTGTAAATAACATCAGTCTGCATATTATTCCGAAATCCTTTAATAACAGAGGAACTAAATTCAAGTAAGTTAGTGGTTGTAGATCGAGATTTCACAAAACCATGTTGGCTAGGTGAAATAATCGAACTACAAAAGTGCTGTAGCTGAGACGTTATCAATTTCTCAAGCACTTTAGGAATAGCAGACAACTTGGAAATACCCGTATAGTTCTTAATATCAGACATTGAACCATTCTTATGGAGAGGAATTATATATGATTCCTTCCAAATGGTTGGGAATGAACTGGAACTAACAGACAACTCAAATAATTTAAATAAAGGCTTACATAGAGAACCAGCACAGTATTTGAGAACACATGCAGGAACTCCATCGGGCCCGGGGGAATAAATTGGTTTAATTATATTAAGTTCGCTATATAGCGAACTTTCGAGGATAACGGGATTATAAATGCAGCTAGAAGTATTTAGCCTATACGGATAGTGACTATCACGAGTCAAACTAGTGGATGAATACGTAGATTGAAAGAAATCTGCAAATAAATCGGCTGCCGCCTGATCAGAGTTTGCTGTCATTCCATCATAACTAACAGAATTAGGTAAAGTAGATGCCTTACGCTTATTGTTAACAAAGTATAAAAAATTGCTTAGGATTTTGCCGAAATTGTAATCGGCAGCGCCCTAGGTAATTATTATAACAAAGCGTATTGCATGAGATAAAGTTTGTTTTGGCAATAACATACCGAGATAAATCGGTAAGTGTTCTTGTAGACTTAAATCGTTTATATCTGGATTTAATATTTTTAAGCATAGCTTATTCCTTGGAGAACCATGGAGGTCTATTCGTCCTCTTTTGGAGCACCAACCTTCACTCTCCACACTAGCTTTCGCGGTTGTTTGAAATGGATTGGACCTCATAGTAGAACAACCCTAAAACTTTCGATTAACATATTATATATATTTGTAAATAATAAAAGCGAAAGATTTTTTCCGTTATTTTGAGCTTTCTTCTATGTCGTATTTTTTCTTAATGAATCGTGATTACTTTTTATACTTTTTGATTTTGTACAAATCCAATATGATTTAACTTTTATTTTCTAAAAGACAAAGAGGGTTAAACTGTCGTTATTCCAGTTGGTTAGCTAAATGTTTAAAGCATTTAGAATAATCATGTAAAAAAAAAAACAAAAGAGAAAAGGGAAACAACAAATAGCAAAAATCTAACAAAATAGAATTAAATATAATATATGAGTAGAATGATATGCACATAAGAGAAGTAAAGCCCTAAGTCAAAATTTACTATGAAAATGCTGCAAGTGATATACGAGGATGTGGTTAAAGCCAACGATTTGAGTTCAAGCCATAAGGGAAAACAGAGAGTCAGAGAAAAAGAGACAAACAAAGTAAGCGACACAGACAGACAGAGAGGGGGAGGGAGAGATAAACAACATCTTGACTGATGCAGTTGATTGTTGTGCAAGTAAATTTCTTTCAAGTATTTTTTAAGATTTTCTTTTTTACTTTGCATACAAATTTTATATATTATCCTTTATGATTTAGTTACATGTGTGTTTTGTACCTAGAAAAACATTATTTACACAGCTCTTAATTAAATGTGCAACATATTGGAAAAGAAAAGTAAGGTAAAAAATAGTTGATGCATTTTACAGTGTTTGATGCCTTTTGTTATTTTGTTTTACATCCAATCAAATGCACACAAAAAAGAAAAAAACAACAAAAGCTGCTCGAGCACAATTTATACATACTGTAAGGAGCTGATATATATATATATATGTGTGTGTGTGTGTGTGTATGTGTAAGAATATAAAGTGTATCCATATATATATACATATATAAGCTTACACACTCACATATATATATATATATATATATATATATATATATATATATATAGACGCACACTCGTTGGCACTTGAGCACAATAAAAGTGGCTTAAATTGATAAAAGTTTGGGATTGGGTGTAACTGGTCTTAGGGGTTTTGTCCAGCTGGCTGGGCTGTATGACTGGATACTGTTGGATTGTTGGATAGCTGGTTAGTTGGTTAGTTGGTTAGCTGGTTAGTTAGATGCTTGAATACTCACCCATCGAACACATCGGTGCCCACGTAATGCGTATAGTAGAATATGCTAGCCATTGTAATGGCAAACAAGGCTAAAACGCAGCGTCGCACGTTTATGCCAAAGCAGCGACGTGCAATTAAATTACAACAATGGCAAATGGAGTTTGATATTGATGATCCGTTAGTACCAGTAGAAGTAGATATGGAACAACTACTACTACTACTACTACTACTACTACCAATACCATTACCATTACCACCATTACCATTGCCATTGCCATTACTCGTTACACAGGATAGTGCCGTTGATGAGGTAGAATTTAAGTCGTAATAGTTGTAGTTGCCGCCATTGGTTTTGGCCTTGTACGTGACAATGCCGCTGGGTAGAAAACCATTTGCTTTATACGTTTTTGTTGTTGTTGTTGGCAGGAGCATTGTGCGATCTGTGATGTGTGTATGATGCGGGTCGATTGTGTGTGTATGCGTACCATTGCCAAAATGCTTATTGAAATGGCCGCAGCAATACTCTGATGCATTCTCACTATCTACATTCACATTCACATCAATATCAACATCAGCATCAGCATCACAACAATCCACACCCACTTCCGTATCCGTATAGGCATCCGTTTGAGTACCGGTCACGCTCCTCGTACACGCCGTCGACTCCATTTGCGGCTGTTTAATGAGTTTTTCATATTTCAACGATTTGCCAGGCAAACGGTGTGCAATGTTATATGTTGTTCTTGTTCTTGTTCTTGGTGGTGCTGTTGTTGTTGCTGCTGCTGCCGCTGGTGATGCTACTGTTGTTGTTGTTGCTGTTTTCGATGCTGTTGTTGTTGTTGTTCTTGTTGCTGTCGACGCTACTGATGATATTGTCATATTGTTATTGAACTTCCCGCTCGGTGGTTACTACAAGTACTACTATATATACAATTATATATATATATGTATATACATATATATATATTTATATATATATATAAATGCATATATACATATTTATATATATGTGTGTATGTATGTTAAATATGTATGTATATATTGCTTTCTAATTGGCAGCGTTGCGTTTCGGATATGTTTTTTGTTCGTGTTTATATTCATTCAAATCGTTTCACACAAAAAAAAAAATTAAATAAATAATATATATATATAAATATATATATATAATAACACCTAAAATCGATTTCAACACTCGCGTTTCTCTATATATATAAAATATTTCTGTTTATTTTTATTTTGTATTTATTTATGTTATGGCACTTATATAATCTCTCTTAAGTAGCCCGGCGTTAAGATTTAGAAATATTTAAGTTTTCTTTTGCAATTTTTTACAATTTGTATATAAACTTTTATTTATTTATATATTTGATTAATATTAATATATATTTTATTATTTATTTTTCTTTTTTCTTTGTAATATAAATTTTCAAAATAAAATTCACTTCGCCTTCACTTTTCAATTCGCCATTTGATATGTTTCCAAATTTTTAAATATTCATTTTGTTTGGCCATTGTGGCTGCTATCGTTGCTCTTGTTGCTTTCGTTGCTACTGTTGTTGCTATTGTTGTTGCTGGTATTATAGCTGGTATTATAGCTAGCAACGTTGACTGCCATTATCAGTCGCTCTGTGACAGACCCACTTCCAGTTGCTCCACTATCAGGCATTGACTGGGTCGTCTTATCTGTAAAAGTTAAAGGGAAAAGCATTAAATAAATAATTGGATTTTTTTTCTTTCTTTTTTCTATGCTTATATTTTGTTTTTGTTTAAATTGTAAACAAATGGCAAATAGTTTTATATAAATATATATATATATGTATATATTTATATATATATATATATATATATTTAAGAGTATAACAGCTGTAAATAAAAAAGCTGAATAAGCATGAACAAACAGCTATATTTACTATATATAAATTTTGAGATTTGAGTGAGCTGCTGATCTCTGTCTAAATGTTTTATTATTTTCGGGGTCAAAGCAACTCTTTGAGTCAACAAACTTGCAGCAATAGCAAAATCGACCCTTAGTTTCAATTGCCCTACTATTTTGTTAGAGTATACAATTGTTGGTTTGCTGTTGTCTTACTCAAAGCAAATGCCACAAAAAATATATATTGTAGTTTTCAAAACTTGTTGATGACATGTGCAGCTTATAGTTTCAATATAAATATAAATATAAATATAAATAAATATATAACAATATATATATATATAAATATATATATATATATATATATATAAATCTGTTAGCTATAAAGCTGCTGAAACAGTCGTCAATGTATTTGTTAGCATCTTAAATGTAAAGTAAACAGATTGTTGATAAACCTGCAAATAGAGCAATAAATGCTTAGAGCCTTACAAATATTTGCGCATAGATACAAAATTTCTAACACAAACTGTTTGTAAGTATTTCAGACTGTCTGTGTGTGTGCGTGTGTGTGTTCGTGTGTGTGTGCGTGTGTGTGTGAGTGTGTGTGTGTGTGTGTGTGTGTGCGGTTTTACCCATTAACTGCATATGTGGCTTAGTTTAATTGCAAATGGCTGCGGCTGTTGCCTATATTCATATAATGACAACATACTTTCCGTTATGCTGCTGCTTTGTGTTATGGGGAGGGGGCAGTGTAACAACAAACGAGTCAATAATGAGGTTTAGATGAGCAACAACAACAACAACAACATATATTTACCAAGCTCTTGTGGCCAGGCTAAGCATTTGTTGACACGTGTTCATTAAGAAAAAGCCAACTTATATAAATAATTTATGCCATGTGGAAAAACTTAAGCCAATCACACAAAGGACTAACTTAAGCATATGTCTATGTTATGCCAGCAGAAAGGATAACAAAAAGAAGAAGAAAAAAATAAAATAAAATTACATTTTCTTTCTTTAACTTTAGAATCAGTTAACTGTTTTTCCGTTTTGCTGTTTTTATTTTTCATTTTACTTTTATTTTTTTATTTCTTGTGTAGTATTTATTAATTTAAATAAGAACAATTTGATTTAAAAAGTTTACTGTTGCTGTTGTTGCTGCATTCAACCCAAGAAGTTCATCATCTTTGTTCATCCATTCACATTTTTCTTAACTTGAACTTCTGTTACAAGGCAAAAACTTTATACCAAAAAAACTGGCATCAGAAACCACTTGAAGACACTGGGCAATAATTTACAAATGGCATTTTTCTAACTCAGCCACACCACAACAAGTATAAACAGCATCAGTCAAGGATCTAGGAGCAGTGAGCTGGTAACTGTTAGATTGTTGGGGGCATTTGGGAGTTAACAGCTACCAGCTAGCAGTTACCAGTTGGCTACCACCAACAAAGTCTTTCGGCACATTCTTGGCCTTGTTTTTGCTCAGTTACAAATTTATCATTAAAATGTCAGAACTTAAATTGATTCAAAAAGTTTGGCCTTCTCGTCTGCACGCCACGAAAGAATGGTTGTAGAAAGTGCGCCAGCAATGAGATCAGGCATCTGGATGAGGATGGCAGTAGTAGGAGCAGCAGTAGGAGCAGCAGTTGGAGCAGCAGACACCGCAAAGTTCCTTAGCAGTGTCATGACAATGCCATGCGCCCCGCTTACTCATATAAACTTCTACCGCTTGAGTTCAACCATTCGCTGTTGGCATTGTCGTTTAGGCGGTACTTTTTTTGTGCATCCCCTTCTGTACCCTATATAAAAAAAACACACACGCATAACGGGTATACTAAGCATATTCATACTCTTTCTTCACCACCTTCTACAGTTCCAACTACACTTTGAGCTCTGGTTCTTCTAGCAGAAATTCTCCTGAATTCTTTTTATTTTAATTTTATATTTGATATAAGTTTTTTTTATGTATTTAGAGGGTATCTGGTGGTCAATCATTATTTGGACCAAAGGAATTGTTTCTTGTTTTATGTGTATGGGTGTGTGTGTATTTGTGTTTGTGTGGGTGTGTGCGAGTGCGGCTGCTGTTTGTTTGCATCGTTTGCTGCATACTTTAAGGCGCGCAAAAAACTTCTGGGGGAAAACTTGTTTAATTTCCTCTTCAATTGTCCATGCAACCAAGCGAGCAAGTCAGCTACCACCCACATTGTTGCTCGGCTTCTCTTACTTTCTTTTCCCCATCTCTCTCTTTCTCTACGGTCTACTCAACTCTGTCATTCTCTTCATCAAGCAGCCCCCCTTACCTATCAACTATATTCGCTGTGCTCCAATGCTTTTCATTCTGTGGCATAAATACTTTATCTAAACTTTTGCATCAGTTGTTGTTGTTGTTGCTTGTTTGTTCGTTTATTTGTCTGTCTGTGTGTTTGTCTGTTTGTTTGTTTGTTTGTTTGTTTATTTATTGTTTTCCTCTACTGATTTGGTAGTACGACAACTATCTGTCTCTGTTAGTTTTTCTATAAGTATTGTACCCTATAAAAAAGAAAAGCAAAGATTAGCTTTAGGTTGCAGCAGGTGTGACTTAAGATAACATTAGAAGTTGTAGTCTATATATATATCTGATCTGAATAGTTTAGACATAAAAGCTGATATCAATGCACCTTAGAATTGTTGTATGATAGATCAAATTCAGCTGCTCTATCTCCAATAAACCATTTTAAAAGGGTATTTTAAAGTCACTCAGATACCAATTTTCATTATATATAGAAACTTGCTTGTCTACTTTTTGGACATTTGTATCTTTTAAGGTTAACCAAAAATTTATGTGGCATGCACTTTTCAATTTACATCAAAAATTTATGTCGCCTGTCGCATCAACATCATCATCATCAGCAACAACAGCAACAGCAACAACAACTTGAACATTATCAGCTTATACAATTTTGTTTTTTATTTTATTTTTGTTTTTTGTTTTGCTTAATAGTTATGTACTTTCTGGCTAATAACACATGTCTCTAAAGTTTCACGTCGAGTTATTTCGGCTTGGTAGTTTTCAATTTGCTCGCTATTTCAATTCATCTATGGTATTTCTGTTTATACACTCTGATGTGTGTGTGTGTGTGTAAGTGTGTGAGTGTGATTGTATTTCGTTGAAGAGCAAATGGCACAAAGCATTGAGTAGGGAACTGAGGTAATGGGTATGAACTGTAGTATAGGGCCATTAAACAATTTGCTGAGCATGTTGAAAACTTAATGCCACAAACTTCGCGCCTTGGTCTTTAAGGCATGCCTCACACAACAGTAGCAGCGGCAGCTTCCACAATTTTCACAGCTTCCCAGCTATTCTTATTCCAATGTTCACTATTCGTTGTACGTTTTCTATTATTTTCCTTTTTTTTTTGTGTTGTTGTTGTTGTTTCCTTTCCTGTTGGCCGTTTCTTTTTAATGGTTTTGAAAACTATTTATTTTACGATACATTTTGTTTACATTGTTGAACTCCGCTGGGCCATCGTTCATGGACTCACCCACTCAGTTGTTCCCTTAACAAAACCGCACTCGCTCCCGTCCTCTTCCCCCTTAACACGCTGAGTAGACTCTCAACATATTTCTCTAAATTGCATTGAGGCGTGTGGCTGTCGGTGCAACAACAACAACAACAACAACAACAACAACAACAACAACAACAGCAACAGCAACAGCAATAGCAACAGCAACAATAACAGAAAGAGAAACAGCCACAGAAACAGCAATTCAAGTTGAAGCTGTAGTAAAAGTTACTTTAACATTTAAATGTAAAAAAAAAGTAAGAAGTCTGTAGTCGAGTGTACCCGACTACGAGAGCCCCTTTGCCTACATATACAGCCATACACACACACATCCTCATACATACACACAGTTCTGCACGTACTTAGCCATTGCGCGTACCTTTTAGCCCCCCACGCTCTATAGCGCAGTACTTAATGTTGTATAACTTCCGTGTTTATTGTTCAATTTTAACGAAATTCACAACGTAAATAAAGAATGGTCCACTTAATATGTGTGCGAAAAAGAAATTTTATCGGTTAAAAATTGTACCTTATAATCGGTTTTTTCAAATTGCGGGGGTCAGGAGAGGAAATTGAAAAATCGAAAACAAACTCGTAAAGCGTACGAACATAACAAATTTACTTTCCAAAGTTCATTGCTCTAGCTCTTATTTTGAACGCACTACTATACCCCCCCGGGGCCCATAACGCCACTTTTGATAATGTATAACTTCCGAGATTTTATACAATCAATCTTACCCAGATTCACAACATCGATCAAGAATGGTCTAATTATGATGTGTACCAAAAATAAATTTGATCGGTTGAAAATTGTGCTTAATAATCGTTTTTTTTCGGTTTGCGGGGGTCGAGGGAAGAGGAAATTCAAAAATCAAAAACAAACTCGTATAACCTACGAACATAACGAATCTAGATTTCAAGTTTGGTTGCTCTAGCTCTTATAGTGTGGGAGAAACAGGCGTTCATACAGACGGACAGACAGACAGACGGACAGACAGACGGACAGGGCTAGATTAACTCGTCTTGTCGTCCTGATTCAGAATATATATACTTTATGGGGTCTCCGATGATTATTTCTATGTGTTACATACTTTTGGATTTTGCACATTTCCAATAGCTCCGCTTTGCTTCTTTTTTACAAAAAGGCAAAGGGTCTAAAAATAGAAGAACTGATCGAGCAGAAAATTGTATGCACTATATGCATCTCATTGTTTATAATCTGTTGTACATAAAAAAAATATCTAAAATAACATTTTATAATAAATATTTAATAATCTCAAAATAAGGCTATAAATTTTCTGTTTTTTATATATATATATAGTTAATTTATCGATAACTCTAGTTATCTTTAAATAATCGATAGATATTTTAATTTTTTTAAGATTTAGTTTAAATTTTTGAACAGAAAATGTTTACTTTAAGCAACGATTACTGTAAATGTTAGTCTTCTTATTAATTTAGGTAATTTTATTTGAGTTTCTATTAATCTTAATGTATACTTCTTCTGGTATCTCTTAGCTGTTAATGTTGTTTTATAGTTATTTTTTAGTGATTATATATAGTATTTTTGTTAACTGCTAATGCTATCATATTTCGATTAGCTCCTGGAATTGTTCCTGAAAGTTTTTATGTTAATGTTCCACTCTTTGTCACTTTTACTAGTATTACAATACTGTCAGTGCTACTGTTACTGCTAGTGGTACAATATGTGTTTTTCTTAACTGTGACTGCTACTTTCACTGTCATTGTCAGTGTCACTGTTATTATTAGTGCTTATGTTATTGATCCTCAATCTGTCAGTTTTACTGTTACTATTACTGTTACTCTTACTACTGTTACTGTTACCCCCACTGTTTCTGTTACTATTTCTTTTATTTATACTATTACTATAACTTTTACTGTTACTGTTCATGTTCATGACCTTGACTCTTACTGTTACTGTTATTATTACATTTACATTTACACTTACTCTTACAGTTACTCCTACTGTTAGTGTTTCTTGTATTCAATGTTATCATAGTTGTAAATATTAATGGATTTATTATGCCGCCTACTATAAATGTTAATGTTAATGTTAATGTTAATGATATCAAAAACATTGCTCTTACTGTTACTCTTACCCAAAGAGAGAGAGTTTTTCTGTGCTGTGATTACTTTTATGTAAGAAAATATTGATTATGAAAAAGAACAAATATCCCCTGATAAAATGTAAATAAATTCGATAAGCTAAGGAATAATTTATGCAGAAGTTACATCTTGTTAGGCAAGTGGAAATCCATAGAAATGACTAATTTAATATAAGTTCCGATAGACCGCAAGAGAAATCGATTATGCTCAAACATGGATAGAGCGTTATAGCAACAACAATTGCAGTGAAGTGTGCTCTAGAGATGTCTGGTTACTTGCACGGGAGGGGGTAACCCTCCCCCAACGAGCCCTTTGCTCTTACTCTTATGCTTGCTACAATTTTTCTCTTTCGGTCTGTCTCACTCTCCAAACTTTAGTGGTTATTTTTTTGGCTGCCCATTTATCAGTCAACGCATTTTGTTGTTCTTGTTTTAGTTGTTGGTGTTGTTGTTGTTGTTGATGCCTTTGTTTTGTGCTGTTTGTTTGTGTGGCCTGTTGCGTTTTTTGTTAGCTTTTCGCGCGTTCATGGCGTGAACTCCCCCAACCCTCAACCGCCAACCCTCAAACCCCCAACAAACCGACTTTCAATGAATACGCGTACACACATATATAAGCCACCCCATGGGGGGTTTGGGTACCCCACAAATGCCTGACAGGCCAGACATATTGATAATCGTTTTCAATTTGTGTTGATTTTCTTTGCAGCAAAGGGGAAAAAACAAAACCAAAGAAAGCACAAAAAAATAAAAGAAAGAAAACAAATAAAAAAAGGAGAAGATAACAACAACAAAAAGAATAATAGCAACAAAAAGAAGCAGAACAACGACAAAAAAAAAACAAATAAAAATAAAGATAAACGAAATAAAAGAAAAGAAAACAATCAATTGTCTGTAGTAAATTGAATGCAATGCATACAATTCAAGTGAGTTTTCCCCCAACCCCAACGACCATTCCTCTGCCTCTTCACCTCACCTTCTTATACGCCACACCCCAAAGTATGACTTGCACAAAGCTGGCAACTTAACCCACTAAACAGACAACACTGAAACACCCCACCAACTACCTCCTAACCGCCTAACCGACTACCGACTACCGACTACCGACTACCGACTACTGACTCATTGGCCAGACAATTGTCAGACCACTGTCAGACCACTGTCTGCCCGGTTTGACTGATGTATGTATGATGAGGGGGAACGGACTAGGACGTGGTTCTTATGCTGCTTCATTTTCCGAATATGTTAAGCGTAAATTGTATTACACTCATATTCATACTCATACTCTTAGTTCTATTTGTATTGGTATTCGTATTCTGGTATTCCTATACGTATTTGTATGTGTCTTCCTTATACGTTCGAAATGAAAGTGTCTCTGCGTAGGCGTTCAATGCTCAGTTCCCATGTCGAGTGTGAGTTCCATCGCTTTGGCAACAGGGGGGAAAATAAAGAAAAGAAAAAAAAAAGAGAAGAAAAAAAATTTGTTTCGTCTATAAACAATTTGTGTGCGTTTAATGAGTTTTCACACTTTAACGCCTGCGTCTGTCTTTTTCCTTTTGAGTTTCAAACACTGCCATTTCTTTACCCCTTGCCACACACTCCCCAACTACCGCCGCTACAGCTCATACTCATGCATTTAGTGATATGTGTATGTTTGTGTCTCAAATTTTATGTTGCCATAAATCAATGGGACTGACATCAATTGCTGCATGTGCTGAGGTTTCTTTTCATTTCTATAGATATAGACATATATACCTATAGGTATACCCATACTTATACCTATATATACAGTATATATATATCTTTTGTTTTATCTTAGCACGTGGGTATGCACCAGGTGATCAGATTTCTGGAAGTTAATCAAGAACATAAAAAAAAAACAAGAATATAAAGTGAAATCATATAAACAAAGATTGCACTATGAATAACTGAATATATATCTATATATATAATTAGTATTAGTTATCAGGAAATGAGCAATTAAAGTCCTTATATATATCCCAGTATGTAAAGGTTTTATAGCTTGTAAGCAGATGCCAAAAGATAAGAGATAATTACATTTAAATTCAGTTGTTCTATTTGTTAATAGATTTTCTTTTTTTTTGTTTTATTTAAAAGATTTTGTTTGTTGGAAAAATCTCAAAAAAAAAAGCATTAGTTCCATATTTGAAAAGAAAATGTCTTGGCAATTAGGAGTTTCATTGTATTAAATATATTTGGTTACTTGTGGGGACACTTGACAATTTCCTTTGCGCATGCAACAGGAAAGTATCTTTTAGAGTGCCCACAAAGTATCTTTTGAAGTGTTCTTCTGTGTTGTCTCTGTGTTGTTTCAGTGATGTTACTGTGTTGTTTTTGTGTTGGCATTGCCATAACGACTAACAAAGCTGGCTAACTTCTCTCTTTCTATATAGAGATGTGAGACATATCACTTAGAAGATGTCACACTGGCACTTATTTCTGCTGTTGCTGTCAATTACTTGTATATATATATAAATATATATATATATATACCACAGTACTTAAACTTTGATGGAGGGGAGTAAACATTGAAATGAAAATGTTGTTCTAATATTGCTGTTTACCCTTGTTGTGGCCCGCTCAGTCCTGCCCTGCCCGCCGTGCACTCTATTATATCACTTTCAATTTGCGAAAATTTTCAAGTGGCCAAGTGGAGACAGAAAAACAACCATAAAAGTTCCATTAAAATGCCATACACAAAATGTTATATATATACATATACAATTCTATATATATATATATATATATATATATATATTGTGAGTGGTTTTAGTCCCTGCTGTTTTGTTTGGTTAATTAAAACATTAGCAAACAGTTTGAGTCAATGCATTCGAAGAGTAACAAAAAAAAAACTTTTATGCACAACTGACAAATTTAACACCCAATCTTTCAGTGCCCCCCTTCATACCACTACCACTATAAAGACATACTCCATACATGCTACCATGCCACCATGCTACCTTGCCACTATCCTCGTATCAACACGACACAATTGGAAGCGTGCTTAAAACACAAATCGTGTACGGTTTACCAATACTCCGAATCGAATCGAATCGAATCGAATTGAATCGTTCAAGGAGACACTTGCAATGGTTTCATTTTGTAGATAGTTCATTGCTGATTGAAAGGGGGGTGCATTAGCAAGAGCAGTGGCAGGGAGTTTAGCTAGATATATTCTAAAGAAAGGTTCAGGAGATGCAGAGAGGAGTGCGGATTCTAGTGGGACAGGTGGCACGATGTCTAAGTGACCCAGTTTCTAAAAATATCCCTCCATACTGCAGGCAGCGCAATAAAGCAAAGCTAAAGTGTTTGAATGAATGTACAAGTATTTTACATCATTTTGATTTTATTTCATTTGCCTTCAAGTGTTAAAGCACCCCAACACACATAAGGGCTAAACACAGTAATGGAATGGGGAGGGGCCTGGGTATGCAGGCAGAAAGAAGAAAAGCTGATGTGGCTGATGATGGTGCCACTTGAGTCTGCAGTAAAGTCTCTACAATTTTGCTGGCATGCTTGTTGGAAGGGAGAAGGAGAGGCATAGAGTGAGAAGAAAGCAAAAATTGTTTGCCTGCCGCTGGGCTAATGAAAACTCATAAAAGTCAACTATAAAAAACAAAGGCAAAAAGGAATTTTCCTCACATTGCAATACACACGCACCCACACAAACAAAGATGGGGAAAAAAAATGAATTCAATTAACCTTCAACTGACGTCAGTTCTGTCAATATTCAAGGTTTCATTTATAACAAACTATACAAATATATATATATATATATATATATATATATATATATATATAATCCGCAGCGTAAGTAGTTGATGCCTGCAACAAAGTCGTGGCATTAAATATGATTTCCTAAGCCAACACACGCTTATCTCGTTCCCATTCATTGGCCATTGAGAATTGAATGTTTATAATTATAAAGCAAAAAGAGTGAAAAAAATATTTAAAAAAAAAAATAACATTTTATATATACATGACACAGCAAGAGACGAGAAACGTCAAGTCCAAGTCCCTCGACGGCTCACAAATTGGGGCAACGATTCAGTTTAATGGACGCCCACACGTTGCCACAACGTCTCCAGTTCTGTCTGTAGTCACAGCTGCAGCTGCAGCAATTTTAGACTTAGGTTCTTTGGTTGTTACTGTGTTGCTGCTGCTGCTGCTGCTGCCAGGGTCTGTGTCAATGTCGCTTTTCGAGTCTGCTGCTGACTGTGTCGTTTTTTGGGCTATGACTCTGACTCTGACGCTGACTCTAGCATCAGTTGCTGCTGCTGCTGCTGCTGCTGGTGCTGCTGCCGCTGCTGTTACTGTTACTGTAGCTATTGCAATGGCTATGGCTTTTGGTCTGATCCGCATGCCGTTTCGACCACAAGCTCTTTGTGGCTTGCAACTGTGGCAGCCACACCCCAGTACTGGGGCGCAAGTGTAGCCAACGATTTGGCTCAGATTTTAGCGTGGGCTTTGCTTGCCCACGCATTGCCCATTGTTGTTGGTGTTGCCTGTTGGTTGTCGTTTGGTTGTTTGGCTGTTGGTTGTCGGCTATTGGGTTGTTTGCCTGCTCAACCCAAGTGAGTGACAGTAAAGCCTCAAATTGCAGACAAACGTGTAGCCAAGGAAAAGCTTAAAGGAAGGGTTGCAGCCGGAGCTAAGAGGCAACTGCCAGAGTAAAGCCAGCGAGTCATGTTGCTGTTGCTGTTTCTGCAGCCACAGTTGCTGCTGCTGATGCTAACGATGCGTTGGTGTTGCCTTACGGTGTTGGTTCTTTGTGTAATTGACTAGGCGTGTAACTGGTTTTGAATTGTTGTTGTTTGCTATTGTTATTGTTGTTGTTCGTATTGTTGCTGCTATTGCTGCTGTTGCCCGGAGAGTACTAAGAAGTTGCAATTGCATATGTGGTAGATGTGGATTATGGGGCAAGCAATGCAAATATACAAATACCCATAGAACGTACGAGTTCCTTTCATATTTGACCTACAAAATGTATTTATGATACGAACAGCAACTGAACGAAGCAAATGGAAGAGGCATGCAACAGCACACATGTGGCAGGACACATAGAGTGGATAGGTTATAGCGGTGGGAAAGGAAGTTACAAACATAAGTAAATGGAAGCATTGCACTTAGCCAGCGATTAAATGGATGAGCTCTTTGAAAATGTACAGCTGAAAGATACTTTGAACTTATTCATTTTGAAACTTGTGAATGTTATTCAAATACGTTCACATGAGTGTATTCAAACTAAATGCATTTACCTTTAAACTTAAAATTAATCATTTGTCAGTGTGGTTACTTTTAAAAGCTTTAAATATAACCAAGAATTGAGTGCATTTAACTGTAACTATGAATATATTCAAATACTATTCAGAAGATGAAATGTATTCGCATATACATATATATATATATATATATATATATATACTAACATATAAATATGAGTACTCATACTTACTCACTCTAGACTATTCATAGCATTTCATGCGTATTTAGTATGTATATATAATATCTTTGAGTGCATTCAGTCGAATTATCTACATAAACTGTATAAAATATATATACCTAGTTGAAAAATATTATAAAAAGTTTTCGATACGTTTTTCTTGGCAAATGAAATAGAGTTTGCACCAGTGTAACACACACACACACACACACACACACACTCACACACAAACTGACATATACGCATACTAAAATAAATTATATGTTATATGAATATTTGTCATTTAAAATGCTTCACTTGACGGAATTTTCTTTGATGAAAACTTGGTAAACATAATTGGTTTTCTCAAATGAAAACTTTTCTACCATATTAAATAACAAACTTATATATTTATACTCATACTGAAATACATATTCAAATATTCATATTCATTATAATAGCCAACAGATTGGTATTTGTTGTGAATGGAATAAGGTTTAACAATTCTTCAAGCGCAACACAAAGAAAATGCTTAAAATTTCAACAATTACAATGGATCAGCATCTAAATCCCAAGATATTTCATCAAAATCCTCCTCCCCTTTTCCGTCAAGAAACAGATTTTGCAATTTGATAATGGTACTTATGTAACTATATATATATATATATATATATATATATATATATATTATATATTTATATATGTATGCTGTTACCCCACATGTAAGTCAAAGCTTTGGCTTTTCGAATGGCCCACAGCATTGTTCGCATCATTTAAGCCACAACACACAGGCATACACAACACACACCATACACTCATATACACGACAAACATATACACACACATACACTGACATCTAATAGCCATTATGAGAAGCAAAAGGGTTTTTCTCTAACAGACACACAATGCATTTTGTCCCTCTATCATCAATTTATTATGTCATGTATGTGTGTATGTTGTAATTTGGGTGTGTGTAACTGTTTGTGGGCTAAAATTAGTTAATAAACCTGAGCTCAATGCCATAATGAAATTCTCAAACCCGTTGATGGTTAGGTGCAACACAGTAGGGTCCACAGCATATACCGCAAGTTCTAATTGAACAGGCACAAGTTATATGAGCACGTGATGTTGTTGTTGCTGTTGTTGGTTATGCAATACGTGTATGTATATTTATAAATATATATATATATATATATATTAAATTCCCATGTTAACTGCAGAGTAACATTTTATAATTAAGCCAGTTGCATAATTATAATAGCCAGCAGTATATATATATATATATATATACATATATATATATATATCTGTATATGCATATATCATATATTGAGCCAAGAGCTGAGATACACGCAATTGGCGACATTTAAGCACGCAACATTAACCCAACAATGCCGGACAGCAGCAACAACCTTATTATCATAATGAACATCAACATCAACATCAACATCAACGCCAACGACGCGAACTTTAATGACACCCGGACAAAGTTTTGCATGAAGCGGTGGGGATGTTTGGCGGGGTTGGTTATAGGGTGTAGGAGGGTTGGTAGAATTTCGGTAAGGCTGAGAGACATTGACTAGTTGCCAGTGGCACCAGGCACAAGGCACAAGGCACAAGACATATGGCACGAGGCAACTGTATATATGTGCCACTGTTGCCTGCCTGCCTCCAGCTGGTTAAGTGGTCTGCCTCGCTGCCGGGTTGCCTGTCCACGGCTCACCGCATAATCGGCATACGGTCGAATTCCTGGCCAAGAGCTGAAAAACTCCTTAACATAAATACACAATGTCCCCTTTGCCCCCAATGAAAAAGTGTCTGTCACATGCTGGCAGTGATAGTGATTGTCCTGTTACTGTTACTGTTATTGTTACTGTTGTTGTTGTTGCTGTTGTTTTTGCTGTTATTGTTGCTGTTTCTGTCTCTGTTTCATCTCATGTTGTTTTCGTTTTTTCGTATATTTCATGCCATTTTCTTTGAATTTATTTTCGTTTGTAGTTTATTCACCACCCACTCGTTACTCCCTCTCGTTATATGCCCTTTGGCCTTTACTCATGTAAAAGCAATAAATAATGACCCAGTTTATGTCGAGCCTGTCCTCGAGACGCCTCCATTAACCACACTAGACAGACAGAAAAGAAAAGAAAAACGAATATGAAAGAAAGAAAAACACAACGCGAAAATGACAGAAAGAATGAGAGATTAAGTTGGGGTATTGAAAAGGGGGGAGGGGGGCAAAGTAGATAGCAGATAGCGTAGTATCATAGTAGCTATCATAAAAATATTTTATCCATTAGCCATTGTCTCTCATTTTTAGTTGCCTTGTGGCCTTATTTAATGACCATTAATAATCGTTAAATTTATGTTATGTTAACTGGTGAATGCTTCAAAACTTAAGTTCTGTACATATATATATATATATATATATATATATATATATATTTAACATCTGCAATACACTGAATATGGTAAAAGGATAATAACAGAAGCTCTTTACACAAAAAAAAATATAAAAAAATGCTTTAAAAAAAATATTTAATTGAAAAAACAATATTTAAAAAAAAATATTCCAAAAAAAAAATTTTTAAAAAGAATATAAATAAAAAAAATTTTATTTAAATGAAATTTTAATTTTATATTCAACCAAAAAAAAATCAATAAGTCAAAGTACATTTACAACTTAAAGCATTATTTTCAGTTAATATTTAAAATATTTAATATATTATAAAAATGTAATGCACACTTTTCAGCTTTAACACTCTTTTCAGGTGTTACCCAACACTGTAATATATTAACTTTTAGTTGAAGCATAGTAAAGCCGTGAATTAACTGTGCGAATATTTCAAAAAAAAAATTTAGTTTAATTAACAATAAATTAATATAAATAGCATTAAGAACGCCAGTGCTGCCACCTAGATGCATTTATAAACTGCTTTGTTTAGTTTGAATTGTTAACATAATTTTTGGTAATAAAATAAACAAAGCCAAAGATTTACGAGTCTATTAAGTAAACACCTGGTCAAAATACGATTGAAAATGCGATTTAATCTTTAAAGTTTTTATAAATGCAATAAATCTGAAATGCATTTCATTTGTTGTTATTGTTTGTTGGTGTTGTTTGCTGTTGGTTGTTGCATCTTTTGGTGTCCTCGTTTCCTTTTATAGTTGCATACTTCAATTCCACTAAATCAATCGCATGCATATTTCGCATGCAAACAACAAAATCAACTAAACAAATACATCAAATAAATATTATTCATGAGCATGCCAACATCATTGACGTACGATACATAGTGGAATGGAATGGGATGGTATGGAACGGATTTAGATTGACTCAAAACGGGGTGTATGCTGTACATATATATGACGTGATGGTTGATAATGGGGGGAGGGGGTATACGGGCTTTGCCAGCGATTCCGTAATTTTTCATTTTCCGCAGTTGACAGCAGCAACAACAATAACAAAAACAATTGGGGCAGCATCAACTTAGCTGCAGTAGTTCAATGACATAATTTGTCGCAGCACATCAATAGAGTGGACAGACACACACACACAGAAAGACATATAGAAAGAGACTGAGCGAGAGAGAGAAAGCATGAGAATCAACAATGGAAATACCGGAGCACACCAGCGGACACAGTAGTAGTTCCCTTCATTGGCATCCAAAACGTCAACGTCAACAGAAACAGCAACAGCAACAGCAACAGCAACGTCATCGCTAACATAATAATGATGTTGATCATAATGATGATGACGATGATGATGATGATCATGATCAACAACAAGCAAACCTCCGCAACGTCATTGTTTTCGCTTGAACTTTATTGTTTTGATTTATGCGCGTGCATAACGAGGGGAAGCGCGAAACGTGAAAAGATGAGGAGAGCTGCATTGACGAAGCGAAGTAGAAGGAGGAGGAGGTGTAGCAGAAGAACGAGAAGGAGATGGTAGAGGAAGAGGAGGTGGCGGTGGCGATGGTGGTGGTGGAGTAGGTATGGTTAAGTGACTGCAGGCTAAGCTAAAACTTTGCGGGTTTCAACTGTCGCTAACCAATGCCAAAACATTGCCATACAATACTACACTATACTACAATATACTATATACTACACTATGCTACCGTGCACTCTGCTACAGTACACTATCCTACCCGCAGAGTAATGGTTTCATCCGTTTGCTTGCCTGCACTGGACACGCCACGTTGTTTATTCCGCCAACTCCAAACAATAGCGGACCAGCCGCGTTGTTGACACTGCGGGAGCAGCAGCAGCAGTAGCACTCTGGCTCTCGTTGTTGTTGTTATTGTTGTTTTGTGCGGGTGATGCTGTATGCGGTGGAGTACGAGGACAAGTTATAAGAGTAGGGTGGAGTGTATGATGGTGTATGGCAGCGAGTGTAAAGTGCAAATGAAAATGATGTTGTAGCTGTCGCTGGTACTTCTACTACTACTACTGTTGTTATTGCTGCTGCTGCTGTTGCTGATGCTAGTGGCAACAGTGCAGCCTGCGTCCGATTATGTTAATATGCCCCAAGCACTGGCATTATGATGTTGTTCACTAGACGACCACTCTGCATATTTGACAGGGCACCGTGAACAATTTTTAAGTCTCGGTTGGCTCACACTGTTAGGGTCGTATTGCTCTCATAATGTAGTTGTTATTCTTTTGCTTCTTCTTGTTCGTACAGTTGTTGTTGTTGTATTTATTTGAAAGCAACACTAAACAATTTTGTGGTCTTGATTGTTGCCAGTGGCAACTGCAAGCAAGCAGCGAACCAACCAACTAAGCAACCAGCCAGATGTAAACTGAGAAGTTTTTTGAGTAAACGCCAAATAAAGTTTTGAATTTGAAAAGAAAAGGAAAAAACTAAAACCCTGTACCCGACTACGAGAGCCCCTTTGCCTACAGTTTCACTTTGCTCTTTTTCAAAAGGCAAAGGGGCTAAAAAGAGCAAAGCGGAACTAATGGATTTGATTTAGATTTTCTAATTTCGTCTCCTGACCACCGCAAGTTGAAAAAAAAAATTTTTTAAGCACAATTTTTAACCGATCAAATTTCTTTTTGGCACACATATTAACACTTTTCTTCATCTACGTTGTGAATTTCGTATAGATTAAACAATAAATACGGAGATTATACTACATTAAGTATCGCGCAATATAGCGCAGAGGGCTAAAAGGCGCACACAATGGATAAGTACGTGCAGAACTATGTGTACGTGTGTGTATAGCTGTATATGTAGGCAAAGGGGCTGTCGTAGTCGGGTACACTCGACTACAGATTTCTTACTTATTTCAAAAGGCAAAGAGGCTAAAAAGGAAAAGGAAAAGAAAAGGTAACAAAAAAAGAACAGAATTAAAAAAAAAAAGTCGAGTCAAAAAGCTTAAGTAAAAAACTTGTAAAATTATAGTTGACAATTCTATGGAAAGGTACGCAAAATTCAGTTGCAAATTGCAACTAAAACAAATGTTGAGTAATTTATTTACATAAATATGAGTACAGTAAGTACTCTATAAAATGTACAACATGTGTATAACAGTGTAAATAATGCAGTTAAAAATCTACATAAGAAAAACATATTAAAAGTTTTTGATGCAGGCGATGGTGCAGTAAATTGCATTAGAGCAGAATCTATTATGTTTATGTACATGTATATACATTCGTATGTATGTAATTATGTAAGTATGTATGTATTTATGTATATTATGTGCTTAGATTTGGTAAATTAAAATATTGAAATTGAGCTATGTTTGTATTTACTGCACTATAATTTCACATTACATTATTATGGCTTCATTTGAATACAAATTGAGAGCAAAATTTGGCAGCTGCTGCTGTTATTTTGGTTTATTTGTAATTATTCATAGCAGAAATAGTTCATGCAATAAAAACTTTTATGCCACTACAAAAATGTTGTTGTTATTATTATTTTTATAAATCAAACTAAAGCCAAAAATTAAACCATAATTAAACAAACACATAAAATAACAATAACCCAAAAAATATATATGACAGCAGCTGCATTAAGTTTTCTTTTTTTTTTTATATATTTTATAATATTAAATATACCGAAAGCCACAAACGACCAAATCAGAACAAACCAGGACACAACAGCACTAGACAGAGATAGAGAAAGTTTTGTTTTTGTTTTCGTTTTGTTTTTTTTTTGTCTCTTATACAGTTTTGGTCAATGTCGGTGGCAAATATTATACATTGAATCAGTTGATAATAGCATTCAATTTATAACTTTAATCAAAATAATATTAACTCAATCAGTAGAAAAGCTTTTCAAGCATTTTATGTGCAAATGGAATGCCTTTTAAGGCATTTTCATTTCAAATTGAAATGAATATTTTCAAGTTGATTATTTGTATAAATAATTTATATTAATTAAAAAAGCAATTTGTTGATAGCATACTGAAATATTTTTGCTATTCACAAGAAAATTTTAATAAATTTTTGATTTCAAATTTTGTATGTAAAGGCAAAACATTAATTAAGTTGCAATTTCATTTAATTCTCTTTAAAAACTTTACTTTTACTTTAACTTGATCTTAAACAATAATCATCAATCAGATTTTCCTCTTAAATAATGCATATTGAATTATTAAAAGATTTTCAAATAAACTCTTCGAATATTTAAGCAAATTTCATTTGATTATATATTTTAAAAAATGCAAACAATCTAATAAATCATTTCCCTTTTTTTTATTTTTGATTTACTATATAACTTATCGTTAGGCAAGCCATAATTGTACTTAAGAAACATATCAAATAACCAAAAAAAATATGTATATATATATATGTTTAAGAAAAAGTATTTTTCTGATAGCAGCTGCTAGATAAGATATTTCATATTTTATAATAGCACCCAAGTTGTGCCAGTTGGAAGCACACACACACGCACACACATACAGAGCACACGATTGCATAGCACATAAGATAACCCCAGTTTTCAGACAAACATTTTTCAAACTGCATTTTCTTTTATTATTATTATTATTATTCGTTTTACTATTATCTTTTTTGTTGGCTATGTGCAAAAATATTGAAGAGCATTTTTTTCAACACATTTTTCAACAACGTTGTCGACGGCAATACCAACAACAACACTAGCAGCAACAACAGTAAACAGTGTCAAAAGCGTGAAAAATTGTTTGCAAACTTTGACAACTTAAAATTATGATAGTTGTTTGGGGATTCCATGCGTTGTTTGAGTTTGTTCAGTTTGCTGTCCTTGCTCGTTGCTCGTTGTTGGGTTGTCCTTTCTTGTTGTTACTAATAATTTTATTACATAAATAAATCCTCAAACTTCTGCTCAAATTGAATATAAATCGTGACTAGCTACTTGTCGCACACTGCAACAATATGATAAGCAAATTGACTCAACATTGCCATAACACAATTCTCACAATAAACTTCAAACTTACAGCAAAAATTTATACATTTTTTATGCCCCAATGAATAAAACTCATCAACTTTATTTTTCGCATCAAAACGAACAATTTTTGTATTAAATATTAATTGTCAGCAGATGCGTTCGTTCAATAATTGCAAATATTTCTTTAAAAAAAAAATAATAAAAAACTAAATTGAAAATGACAACATAAGCTGACAGTCAGTTTTATGAGTGTCAACGTTGCGTATGAATAATGTCTACACGACAGAACATTAAATTCACTGAAAGTATAAACTCAGAAAAGTTACCAAAACGTAACAGCTCAACATATGAATTCTTCATAATCTATATATAAATATATTTCTATCTATATCTATATCTATATCTATATGTTTATGCTTATCTTTATCTTTATCTTTATCCTTACCTCTATCTTTATCTTTATCTTTATCTTTATCCTTACCTCTATCTTTATCTTCATCTTTATCTTTATCTTTATCCTCACCTCTATCTTTATCTTTATATTTATCTTTATCTTTATCTTTATCTTTATCTTATCTTTATCTTTATCTTTATCCTCACCTCTATCTTTATCTTTATCTTTATCCTCACCTCTATCTATATCTATATCTATATCTATATCTATATCTATATCTATATCTATATCTATATCTATATCTATATCTATATCTATATCTATATCTATATCTATATCTATATCTATATCTATATCTATATCTATATCTATATCTATATCTATATCTATATCTATATCTATATCTATATCTATATCTATATCTATATCTATATCTATATCTATATCTATATCTATATCTATATCTATATCTATATCTATATCTATATCTATATCTATATCTATATCTATATCTATATCTATATCTATATCTATATCTATATCTATATCTATATCTATATCTATATATATGTCTTTATCTATATCTTTATCTATATCTATATATATGTCTTTATCTATATCTTTATCTAAATCTTTATCTATATCTTTATCTATATCTTTATATATATCTTTATCTATATCTTTATATATTTCTTTATCTATATCT
Organism: Zygothrica quintamaculata; assembly: GCA_037044455.1. Taxonomy (NCBI): domain Eukaryota; kingdom Metazoa; phylum Arthropoda; class Insecta; order Diptera; family Drosophilidae; genus Zygothrica; species Zygothrica quintamaculata. The sequence continues at coordinate 41,616 of JBAMBS010000325.1, read as the reverse complement.
TTATCTTTATCTTTATCTTTATCTTTATCTTTATCTTTATCTTTATCTTTATCTTTATCTTTATCTTTATCTTTATCTTTATCTTTATCTTTATCTTTATCTTTATCTTTATCTTTATCTTTATCTTTATCTTTATCTTTATCTTTATCTTTATCTTTATCTTTATCTTTATCTTTATCTTTATCTTTATCTTTATCTTTATCTTTATCTTTATCTTTATCTTTATCTTTATCTTTATCATCTTTATCTTTATCTTTATCTTTATCTTTATCTTTATCTTTATCTTTATCTTTATCTTTATCTTTATCTTTATCTTTATCTTTATCTTTATCTTTACTTATCTTTATCTTTATCTTATCTATCTTTATCTTTATCTTTATCTTTATCTTTATCTTTATCTTTATCTTTATCTTTATCTTTATCTTTATCTTTATCTTTATCTTTATCTTTATCTTTATCTTTATCTTTATCTTTATCTTTATCTTTATCTTTATCTTTATCTATATCTATATCTTTATACACATTTGTACTTTTATCTGCATCTGCATCTTTATCTTTATCTTCCTTTAGCGTTTTTGTTTTTGTTTGTATTGGTATTTTCACATGTATCTATATCTGTATCTTTATCTGCATCTGTATCCGATCATTGTCTAAGCTAAAACTGTGAAGTAAACCACAAAGTGCAACAAGATTGCACATAAGATGCAATCAAAAAGAAATGGAAAAATCAATTGAAGGTAAAGACTTTGTTTAGTCAATGAGAATAGACTTATATATTAAATGAAATAAGAATAAAAGAAAAAACTCTTATTTGCAATTGAAATAATGCTTTTAAGAGCATAAATAAATCAACTTGAAGTAGATTTGACTAAATTGATATCAATGTGAAATTTATATATATTTTTCATTTTAAATAAATAATATTTTTCACAGAAGATGGAAAAACTTATTGCCAATATCAATTTGCTTTGGTTGTTTTTATTTTATTTTTTATTTAGCTTTTTTTGAGCCAAAATGAGTTTTTTCTATAGAGTAATTTAGTGCAGTAGACAGATTTAATGACTAGTGTATGAATGTCTTTAGGAGAAGTTAAAAGAAGAAATATCCAAGCACTTAATATATGAGTGCAAGTATGTGACTGAAAGGGTTTAAAATCTCAAAACAAAACTAAAAATAATAAAACAAAAAGATATCAGGAAACTTTAGAGTTTAGAGAGTTAAGAGTTGAGTTTGGAGTTGCAAGAGTTTGAAATTTCGAGTGTGTTTATGTATGTGTGTGCCTGTGTGTGCGTGTGTGTTCTCTGTGATAATGAAGAAGCAACAGAGATAGTACATTGAGTAGACAGTTACTCGTAGTATTTGCTGCTACTTGTACACAGGGCTCAGACAGTAGACGCCCACAAAAAAAAGAAGAAAAAACAAAAAAAAAAAGAGAATATATAAAATAACAGAAAAAAAACAAAAACGAAAAAAAATGTAAAGCAAAGTTGAAAATTTTTGTTTGCTTTTGCGTTATTTACAAAATGCTAAAAGTTTTGCTTTACCGGCTAGGAAAAGTTAATCGATGCCAGTTGCCAGAACCAGCCAAAACTAGTCAGAACCAAGTTGGAGCAAATTGACCGGAAAATGTTTGCCAATTGCTATACGAAACTGTGCGCCGTATTGGCTTGCCTCTAAGCTGAGATTGGGCAGCCCACTGACCAGAGTGGCTATCGATGGCCGCAGCAACAGCTCCATACAGCAAATTAAACAGAAGCACAAAAACTTCAAGTCAACAAAAACAACAACTAGAGTATTGGAAAAGGAGAATTGAGCGGAGCAAAAAAAAAAGAAGCAGAATATATATATATGCATTTTTTTTATTTACGAAAAGTTTTTTTTTAAATGTTTTTTAATATATATTTCGAACCCGTTGACATATATTGATAAATTTATATATATATATATATATATATATATATATATATATATATATATATATATATATATTTTGTCAAGTACTAAAACTTTATTTTGTAAAACTTTATTTTTTACTGAATTACCAATTGCCACGGGATTGAGAATTCACTGATAAAAGTAAGAAAGAGATAGAGCATGGCTATGATAAAGATGACCAGGAGATGAAAGCACCAACAGAATGAAAATGGAATATAACTACTTGTGTAATGAAATTTATGAAATTCTATTTTGGCAGGCAGTATGGCAACAACAATGGAAATCGTTTCGACTTGTTTGCTTCAATTTGGGTCAATGAAAGTTACGCTTCAAAATCAATTGGATTTTGATAAAGTTTTACAAAGTTAGCTGCTCTGAATGTTTCTATATCCATCCAGCAAATATTTTGTGCTGTCAATTTAACTTTGTCACTTTACGTATCCCCAAAAGCAATAGGAATATATATACATATATACATATATATGAACAGTATATAGATACGGGAGTTGGAGTAAAGATACTCGTTTCAGTTTGAACTATTTTAGACCAAATGACAGATTGAACTACCAATAAAACTCGCCATAAATAAATTGCAGAGTGAGTCAAGGCAGTTGACATTTGTTTGGTATGGTTTGGGTTTGAGTTTTGGGTTTGGATGCTTTCAATGGTATTTTTGGGTGGTTTTTCCAACAGCCTGCAAAAGTTTCATAAGTGCAGCTGCAAAAGCAGCAGCAGCAGCAGCAGCACCAACACCAACACCAACAACAACACTAGCAACAACAAGGACAACTGACAGCTGCTAGAAGACGACAAAAGGCCTGCGGTAAGGTTGAGTAGCTATTGCTGTTTTACAGAGGCAGGGTTAAGACCTGTCTCTATCCTAACATTGTTAGACTGCCGGCATGCCAGCATACCAGCCTGCCAACAGCCTCTGCCACCCAACGCAGCATATTGTTGTGTTCGACATGACCCAAAAAAAAAAAAAAAAAAATAAAAATAAAAAAATACTGTACAAAAAAGATACAAAAAAAAGACAACCAAAATATAGAGCCAAAGTTGTAGCACAGGAAGGATACGTAACCACAACAGAAGGCCGCCAACTATTTTAGATGCCAAAACCAACAGCAACAACAAAAACAAAAAACAAAAAAGCCAACAACAACAACAACGTTTGCATGTTGACTACCATCGCCTGTGAAAACAATGCCAAAGGCCATGTGTAAATATGCTATGAAATTTTTATATTTTTTTTTAGTCTTTTAGTCTTTCGTTTATTTTCTATGCATATACATACATAGGTATATATTCAAGGTGCAAGTGTCTGCAAAGTGGGAAAATATTTGAAAAATCTATACGATACAAAATTAAAAGGTATTTCAAGATTTAGTTCTTGAAATATTTTAAATTCTTTGCATACACTACAGAAATGAGAAACTGTTCGTCAGCCAATGCCAAAGGCAAATATTTTCAATAGATGACATTAAAGCGCCCAAGGATTTAGTTTGCATCAGCCAAAGGATGCTAGAAATACATCAAAAACTGAAAATGCTAAAGTAAAAGTCACTGAATAAAAAAATTAAATTAAATTGATTTAAATTAATGTAAATATTTAAGAGAATATTTATAATTTATTAGTTTTTTTTTGCTAAAAATACATCCGAAAATTTAATAATTTTTATTTATATATAAAAATAATATCAAATATTAAATTAAAGGCCAAAGCAATTAAAAATTAAAAAAAAAAAAATTATATTAAAAAATATTTTTAACGCTTTTATTATCTCAACTTGATTTAAAGTAAATTGCTAGAATATAATATTATTAATATATTGAAACTCTAAAAATTAACTTTATATTCAATTTTGTTTTATAATTTTATTTTATTTTTATTTAATATTTTATTTTTATTTTGTTTTTATTTTTTTATTTTATTTTTATTTAATATTTTATTTTTATTTTATTTTTATTTTATTTTTATATTTTATTTTTATTTTATTTTTATATTTTATTTTTATTTTTATTTTTATTTTATTTTTATATTTTATTTTTATATTTTTTTTTTATTTTCTTTTTAGTAGTTGATTTAAATATTTGATTTTATTATTTGACTTTAAAAGTTGATTAAAGTATTTAATTTTATTATATTATTTTATTATATTATTTTTGTTTATTATATTATTTTCTTTTATAATATTATTTGATTTTATTTTATAATATTATTTTATTTTATATATTATTATATTCTATTATTTTATTTTATTTTTTTATTTTACTTTTTTATTTTTTACTATTATTTTTATTTTATTATTTTTCTTTTTGGTACACATAATAAATATACCATTTTTGATCTATGTTGTAAATCTGGATAGGATTAATCAAAAAACTCGGAATTTATATATCATTAAAAGTGGTCTTATGGAGCCTAGGGAATTAACTGGTGCACGCAAAATAAGAGTACGCTATACGAGATTGTTTTAGATTTTTGATACTCCTCCCCTGATCCCCGCAATTCAAATAAATCGTTCATAAGGCACAATTTTCAACCGATCAAATTTCTTTTTGGCACACATATTAATTAGATTAGGATTAAACAATAAACACGGAAGTTATACAACATTAAGTATCGCGCATTAAAGCGTAGAGTGCTAAAAGTCGCACGCAACGGATAAGTACGTGCAGAACTATGTGTATGTGTGTGTATAGCTGTATATGTAGGCAAAGGGGCTGTCGTAGTCGGGTACACTCGAATACAGATTTCTTACTTGTTTTTTTTTTGGTATTTAATGGTAACACATACTAAAAGAAAGAACAAGAAAAAAATGTTAAATACCAGCAACATCAAGCGATCGTTTGACAAGACAACGCAGTCTGTCGTCATTGTTGGTGTTATTATTGCTGTTAGTGTTGTTGTTGCTTGTTGCAGCGATTGCTCTTATTTAAGTTTCTGTTGTTGCTATTGTTATTGTTGTTGACGTTGAACATTTCGCCATGTTAGGCAGTCAACCAAAAACAGTATTTTTACTTGTTTTTCTCTTGGAGTTTTTTTCTTGTTTTAATTTTTATTTTTGTTTTTGTGTGTGACAGAAACCGCCGCAGGACAGCGCAAAATGTACGTAAAAGAAATCAACTTGCGAGTTGCAAGTTGCAAGCTGCAACATGAAACATGCAACAAAAGCCGCGTTGTACTCAGTTAAATGTCAGTGACCGAGAAATGCACCGCATGAAAGTTTCATAGAGCAGAGGGGGGCGTAGGTTATCTAAGGCAGTTGCAGTAGAAAGAGAGAAAGAAAGCCAAAAAAAAAAAACGGCGGTTTTATAGCCACTGGCAGGATACTAGCAACAACAACAACAATAGCAGCGACAACAGGACAAAAGTACATACACAACAGGACAACAATGACAACAATAACAAGGCAAAGTTGCGAGCTGTTGTCATTTCTAGCACCGACGTCGACTGCAATGCTTGTGTCTCCTTTAGAATGAGCCAAGCGCAACTAACAGCCAAGTTCAGCCCATAACCCACAACTCAACCAACTCACTTTGCCGCATTCTCTATCCGACTATTCATTTGTTGTCCTAACCCCTGTCCCTTATTCCTGTCACTGCCATCATACACACATAGCCAATGTCCATTGCAGTTCATTTTGTTGTTGTCGACACTCGCGGGGCAGACAACGAGGCAACTTGATTGCTGGCCAGCAATTGTCTTGTATTTTTTCTTTTTTTTTATTCTGTTTTGTATTTTTTTTTCTCAACTTGTTTTTGTTTTTCCCTCACCTACTACTATTTTCTTTTATCCATACTCAGCTCGGGATTTCCTCGACTGCTCGTCGTGTCTTGACCTTTCCACGTACATTTTTATTTGTTTTTTCTTTGTTTAGTTTCCCTTTTTCATTCGTCTTCATTTATACGTTTTGTGATGATTGGGCAAATTGAATTTCAACTCAATTTGCAGCTAACAACAACGGCTAATTAGGCGCCTCAGCAAAATGCCCTGAAAAGTATGCTTTAAAAACAGCTTCAATTGATCCAATGAATGGCTTTATGTACACAGAAGAAGGCAATGCAACTAAAAAGTCAAAACTTTGTCAACTTAATATATAAAGTAGAATTCAATTCTAATAAATGTGCAGACATTGCGACATGTGGCAGATGGCACATGGCACATGGTATTGGCATGTGCTGCTAGCAGAATCCTTGCATAAATCAAACAGGCAATTAAGCAAACGAATATCGATGGCAGAGCATAAGTTGAAATAAACCTCAATCAATACAACATAAGACAAAGCAATCATTACGAAACCTAACAACCTAACTGCTGCAGGATAGAAGGTTTTCCACATTCAAGGCATAAAATGAAATACATAAGTCTTACATCCAGCATACAAATTCACAGATTACATCTTCAAATCATACTTCATATCCTTCGACGAATTTGCTTCTTCACTTGAGACAGAATTTCATTTTTAAAAACATTTTCATCTTAACTTTTAAGGATTATACTTCAACTATGCTAATATGATAACGATTTCAAGTAAGGATTAATGTTCAAGGACATGCCTATAATATGGATTATAAGATTTAAGTTAATATGTAGTATGCAGTATGTAGTATGTAGTATAAAGTATGTAGAATGTAGTATGTAGTATGAAGTATGTAGTATGTAATATGTAATATGTAGTATGTAGAATGTAGTATGTAGTATGTAGTATGTAGTATGTAGTATGTAGTATGTAGTATGTAGTATGTAGTATGTAGTATGTAGTATGTAGTATGTAGTATGTAGTATGTAGTATGTAGTATGTAGTATGTAGTATGTAGTATGTAGTATGTAGTATGTAGTATGTAGTATGTAGTATGTAGTATGTAGTATGAATATATGATATGTAGTATGTAGTATGTAGTATGTAGTATGTAGTATGTAGTATGTAGTATGTAGTATGTGGTATGTAGTATGTAGTATGTAGTATGTAGTATGTAGTATGTAGTATGTAGTATGTAGTATGTAGTATGTAGTATGTAGTATGTAGTATGTAGTATGTAGTATGTAGTATGTAGTATGTAGTATGTAGTATGTAGTATGTAGTATGTAGTATGTAGTATGTAGTATGTAGTATGTAGTATGTAGTATGTAGTATGTAGTATGTAGTATGTAGTATGTAGTATGTAGTATGTAGTATGTAGTATGTAGTATGTAGTATGTAGTATGTAGTATGTAGTATGTAGTATGTAGTATGTAGTATGTAGTATGTAATATGTAGTATGTAGTATGTAGTATGTAGTATGTAGTATGTAGTATGTAGTATGTAGTATGTAGTATGTAGTATGTAGTATGTAGTATGTAGTATGTAGTATGTAATATGTAATATGTAGTATGTAGAATGTAGTATGTAGTATGTAGTATGTAGTATGTAGTATGTAGTATGTAGTATGTAGTATGTAGTATGTAGTATGTAGTATGTAGTATGTAGTATGTAGTATGTAGTATGTAGTATGTAGTATGTAGTATGTAGTATGTAGTATGTAGTATGTAGTATGTAATATGTAATATGTAGTATGTAGAATGTAGTATGTAGTATGTAGTATGTAGTATGTAGTATGTAGTATGTAGTATGTAGTATGTAGTATGTAGTATGTAGTATGTAGTATGTAGTATGTAGTATGTAGTATGTAGTATGTAGTATGTAGTATGTAGTATGTAGTATGTAGTATGTAGTATGTAGTACGAAGTATGTAGTATGTAGTATGAAGTATGTAGTATGTAGTATTTAGAATATAGTATATAGTATATAAATATATATACAGTATACACCGATTATAAGCAAAACCTACAATGCAGAAAGATTTTTGCTTATATTCGATATTTTCTTTTAAACAATCATGAGTAATATGCCAATACGTTGTATTTATATGATTATTATAAAAAAACCACACGTTTAGAAGTTTATTTACATTTATATTTTATGCTGTTTGTCAGCTATAATATAAATATTAAACATAAAATAAGATAAAAAATTTTAATATTGCTGTCCTACAGCTTATAATTTGTTTTAAACCGATAAAATTTATATGAACTAATTTCAAATCAACGATTTTTTATTTGTTTATACACAATCAATTTACAATCAATTTTTTGCTTTTAAGAGGCTAAATTTAGTGTTAAATAGTTTTATGATGTTTAAAAATAACATAATTTTGCTTTTAACCGATATTTGCTTATAAACTGTACACCTTATAACCGATATATACTGTATATATGTATTTATATATATTTGTATATATATATATATAACATAAAGAGAGTAGTGTTTGATATGTTTGTAATTTATTTTACGTCAGTTCTAATCAATTTGATAATAAAATTGTTACCTTTCCCTTGGAGTTGATATAATACGGAATGTATATATATATATATGCCAATGTGTATACTTAAATATTCTGTAAAGTTTTCAATCAAAATTGTTTTCGGTTTGTTTTACAACTTTTTCAGCTTAAAATAAAGACACATCCTACAATATCTTTTGTTCTTCATCTTCTTTTGCTATTAGACGTTTTGTCATTTGATTGCGATCAAAAAAAGAGACCTTAATTAGGTATAGAGCAACATCTTAACTTTTGTGCCGCCTCAGCTAACTTTTTCTTTTCTTTGATTTTCGTTTTGTTGTTGTCTGCGTTGTTGTTGTTGTTCTTTCAGAGAGATTTCCCAAAATAAAAAACACAAAAAAAGAAGAGAAATGGCGGCAGTGCTTTTATATTATCTGTCGAGTATCTGTGACTGTGAGTGTGTCTGTGAGGTTATGGATGTGTGTGCCTGTGTTTATTTGTGTATATATATGTGTGTCTATATCTATATCTGTTTACAGCTGTAGATTCGCCTTTCATGCTTCAATAAATAAAATGAATTGAAAAAGCAAAAAAGCAGTAACCTACACACACAGACATACACGGGCATACACATTTACACAAACAGACACATACACACACACACACACACACACAAAGAGAGATAGTGAAAAAGCTGTTTATGAGAAGAGTAGCACAGGAAGGAGAGTGTGAGAGGGCGCTTTAGCAAGGATAACAGATTAGTTGAGCTGGCCAACAGTTTCGTTCTGTCTTCCAATGGAAATCAAAACATTTTGTTAAAAGGAAACGTACGTACGCACACACACAAACACACACACACACAGACAAACGTATACACAAACATGTATACAAATACAAATACAGACACATAGAGATAGAGTAAAAGAGAGAAAGCGAGTCAGTCAAGTCAAGGCCTATTCACACAGATGCGCGCATTTATCTGCGGAAACGGAGATACGTTGTACGTGCCCAGGACGCGCTCAGGACGTGGCCAGGATATGCCCAGGACGCGAGCTCTAAACTGGTAACTTTGCTTGAAATGCTGACTGCCCATCTGTAGATATATATGTGTGTATGTGAGTATGTATGTATGTGAGTATGCATGCATGTGTGTGGGTATGTATGTGTGGGTGCACGCATTTGGCAGCCAACTTATGTGTAATAAAATGTAATAAAATAAAACTCACATATTAGAAATGTTTTGCCATTTTTTTCCTACTTTCTTTTTTACATTACGTTTTTTTATTTTTATTTTTTTCTTTTTTTTGCCGTTTTCTATGGCCATTGAGAGAGACACATAAAAGGCACATAGAACATTTTGTAGTTGTTGTTAGTGTTGTTCTTGTTGGTGTTGTTGGCAGGCCATAAATAAAATGGCAGTTGTATGCTTAAGTATATGTCTGTGTGTGTGTGTGTGTGTGTGTGTGTGTGTCGCGGCTAGTTTTGGCTTAGTACACAAATATTAGCAACATTACGTATACGCACTGCCAGCCCAATCTGCCTTTAGCCTTAGCTCAACTTAACTTAACATAATGACAATCATACAAATCACAACAATGATAAACACAAACAGAATGTTAGATGTATGTGCGTGTATATATGTGCGTGTATATATGTGCGTGTAGATATGTGATTTTGGGTAAAACTGAAAGCTAAAAACGAGACTTTTATGATATGTTTATAGGCCATTTAATGTCTGTCTAAATGACAGCAGCTGTCGCTATAGTCATTTATATATTGCTTTTTCATATTCTTTCTCTTCCATATATTCTGAACACAATCATAACAACAACATAATAGATCAATATATATATATATATATATATACCTAACAAAAAGTGTACTTAAAAAACAATAAAATTTTACCAATATTTGACTCAATTTCATTGAGATTGAAATAAACAATAAAAGCATATGTTTAACTGAAAGTGAACTTTTTGCCTAAAGCAAGCAACATGCTAAGTACTTGCTAACAAAACTTCAGTTAATCAATAATAAAACTTAATTAAGTTGTTCGTTGATTTACTTAGGAACAAGACTAAGCAACAATTTGAGTTAGTTTAATTTTTTAGGCCAAGCTTAACACAAAGGAGAGTATTCACAAAGGCTTCAAATATCTAATTACAGCAAGGACCTCCATATAGTATAAAAACCAGTCCATACTTTAGGTAACTTCCATCTTAGTTATCGAAGGTTTATACCCTGATCATAACTCTTTCCTATTAACTGTACTGACTGAACCATAGTCTGCTTTGCAAGGACATTCTATAACTGTTAAATGCTGCAACAAGCACTCAGCATTAAGCATAAACTTTACTTTAATATAAATTAGTTAAGCTGCTTTAAAGCGCAACAGATCTGACAAAGAAGTCGTTTTTTTCGTTATATATATATATATATATATATATAAAGCAGCATAATATTATCATAAAAAGTGGCAGATTGTCATTAGAGTCAAAAAGTTTTTCACTTATTTCTCGTTCATTGATTTTGGATTATGGTCAAAATTAATTTGATTTTGATGTTTTTTATTCCTTGTATTTTTATGTAATTTTAATATATATATTCTTTTTTTATTATTTCCTTTTTATCTGAACTTTGTTTTATACATATGTATATACAGTAGGCAGGAGAGAGAGGGAGAGAGAGAGAGAGAGAGAGAGAGAGAAGGAGAAAGCCAGGCGTAACCTCAAGTCAAATTATAGACAGCTGCTGCCGCTGTCATTTGATGTTACCCATTAATTACATTAGTTTTTCATTGGCTAAATTGAATTAACTTTTGACAAAGTGCTTTATATTGATTTTCTAATTGGCCACGTCAAAAAGGCCAAATAGTAGTATGGCTAAAATAACAGCAAAAGCGGCAGAAAGCTATTAAAACAATTTTAATGCGGAAAATGAATGCTTTTTAATGAAAATTTTTAGCAATTGACAAAAAAGGCGGTAAATGGTTGGACCTTAATTGAAGTGATGGGTAAGAAGGAGCAGAAGGAAGAGAAGGAGAAGCAGCAGTGTGCTCTGGCAAATGGTAACAAACAAAACAAACTGGCGTCCGGTAGAAAACTTGGCTGACCATTAAGTTAATGAGGGTCATTGCGGCAACATGTTGGTCCTTCGCACCTTTGCCACACCAGAGATGAGTGTACCTGTGATGGGTCTGTGTGGAGTAGTTGTTTGTGGCAGCAACAACAGCAATAGCAACAACAGCAGCAACAACAGTAACAGTAACATCAGCCTGTTGAGGATAATGATGTTTATACAACCACCAAAAACACCCACATACCGCTCCATGCCACTAAACATTTTTGCGTAAGGGAGTGAAGTAAGGGAAATTAAATAAAAGTGGGTGTGGGGGTGTGGGAGTGTGGGAGTGAAACGAGGTAGGCTGGGTATGGCAATGTTGGGTAGCGTTTGAGTTTTGTTACTCATTGTCAGTGTAGCGAACGGTTTTTAATGCGACAACTTCCTGTGTGGATGAAGCCACGTCAGGAAACGGAAGCCAAACAAATATGGCCGACTCACGGTTGGGCAGACAAAAAACAACATTAAAAGTTTTTAATGCATTTTTAGATGGGGCACCTGGGAGGCATAAGGCACAGTGGTCTAAGAGCGATTAAAAAGTCATTCCCATTTGAATGAAACAAGCGCAAGCCGTTTGAGAATTGCAAATAAAAAAAAAAAAAGACTGAAAATTGCTTTTAACTTCTTTTTCCTCATCTTCTTGTTCAGTGTTCGTTTTAATTTTCATTTTCGTTCTAGTTTTACATGCTTCAATCTAACTGTTTGCAGTAATATTTCTTTTTGAACATTTTCTCATACTTCAAACTAAAATTGAATTGAAAACAATTTAGTTTTCACATTAGTTTTATTTTATTAATTAAAAAATGCATTATCATTTCATAATGTGCATTAAGTTCAATTTTTTTTATTAATTTCTTTATTTTTATCATTATTTATTTTGCGCTCTTCTCTCCTACTGTTTTTCATTAATTTGCACATTAGTTTCATTATTAATTTATTTTGATTTAAATTTATTTTTCAATTTTTAATTTAATTTCAATTATTTTTTTTTAACAATTTTTGCAATTCCATTTAAATTAAAATTAAACCAATTTTGTTGTTGTTTTCGCATTCATTTTTCATTTTTTATATTTTTATTTCATTTTTTTTTTTTAATTAATTTATTCATTATTTACTCAATGTTTTATGCTTCATTAGCTTATATCCATCATTGTTAGTGATTTTTGTGATTCTCTTTCTGATTTCTGAACTCTACCACAGTGCTACAATTTTGGCAGCTTATTTGGTTTCATAATTTGGATAATACATCATCATCAGTAACAGTAACAGCAACAGCAACAGCAACAGCAACAGCAACAGCAACAGCAACAGCAACAGCAACAGCAACAGCAACAGCAACAGCAACAGCATTAGCATCAGCATTCGCATCAACCTTTGGCAACCCCGAAACCAATTTTCATTTAAAGTTGAAAAATTTCTGACGCATTTTTTTTTCTCTCTTTAACTTTATTTTTTTTTTTTGGTATTATTTACGCCAATTTATTTTTGGACGTCTGCATTTTTATGTCGCGTCAGTTGGCGCTGTCAGTGGAAATATACGTTTAGTGTGTCCACAACCAGCTGAGCTGTATGTGTGTGTGTGTGTGTGTGTGTGTGTGTGTGTGTGTGGGGGAGAGAGAAGGAGGGAGAAGTGGAGGCTATGGGTATAGGTATGGTTGTGGGTAGCTTAAACAGTGATAAGAATAATGATGATAATGATGATGAGCAAAGCGACGGAAACAAACAAAGTAAAGCCAAATAAAATGACAGCTGAAATGTCAGTTAAGAACGTTGACGAGCATCAAGGACGAAGGCTAATACGAGGACGAGAAGAAGAAGAAGAAGAAGAAGAACAACAACAACAACAGCAATGACAACAAGAATGAGAATGAAAATAAAAATAAGCATGAGAATGAGAATGAGCATGAAAACGAGCACAAGGATGAGCCGAATGACAGTAAACAGTACATAAGGACAATTTAAATGACATTTTTAGTTGGCTTTTATGGTTGATTCCCTTTGACCCCCGTTGAACCCATAAACGCCATTCAACACCGTTCTAACCTAACCTTTTGGCCAACCATTACACTACTACTAATGCCACTCAACAACGCTCATGTACAATGACATGCGATATTTGATCAATAACTTGGAGTTGGGGAGCTGGAGCTGTAGCTGTAGCTGTAGCTGGAGTTGGAATTGGAGTTGGAGTTAAAGTTGAGTTCAGTTCAGTTGAGTTGAGTTGAGGAGTTGCTTTTGGGGTTGGAATTATAATGGAGTGGCTACGAAGCAATTCCCTACTATATACATACATATGAATGACTCTATGTGTGTGTGTGTGTGTGTGTATATATACATATGTGTCTATATAGATGGATGTGTGCATCCTGTTTGTGCTTGTCTAGGGTCTCTGATGCTTTGGCTTATTTGTGCTGGCTTTCCTTTGGCACCAAGCCGCATTCATTATGAAAGGCAAACAAGTTGGCAGCAGCGGCAGGACGCAAGTCGACGCCAGGCCATCAATCTGCCAGGTTGTTGGTTGTTGGTTGTTAGGGCTGTTTTGCCTTTGCCACCGTACCTGCTGTACTACCTTCCATACTACCATACTACTAACTAACATACAATCGCCTGACTCTATGCCTCTTTGTCGTCCTGGCTGGCTAACCGTTTTCGCACGTTCCGTGAGCCAGATCAAAGGCAACGACGTTCAAGTCTCTGGCACTCGAGGGTTCGCCTGGGCAAAACAAAAGCCCTTGGCGCTGTCTCAAGCGTTATTTATTGTTAACGAAATAGCCGTCGCCGCCGCCGCAGGTCCTTCCTATAAGTCAAAGGCGGCACTGACTGACTACGAGCGTTGCCAGACCTGCCCGAAAACATAAGAACAAAACAAAAAAAATACCAAAAGAAAATAAAAACAAGAAGTAAAACGGTGACTGCCATAATCATTTTATATGGCAGTAAGCAAAAGAAGATTATGAGCTTGAGAGCGTATGGAGAATATGAAGAATGAGTATAGATGTGAGAGAAGGGCGAGGGGGGGGGTTTGGATGGGTGGATGGGTAACGTTTAAGGATGTGGGGATAATGGGCTGGGCGTAACGTGGCATGGCAATTAATCAAACGCTAAACACCAAAACACATTTTGTGGTTTTACAAGCATGTTAAATGTCCTCGTTGTTGGTGCTTCTGATATCAAATTAATGCCGCTAGGAGCCAGTAATCTCATCCTGACACCTCTCTACCCAACCTAACAATTCAGAGCTATTTCATAGTACCACCAGCTGATATGTTCTGGACTGCTGTGCCCTCACTTGTCTCGTTATTGTTTCAATTGTTTTGGCAGCCTGCCCGTTGACAACAAAACTAAATTAACACGCACACAGGCAATCTTTATCTCTCTTTGCCTGGTCTCTATCTTTCTCTCTCTCTCTCTCTTTCTCATTCTAGCAGTTGCTTTCCTTCCTTCTTTCTCATTTGGTCCCCTGATAGTCAACAGGATGCTGGCTTTAGCAATGTGCGTATGTATGTATGTGTGAGCCAATTGAAAGCAGTCAAAGAGCAACAGCAGCAGCAGCAGCACCAGCAGCAGCAGCAGGATTACAATCTATCAGCTGCAGCTAGCCAGCGCACAAATTTGGCTTGTCCAGTACCAGTACCAGTACCAGGACCAGGAATAGGCCAGGGTTAACTAGGCTAGGCCAAACCCCTGCCGCTCTCCAATCTCATCAGTTCCCGTTCCCTTTGTCATGTTCCGGTGTGTTCCATGTACAGGTCCTTGTCCATATCCTGTATGGCCTCTGCTGCTGCTACCGCTACTGCCTTTGCCGCCTCTCCTGCTTTTGCACTCGACTTTTAGCCTCTCCTGTCGCATTGCAGTTTTGGGTTCAAACGCTTTTGTGTGTTAAATCGCTTTTTATTGTTGTAAATTTTTCGAACTGTACGCTCAAGTGTGTGTGTGTTTGTGTTTGTGTGTGTGTAAGTATGCGTTTGTATATACCAATGATTGCCATAGGTTTTTGTATTCCTCTCATTTGCATACCAATATATGGCTGAACGCGTGTGTGTGATGTGTGTGTGTGTGTGTGTTTACTTGTGTATATGTGTACTTGTGTGTGTGTGCTTGTGTGTATTGTACTGTGCCTGGCAGGCAACTCTATTACACTTAAAACGAGTCAATGCGTTTTAAAAAGGGTCGAATCCAATTGGGGTTTTAGGAGCTCTACGTATTATGTAAGGCAGAGAAGTGGGGTAGGAACATACCGATGATAATTTGAACAGCAGGAAAGAAGATATGTTTCCCCCCTTTCCCCTACAAAAAAAAAAAGATTCCTTTGGGAGCATTTGTTGTAATTGAGGCACGTGTGCAGTAAAAGTATGCTAAATGATTGTGATCTTCAATTGCAATTCAAATGTGAATGCAATTAACAACGAAACGAAACACAAAACTCAAAGAGAGGAGAGGCAGTAAGTGAGACAGAGAAAGAGAGAGAGAGAGCGAGAAAGAGAGAGAGAGAAAGACAGAGAAAGGGAGATAGTAAGGTGCAAATAATAATACAAATTTCAATCAGATTAAAAATAAATGTTAAAATAGAAAACGAGTAGAAAATAACAATGAATTTCAGAGATTTGAATAACAATTTATAAAATAATATGAATAACAAATTCAATTCAATATTATAATAAAAACATGTAGAACAATCAATTAAGCTAATTAATTGAATATAAATTAAAATAAGCTTATTTTGCAAATTTGATGAAAATTTCAAGAATAATAATAACCAAAAATTAACCCTGTTTAAAGTTTGCCTCGTTGTAGCTGAAGCTAGATTCTTTAAAGAATTATAATTAAAAGAATTATTCTATATCATTAAATAAGTAAGATAATGTTATCCATTCTCCTAGTTATCGATGATAAATCATATAATTTTCAAATTGTCACAATTCACCGAAAAAGTTATCATAATTATTATAAGAAATTAACTAAAGACCTTAGACGGATAGTAACTGCCGTGTTCTTTTTCTATAAGGATTGTCTTATTAGAGATGTCCGTTGAAAGAGTTATCACTGTACATAAATATTTGATCTTATATAGATATGTTTTCTATATAAAGATATATCGAGTAATTTTTGAGATTGATTTTGACATAAACTTTCAAAATAAAGGAACAAAAACTATATTTAAAAATAAATAAATAAAAGAAATAAATAAACAAAAGTAATAAATAAAATAGAAAATAAATTAAACAAACAATAAATAAAATAAAAAATAAATAAATTAACTAAAATATAAATAAATAAAATAAAAAATAAATACATAAAAAAAATAATAAATAAAAATAAATAAACACATAAAAAATTATTAAAAAAAAAAACATATAAATAAAATAAAAAAAAAATTAAGTTAAAAATAAATAAAATAAAAAATAAATAAAATAAAAATAAAAAAAATAAAAAAATAAATAAATAAAATAAAAAAAAATAAAATAAAAAAAAATAAAATAAATAATAAATAAAATAAATAATAAAAAATAAATAAATGAACTTAAATATAAATAAATAAAATAAAAAATAAATACATAAAAAAACTAATAAATACATAAAAAAAACTATTAAAAAATAAAAAAACATATAAATAAAATAAAAATAAATGAAATAAAAATTAAATGAAATAAAAATTAAATGAAATAAAAAATAAATAAAATAAAAATAAATAAAATAAAAAATGAATAAAATAAATAAATTAAAAAATTTAGTTAAATAATTCGAAAAAAATACTTTCATCGACTGCATACAATTTTTAAAACTTGCAACAAAAAATTTATGTAAAATAATATTGCAAATAATAAAGTCGCTGGTTACTATAGTTCAGATCAACTTTGTTGTAATTTATTGAATTTGCAGAATTTATAATGATTGTTGCATGTTTAAAATTAATAGATAATAAACAGACACTTGCCACATTGTTAAAATATGTATACTATATATATATATATATATATATATGCCACACAAATAATTTGAAGCTGACATCAAATTCATAATATATTAATCTCGAATCAGCATAGAATTCTATATAATACAATTAATATATATATATATATATATATATATAGTTGTAGTTTATGCAACGTTGTCCTTTATTTCAGTCTGTTGCCTTCACTTCCTAACGATATCCGATTGTACCGAGCTGTCAGCTAACAGATAATGTGATATCTTTTGTGCATATCCGGACAGATTGGACGGAGACAGAGGTAGCTTTCCAGTCCATTGATGACCAAACGACCAAATGGCCAAAGCCCACTCTATGCCTGTTACGGTTTAGTCCAATTCAGGATTGCGTTTTACAAATTGACTTTATGGCGTACATTTGAACATTTGCAGACAACGTTTTCCGCTATACTAACATACACACACACACCCACATCTACACCCCGTTTGAATGCCAACACTCTGCATTCCGTATCCCACTTCAACTATGAACGACAGCTCAACGTTAAGTTTTTAGCAGCTAAAACGACATCACATAAATGAACAGTGATCCAAAAAGAAGGACTAGGAGGAGAAGGAGTAGGACTAGGAGTAGCATGCAGTGAAGTGCCTGAACATGGAGCATGGGTTGGATAACGAGTGGGAACTGGCTGCACGTCACGCACACTTTATCCTTTATCCTGTAAACGCGTTGCCAACAACGAAACGTTTCATTTTGCCTCTGTCAAAGCCAAAGCACAAAACACACACAATTGCATAGATACATATATACATATAAATATATATATGTATATATATATATAGATATCTATATACAAAAAACAGATGAAAAAAATTACCGGACACGGACACAACCGACAAACCAAATGCGTGAAATGTCAGCGGGCTGTGATAACGCCCCCTTTGCGGCACACACACATACACACATACACACATGCATCTCTTTCTTTCTTTCTTTCTCTCTCCTATTCTCTCTACTCCTACACTCCTCAACATCTCTGCTCATCCCAATGCAATCCAATGGCGGCGCCCTTCGTTTGGCACACTTTTTGCGTTGGGTGCATTGCCATTTATAGTGGACACCTTGGGACAGGTGCAATACGAGGCAACAAACAACCACAAGAACATGTAATTTTGTAATTTGCAATTTGATTTGTTTTTTGCCCCCCCACACTCCCCACCCAACCATTACACAAAGTTTAGCTGCCCTTTGTATCCACTATGCAATTTGTAATTAAATGCGTAACAAACAAAACGTTTGTCAGCATTTTTCTATACCCTGTATTATATATAGCTAGTAAAAAAATGGGTATTATCAGATTAGGATTAGTTCAATTTAACTAATTCTAAGCTAGTTCATTAGTTATAAACGTTCATTTGAGTGTTTAAGTAGTTTTAACTTGTTCCTTTCTTTAAACTTATGCAACTTTAATTATTACGTTCGATTCAGTTAATATCAACTCACAGAAATTTGTTGATATGCTGAAAGAAAAACTGGAACTAGTTCTTTTTTCGAACATAAATGTAAATTAATGAAGAATCATTTATAGAACATTCATAACTAATTACAATAAGAGTTCAATCTAACTTTGTATCGCGTCTAAAAGATTTCAAGTTGCTTTTGCAAACTTTTCTTTCAACCCTCGTTGCTGTTAATATAGAAATTTCTTAAGTTAAGGTTTTTTACAGTGTAACTCAAAGTCGTACATTTACTTAAATCGTTTTATTTTAATATTTTTTTGTAATTTGAATTAATTGATTTTCACGCAATTTAAAGTTTTTCATACACATTTACAGCAATGCTGCTAAAACTGTGCACTAATTTATGGCATACAGCAGAAACAAAGAGCATAAATAAATAAATGCATAAACATAATTGCAGACTTTGCAACAAATTTCATAAAAATTATATATATATATATATATATAATATATATAGGGTTGAAAGGTGGGAGGGGCTATCTTTGGGGTTGATGCTTAAACTGGGACTGAAAGTGGAATTGGAGCTAATGCTGCTGCTACAGCTATTCCTATCGCTGGTGTAAGGGATTTTGGGCGAGCTTAAGCGCCGGAACAAAGCAATCAGCAGCCCCCATGCGTGGCGTCACCTCAGACTCTGCAAGCAGGAGAGGAGGCGACGCGCAGCGCGACAAACAACGCATAAAACATAAAAAAATTTACATGTATATATATAATATATATATATATATATATATATATATATGTATATATGTATATATATATATACATATGTTTGCTAGTACTAGCAGCCGAGGCAAACTTTTGACCACGCCTCTTACCAGCATATATATATATATATACACACACACACACACATAAACAAAGAGGCGGCTTACTGTGAACATTTATTTTATTTTCATGCCATTTCGTTTTGTTTTTAAGCGCAGTGTACAAATTTTTTAAACAACCACAGTAACAACAACAACAACAACAACAACAACAACAACAACAACAACAAGAAAAATCAAGTAAGTTCTTCAATAAGATGCATACCAGACTACAACATACCCTACAATCAGAACAATGCCTACTTTCAGACATAACTTCAGATACCAAATTATAGACAAAGCTAGTCAAAACTACACACAAGTAGACACACATGCATATATACATACACACACATATATACATACAAATATATACAGATTACAACTGAAAGTTTAACTTAAATATGGTTTTTTCATAGAAATCTGAGACCATTTTGCAATGGATCTTGCATGACTTAAAAAATGCATTTGCTAATCCGACAGATTTACTATACTATAGGTAAAGTATTCTACCTGTTCATGAACATATATATAAATATATTTACATACGTATATATATATATATATATATATATATATAGTAAGTATATTTTGGGGCAATTTAAGCATAATTTCAAGTAACTTTGCTGCATGTTTACAGGGTATTCGTACAAAGGCATTCGCAATTTTTTAAGGATGCTGTGCGAAGGGGGCGACTGGAGGCGGATAAACCTAAAAGAAAACTAGATGAAAAAGAGACAAGAAGGAAACAGTCAGTGAGCATGTATGGGGTATATAGGTAAAGGAAAAAGCAAAAGGCTAGGGAGCAGGAGAAGAAGGTGGCAAGGGGGGAATAAAAAGAGGGCCAGCAATGGAAAACGCAACGCGTAAAAATCCCGAGTGAAAAATGTGTGCGAAAAACGGCCAAACTGGCGCATCCTGTGGCCAGCTGTGGAATGTGTGTAGCCAACAACAGCAACAACTAAAGCGGAAACAACATGAGCAACAACAATGCCAACAACAACAACAACAACAACAAAAACAACAACAGCAACACAAATAGCAACAACAACTATAAAGAGTTCGGATTCAGCAGCTGGCAAAATCGTCAAAAAAAAATTAAACAAGAAAAAAAATGTTGCTAAAGATTTGAAGCGTTTTAAATGTAACACAAAATGTGTGTTGAGCTTCTTAAAAAAAAAATAGGGGGTGTGTGCCGAGGTAATGCAGTAAAGCGCGGGGGCAGCGGCAGTGAGTGAAGCAGTAGATCGCATTACTAGCGTGGCACACGAAGGCAGCTGTAATTGAAATTGAAGATTACGAGCTAAACATAAAAGCTTATAATAAGTACTGAAAAGCGAAAAAAAAAATACCAAGAGAGAGAGAGAGAGAGAGAGAGGTCGAGAAAGAGAGAGAGAGAGAGAGAGGTCGAGAGAGAGAGAGAGAGAGAGACAGAACAAACAGAGCAGGAGAGAGAAAAACAAAATACTAAAAGTAAAATTTGAACTGTGGCAATTTGCCGTGTAATAGGAAACAATTTTTTTGAGCTGCTTCGAAAATTTAACTGTTTACCAATTGAAATTTGTTTCATTTTTACGATGTGCATAAAATATATTACATACAAATATATACATATATATATATATATATATATATATATATATATATATATATATATATATATCCCTATACATATATTTATATATTTACAGTCATTATATTACCATATCAAGCACGATCAGGTTGCAAAGGGATTTGTGTAAAATGCAATTTACAGATTTAAGTTAAGAATGTGAAGTGCTTAAATCATAATATTATTTCATTATGAAATATATAACATATTGTTGTATGGAAAACTTTATAGGGTACAGTAAACTTAACTATTAACGAACAGCAGATAAATCCTTAGCAAAGTTTGAAGAAACTTTCTTAAGTTTTTTGCATACTTCATTTTTATGCTGAACAAACAACTAAACATTTGAGAGTTTGAGAATATATATACTTTATGGGGTCTCCGATGATTATTTCTATGTGTTACATACTTTTGGATTTTGCACATTTCCAATAGCTCCGCTTTGCTCTTTTTTTACAAAAAGGCAAAGGGGCTAAAAAGTTCAACTGTTCTAGCCTATATAATTATAATTTATAATTTAAATTAAATTTTTAATAAATTTTAAATATTTTTTAAATTAAAAAATTAAAAAATTCTCGCAAAAATTTCAACTCCTTTCTTGATCAACAATTGTATGTGTGCGCGTGTTGCACAAAGCCACAGCACACTGTACCTTTTAAGCTCTTGCTTTACATCAGCAACTATAATAAAAAAAGGTAATATGAAAGTAATGCAAATCGTTTGACTTTAGCTTTAAAACTTACAAGTAGAGCACAGCTTTAAGTTTTTTTGCCAAGTGGTTTACTACCATAAAATTTATTTAGGCCTATTAGAGAATTGGTTTACGTTACAGTTTGGGTAAATGTTCCTTGTTTTAGGCACACTTTGTTTTGTATATATCGGGCAGGTATGCTAACAGAAATGAGAGCCATGACAGCTGCGACAGCAACAACAGCTACAACAACAGCAACAACAAGAGAAACAACAAAAAACAGGAACAAAGCCACAACAAAGCAATTATTAGCAGAGTCATTAGCACCGAACCGAACTGAACCGCATCACACAGCATCAGAGTATTGGAGCATCATCGCATTGTATGGCATTGTATGGCACTGTATGGCATTGGCACCGCAACGAATTGAACACAGTTGCCAGAAAAGACCACTTCTTTTAACCTCACCTTCCGGCTCCCTCAAAACGCTGCTTCCCACTCTCCAGCATTATACAACTCAAACAAAATGTGTGGCTTTTGCTAATTAGCTGGGCAACAGCAATAAGTTTTATGCGATTTGAATCGATGTCGATGGTATCGAAGCGTGAGGCTTTTGATATTCTGGTTAAAAAAAAAAAAACAAAACTTTGTTATCCTGTTCTGCTTTATTCTACACCTTCTATGAATATGCTATATCTATCGCTCTCTCTCTCTCTCTCTCTCTCTCTCTCTGTCTTTGTCTCTGCCACAATTCTTGTTGTTGTCTAAATTATGTGTGTTGCATGACTATTTCTATGGCAAATCTTGCTGCACTTAGTGCAAACGAAACATTTACATAAAGGATAAAGCATATGGTTAGTCGAAGAACTTCAACGTAAGCTAAAGGACAGGATGAGGTTACGCTTAGGGGCAAACATAAATCGAGTTAATCGTTTTCCTTTTAACGTTTTTTTTTATTTTTCTCGTTTTTCCATTTTTTTTCGCTTTTGTTTTGAATTAGACTGCAAAACCACTCAGTCAGCTTCATGTCACTTGGGCTTGCCCTTAAGCCTCTTTGCCCCTTTGCCCCTTATCTTGTAGTCACCTCTTATACCTAGTAACTCTTCACCTATCACCCCACGTTTCCTTCTGGTAGGTGGCATCACATGTCCTCTTATCCTAGCGCCGTATTTTTTTATTTTTTTTTTTTTTGTCATACGGCTTATTTGGCATTTTGCTTTCGTCATGCCACCAGATCATAATAAACTGCCAGGGCAGAAACTCAAACAGCACTCAGAGGAGCTACTTACTCCTCTATTCTATTCGGCCTGCCAGTGGCATCATTTGTACGCGTATTAAGAAGACGACGAACCAGTTTCCCCTCCCAGCAACAATCTATCTCTATCTTTATCTCATGTCTCTTTTCATCTCATATTTACCCCTTTGTGTGTTTGAGGCAGCTGAATTGTCTAGAGTGGAAGTGTGGTGGGGCACATAATG
Source organism: Zygothrica quintamaculata (assembly GCA_037044455.1). Lineage (NCBI taxonomy): Eukaryota > Metazoa > Arthropoda > Insecta > Diptera > Drosophilidae > Zygothrica > Zygothrica quintamaculata. The sequence continues at coordinate 18,200 of JBAMBS010000325.1, read as the reverse complement.
ACTAAGCCGAATGCATTCACTACTACTATCTGGTGTATATGATGTGGCATGAAAGCAATTGCAGACCCAGAAACAGAAGGCACAACAGCCACTAGAAGCAACAGCACCAGGCAATCTCTGCTACTGTGCAACATAAGCCATAGCTTAAGAAGATTCTTTCCTAAAGGTAAAATGTATAACACACAGTGGAAAGGGAAGGCAGCAGATGACGTAAAAGGCAGGTTAACAAAAAACAAAAAAAAGAAAAAGAAAGAAAAGAAAAATACCAAAGAGAACGGGACAATAAGAAAACAGAAGTCTTTAAAAGCAGCAATCATAAGAATCATTATATGAAGTCCAAAGATCACAATCAATTTGAAAACGAAAATGCACAAATTGCAGACAAGTGCAATGCATCTAACATATAACATTTAGATAAAAACAACGATCAGATACCCTATAAAATAAGGTATTTAATAATATTAATATAATATATAATTAATAGAATAATATATAAATAATAATATATAATAATATAATATAGTCATAATAATATTATATATTAACAATATTTATTATTAAATTAGTAAAATATTTTTAAGAGATTTTTTATACTGTAAACAAATCTGCCATTCAGAAAGTTAGATAAACAATTATAAGGAATAAAGCTGATTAATATTGTTTAGGAATATATATAGAAATATATATAGCTAACATATTATATATAAATACATATTATATAAATATGTTTTTTCGTTTCTATTTTTGGAATTGAAACATAATTAGAAAACTATTAAATATTATTTAATCTGATAATTTTATTTACTATATTCAATAGATGACTTAATGTAATGATTAAATTGATTAATAGCTCCTGTTGTTCAGGTACATATATATATATACATATAATATATTCATATTTATGAAATATATGTATATAGCAATGTTTTTATAAAAGCATTAAGTAAGATCACTGCATTAAAAAAATAAACAACTAAAGATATAACTTAAGCTGCTTTACTCGCTGAGTTCATTAAGCTAATTGCTGCCGATAATTGTTGCAGATCGGGCATTGTCTACATAGACTATATATACTCGATAGTTTAATTGCATAGTATAGAGATGTTTGTTGTGGGCAATCGATTGATTGTAAATAAATTATAATGTATAATTAAAAATTATTTTGATCTTACAATAAATTAATAAACTTAGCAAGAAAAACTTGTAAAAATGCTTTGATCAGATTTAAAACTGGTTTTATATATAGGGTGGTCCACGAAAGATTTGCGTTTTAAAATCGCAATAAAAAAACAACGAGTATATATTTTTCAACATTTTTTTTAACCATTTCGTAAGCCGCAAACCTTCTACTAAATATCTTACACATTGACAATGACATTCGAAATGTCAAAGTCAAAATTATCGATAGTTCAAAAAGCAAACGCTAGATGGGCCACCCTGTACGTATGAATATATATATATACATATATATATTTATATTGTTTTTATTATTAATAAATTTAATGCAATAAAATATGAGGAATAAAAAAAACTCATTAAAATTATCTGAATTTAATGAGCTCTCAACGGGAATCACATTTTTTATTTAAATTTTTTTATTCCCAACGGTTGGTCTATCAGTGCCAAAGATTCTACGGAATTTGATTGATTTGCTAGATAGAAAGAAAAAATCTAGAAAAAATGTAAAAAAAAAATATATAAAACCGAAGAGAAATACTATATTGAATATGAATATATGTCAGTTTGAAGTAATCTCAAGATTACACAATTATAATTTTAAAGCAATTTCTGTTCCTTTGTAAGGTTCAAGGTAATTTGCGTCTAATCAGAATAGATATAATGAAAATGAGATATATATGAGTATATTTATGAGAGAGGAAAAATGAGAAGTTGCTACTCAATTTTGGATGCCAACAGCAGCTGTGTCTTAACAAACTTGTTGTTTGAGAGGATGAGATGAGACCTTGGTGAGAGGGTTCGGGGTTTGGGCGGTTTATCAAATGGGCGTAACGTTGTCAGGACAATATGTTGCCAGCTGTACAATGGGCCACTTAAGCGACAACAATAAAAAATCATTAGAATGCCAAAGGCAGCCGTTGCAACAGGATGCATAGGATGTAGTCTTCGTAAACCTTGTCCTTCAACTTCATCCCGCTATCGCCCACTATATATGTAACTCAGCCCCTCTAATGCCCAGGCGGTAAGCACACGCCCAGATAGTCAAGCGGTTTGCCTGGGCACTTCATAAATCTACAAGGCATATGAAATACGAGTATCCTGTGCTGAGTGGAGTAGCCAATCATGTTGCATACTCGCAAGGACTAAGGACCAACGACCAACGGTTATGAAGCTTGCAAACAAAAACTTTCTGACATTGTAACGAGCATTTTTACTAAAAGGAGCAAGGGGGAATTGTGTTGGGAAGAGGAGATAGAGAGAAAGAAGTGGATACAAGTAGAGGCTTAAAAATACAGGATACGGACACAGGACACACAATGCACGTTGCCATTGATTTATTAACAAGCCATCGTTTATCATGTGGCCAACAATGGGTTAAGACCTGAGTTATGCTCCATATCGTACCATATCATACCGTACCGCACCGCACCGCACCGCACCGCAACGCACCACACCACACCACATTTCATCGCAACACATTGCACCACAATTGCAAATTTGTTCGACTGCAATCGGTTAATCATAAAAATAAAAATTAATGCTCAGAGACCCCCCTAAGATAAACAAATATTACCAAAAGATAAACAAAAATAAGAGAAAATTGTGGAAGATAAATTGTGGCTAAAGACAAACCTATTGAAATTAAGACATTTTCCACACATTTTGTTTTCCTTCCTTTTATATTTTGGGTACTAAAAACTAACGGAATATGCTCATAATTCATGTTGGAAAAATTCTTTTTTTATGCCTTATTTTTTTTGTGTGTTGTATTTTTTTTATGACCAGCTTCCCGTTCCCTTATTGACCACTATTTATGTAGTTGTTGACCAAGTTTTTTGGGAAAACAATTTTTTTGTATCAAAATCTACATCTAGAATCTCAACCAGTCGACGGCGTTGAGACGGTCAATTTTCATGTGGGCGACCATCAGACCCAAAAAAAAAAATAACAAGTTGAAGGAGTCAACGTTGCCGTTGCCGCTGCCTTTCCCCCTCACACCCGTTGTCGTTGTTATCGCCGCGTGGGTGCCGGACTCCAAAAGATAAAATGTTGACCAATAAATTGAGTGACCATGAAAGACAGATGTAAAGTAACACCAAAGCTAAAGCTAAAGCCAAGCAATAGGAAAAGGAGCACAAAGCGAAAGCCATAATAATCACACAACAACAAAGCCTAAAGTCTAATAACAACAAAAACAACTAATAGAAATGCAACGAATATTGTATGCACTTTAAGTGCAATGTCTAAAAGATTTTCATTTTCTAATTTTATAGTATACAAATATTTATATACATATATACATTCTTGATCAGCATCCAAAAGCGCTTGATCAGCACCTAGACGTTTTTGCATTATCCACAAGAAAAAATTATTTTTCTTGAAATTCTTTTCAAAATTAGATACAAAAAAATTATGTAGAATCAAGGAAAAAAGCAACGTGAACATAATTTATTAAGTGAATATTATTAGATAATATTCTACATAATACTTAATCAGCATATATACGCTTTAAATGAAAAATAGCGGTTTTAAAACAAAATATTATTTTTACAAACTGATTGAGAAATACAATTTAATCTCTTTGGCAAAGTGTACCAAAAAAATGTGGAAAAACTAGCGCGTCTGACAAGTAAAGAAGGAAGTTAAGAGGTTTGGAAGTGGTATATGAGGAAAGCGATGTAAAGACAGAAAGAGAGAGAAAGGTAAAAATGCAAAGAGGTAACTGTCGCCGCGTGTAAAAATGCTCCAGAAATGTCATTAACGTGCTTTGCTTTTGTTACTGTTATTGTGTTGATGTTGTTGATCTTCTATTTGTTGTCTTATCTTGAGAAATGTAAAACGAAACTGCAACAGCGCGAGCTCTACACGTGTATGTGAGAATGTGTGCGTGCACATTTCTCTCTTCGTCTATATTTTAGTGTCTGTGCGTGTGTGTGTGTGTGTTTCCGCTGAAAAATAACCTGCCAAAGGCGCCGCTCTTTGGTTAACTAATTGATAAGTTTATATTTATATATGTATATGTGTACTGTTCTGTTTTTATGTATATACACGTGTGCACTAAAGTAATTATCTATGTAAATTTTGTCACTAAGCGGCAAAAAAAAGAGCAAAGCTCAAAACCACACACACATATACAATATATACACATGTATGAATTACTATATTGATGGTCTTGAGAAAACATTTCTTACCTGTCGCATTTATATACATATACAAATATACAATCATACATGTATATATGTATATGTATTAATCAGTGCACGCACATAGCTGCAGCTGTAACTGAATGCTGGCGTACGCCGCAGGCAACATGCAGCAGGAGGCTGCCCGCCTACGCATGCAGCGTACAAACAACACAAACGTGTTGCGCTCAGCTGGCCTTGCAGCGAATGAGCTGCACAAAACACACGAGACAAAATACAGAAACAAAATAAAAAAAAATTGTTTTCGATTTGTTGTTGTTACAATGTATTTGGCACGTGAAACGGAATAGACATCGGTATGCGGCTCTTTTGTTGTTGGCATTTATATATATATATATATATATATATATATATGTACATATATATGTATTTGTCGAACATTCGCACAGAGCCACACACACATGTGTTTTTATTTGCATTTGTTTACGTCACTGCACCAATACACTCTTAACTATTTGAATGAGTGAGTGAGTTTGTGAAAGAGAGAGACTGGAGCAAAAACACAAACAAACAGCAGTAACAGAGCAAAAGGGAAATTACAAACAATCGGCCAGCCACATAAAATAAGCATATTTATTTATATTCGCTTTAGCAGATTTAATTATAAAATGTATAAGCTGCATTGTTTTCATTTTGTTGTTATTATTTTTAGTTCTTGTTTTCTTTTTAGAATTTTTAAATAAAACGCGACTCACTCAAAAATCGAAATTTCCACGGCCGCTCGCAACGCGCGTTGTTGCTTCATCTTCCGGTGGACACTTCGCGCCCAATGTCCACAATGTGGTTGCCCTTAGGCATTAATTATTATTGTTGTTTTTTGCACATTTCATTGGTTAAATTATGCATATAATTAATTTTATTGTTCAAATCACGTAAATTTCGTGTGCAACTGCGTATGCGACTTGCCACGATAATGGTTAAAATGAAACTGATGAAGGACCAACACGAAAGCGAAATGATAGAATGACGCTGAACGCTACTGGTTCACAGCTGTTTACGAGCTATCGATTGTAGGTGTTGCATTTCGATACAACTAATATGTCAATTAACCGATTATATTTCGCCGGTATTTAGTTGTGATTTATCGCAACATTGACATTGAAACATCGATTGCTATCGATAAAATGGTGGGCGTTCATTGATAAAAAAATTAAGTTCGGACTAATATATAAATACAAAAAAAAGGGGAATAAGCAAGAAAGGCAATTAGTAAAGACAACTGTGGGTGCAGCATGGCTGAGTTGAAGGCACCTTCATTGCAATCTTTGCTTGATTCGGAACGCGGCTCCACGGAAAGCTTGCAGCTCGATTTTGAATTTGAAGGCGTAAGCAACAAATTAATATTTAGATTTATTATTATTATTTAATTACTATATACAGCTGGACGATGTGGAATTTGCAATACCACCTACTGATGTGCTACCAACTCTGGAAACTGTTCTCAGCGAATTTGAAGCCGACTCTGATGTTGCCTCCGAGCTAGGGATTCCGATCCCGCGGGCAACACCTACGCCCTCAATTGGAGAAGATTGCGGTGTTCGTGGTGATGGACGTGGTGGTGGTGGCTCCGGCTCTATTATGCGCTATACTCTGCTTCATGGCATCTCGGCTCAATTAACTTCAGCCGCTGAGCGTGTCTATGCTGGAGCTGCAAGCGCTTGTGCCATATCAGCTTTTATAGCCGTAGGCACATCCCATGGCCATATACTAAATTTTGATGTAACACAGACGCTACGCTGGGCGCATCAGGATAAGCATGGTCAAGCCGCCGTTTCTAGTATGGCATTTAATGCGGATTCCACGCGTCTCCTGGCTGGCTATGCACGCGGAATGGTTATTATGCTAGATACCCAATCGGGAGATGTGCTGCGCGAACTGTTTGATGTTATTACACCAAACACCGGTGTTTTGCACGTGAAATGGACATCACGGTCATCGCTAGCACTCTGCGCAGATGCAGGTGGATCTGTTTGGTCTCTAAGCTTTACACGTAAGCTAGGCATAAGGGGCTGTAGCTCCCGATGTTTGTTTTCTGGTGCTCGTGGTGAAGTCTGTGCCGTGGAACCACTTATCATGGATGCTCAGGGGCGTCACGAATTGGATCAATATTGTATTGTTGCACTGGCCACGCTCTCCAAATATTTTATTGTTACGGTTCGTCCCCGACTGCGTGTGATTAAATATCATGCCTTGCAGGGACCAGCTGACTGTTTGCCATTGCTCGCCTGGCATCTAGTGCTTATACAGGCAGCGGATACTAGCCGTTCTGTTGATCCTGTCATTGTTGTGGGTCGGGGCAATCAGCTTTTCTTTCACCAATTGTTTGTGGCCAATGGACGCATCACTTTACTATATCTACGACATGTGCAGCTACATAGCAGTCTTTTATCTGCCCATTGGTTGGGACCCAAGTGTGTGGCATCCCTGGATACTTCAGAGATACTTCATCTGGTGGATGTACGTTCTAGTCGGGAGCTTGAGTGCATGGATATGGCCAATGCAGGCCTCGTTTACGGCTCCGCACAGTTCAAAGGTTTGGCCACAGGTGGCAATGTCTCACCGGCCTTTGCATTAGCTGGTACCAATGCCTGCTACAATTCAGTAGTCTCTCGGGGCACGCAGCTTTATGTGTTGGGTGCACGCTCTCTGCACATCATTGGGGTCCGTACATGGTCGGAACGCATAAGTTATCTAGTGAGTATCGTGTTCTTCATCCCTTGAAATTGTTCTTTTATTACGTATTTTACTTCAATAGGTGAAGAACCATCGTTGGCAAGAAGCCTGTCAACTGGCTCTAGATGGTTACATTGCATCCGCTGAACGTCCACGGAAGCGGGCACAAGCAAAGGAACGCATAATAATGCTGTTCAAGGACTATATTGCCAATTCAGCGCGTGCTCCCGATTATTGTCTTGGCGCTATTATAAATTGCATAATAACAATTGGCGAATTAGATTTGCTATGGACACAACTGTGGGAGCGGCTGCACAACAATACAGAACTCTTTCTTAAGCACATTTCAGAGCACATTGAGCGGGAGACAATCAATGTCGTTAATCCGGTTATATCGCAAGCTCTTGTAGATTATTGGCTACAGCATTCGCCTGACAGGTTAGAACAGTTGATTTTAAAATTGGATTGGATGTGCTTGGATTTAAATCAAGTGCTTAAGGCGGTCAAGCGCCATAAGCTGTATCGTGCACAACTCTACCTCAATGCATGCGCTCTAAATGATTATACGGCATCACTAACGGACCTGTTGCCAGTGTTAACTCCGGAGCAAACAGATTTAGGTAACTGTTTGTTGGTTTACATATCTAGCTGTTTGGCTGGCCGTAGATATCCCAGCGGCGATATACCTGCCGAATATGTGCAGCAGGTTAAGCACGATGTGCTGCGCTGTCTAACCTCACAACATACCAGTGTCAGTCCTCCAGATGAGCTGCCTTATCCGTACCTGCGGGCGCTGCTTAAATTTGATACGCGGGAAACATTAAATGTCATTTCTTTGGCATTCCAGGAGCGAGAGTTTAGCAATGAACTTGGTTATTCCCATCGCAAGCGCATCATCTATCTACTCCTCGAAATTATGACGCCCGAAAATGCAACGGTAAGCTAAAAATGATGTCCTGCCAAATCGAACAACGTTTTAACTTTTGGATTTATTTTCATTTTGTAGTGGGCGGAAATCGGTTGTTTGTTAAACTTTATTGCACAGCAAATCTCTTCGCAGTGTTTGCCACAGGACAAGCAGCTCCTTGAGCGTGTGCTTAGCTACTTAGCTCAAGAAAATATCGACAACGAGACTGCTCGTCAGCATTCAGAACGAGAAAGTGCATGGCATGAACTGCTTTCAAGCAATTGCCTCACCGACATCAGCAGCGATGAAGAGCAACTAAAGCTGGCACAACGAGCGGGCTGCTATTATGTCGTGGAGTATTTGCTAGAGAAGCTTCAGCGTTTCGATAACATACTTGATTGTTATATACATAACCAATCGCGTCATGAGACCATGTTTGCTTATATGGAGCGTTATGTCGATGACAGCGAACGTTGCATTTACGAGCAATTGTGCCGTAATATGAAACAACTTCTGGAGATTAATGCAAAGGAGACAACGCGTCTGATTGCCCTGCACTATCCAGATAAAATAAATGATCTGGTGGAGCTACTAAGCACAGAGGAAACACTGCTATTTCGGTTGCTGCAGTGTCTTAATGACAGGCACAGCGAATTGAACCCCACGCAATTGGAGATGTTGCTGGAGCTCTATTGCAAACTTGAAACACCAGATGCTGTTTTAGAATTTCTATGCAATAGCACTGGTTACGGATTAGACAGAGCCATTTCCATTGTGAAACGCCATCAATTGAATCGCGCTGTCATATATTTGTACGAGCAACAAGAGAGCTATACGAAAGCTTTTGATCTTTCTATGGAATTACTACGTGCCGCAGATGTTGAGTCGGCTGCAAATGAGGCTCAAAAAATTGCAGATCTATTAGCACGAGCATCTCAGACATTGCCCGAACAACAGCTAGAGCGTTGTTGGTTCACATTGCTACAATATGTTTTGCCACAACAGGAGCTTCAATCTATAACCAAGTCCATGCTGCGCGAAGCCTCGCAGCACATTGATCTACATAATTTGGTGCAACTTATAATGAATACCCATAACGTATCCAGCAGCTTTGGCGATATTAAGGATCTATTAATGAGCATGCTGGTAAGCTCACGTCAGGATACAGAAGCATTACGTCTCACCGCAGATATCATGTGCCAGGACTTACACAACAAGCTTACTGAGCAACGGCAGCTTGCACATCGTGGCCTTTGGATAACCAGTATGCGTTGCGTCAAATGCCGTCAACGCTTATACGATCAGACGGATGTCATTGTGCTTGGACCCTGTGGACATGCACTCCATGAGCATTGTCAAAACGAAATAACACAGCTAAAGGAATGTCCACGCTGTGCCACTATGCTGCCCCATGAAGAAGATACAAATACTACGCAAGAGCCCTTACACTTGCCATGTCCCAGCCGTCAATTGTTTTATGATTCCGATACACTAGAACTGGGTAGACTTCAGCTTAAGGCCCCGCCCAGACGTTTCTGCTAAGCAAAGATTTAATTCTTCTATATATGTGTATATTCCATATGTATAGTCATTCTTTACGTATTTATTGTAACGTCAGTTTGTTTTTATATAAGTAAAAATATGCTTATTAAGTATTAGGGGTAATCCAATAGGTCCAAGATGACACTAAAGCTACCACAAGCTACCAGACATAGAACTGAATGACGCAGCAAAGATCAATCCTTTTGCCAAATTAATGCACGCAATAGAATGAGATAGCGATACATAAACATAATACTACCAATAGCATTCCAAGCAGATGTGCTCTCTCGCTCTATGCAATGTAAGAAAGATATATGGTGCACACACTACTGATCTAGGAGTCTCGAATAGCTTAGCTTATGACACAAAACTTGGTAATGTTAGATCAAAATATTACATATAAAAATATTTAATATATGTATAAAGAAAAAACAAAATTAATTGAAAGTAAATTTAAATAACGTCCCCTATTCCACCAAATATGATTCAAGCATTTTAACATTTTGCATATTAAAAAGAAAAGGCATTTTGTATAGAAAAAAGAAAAAAACAAAAAAAATATATGTATACTTATATATATATATATATATATATATATATTTGTATTTATACCTATTTATATATATATATATAAATATTTATTTCAATATTAAAAAGCCAAAGCCAAAAATATTTATATGATTTTTGCATAGATGTTACACGTCTCGATTTATATTTACACAGATTTCTATCTATTTATATACTTGTTATGTTAATTATTTATATTGTTTATCCTATTGTAATATACAAGCTTAAGCTATTTATAGACTCAAGTGTGAATATCCCAATTATTAGCTAAATCACAAAATAAACTGATAAACCCAAAACACTCAAGTCTCAGCTTATCTGTAATTTGATGCTGTTTTCCACTGGGAACGTATTATTATAATGCATTATAAATTCGGTGCATTGTTCAGCTGAAAACATATATAAATAATAGATAAATTTATTTTATTTTTTATAATTAAAAAGTTACTGTTTACCTTTGGGAAATGCTAATGTTTCGTAAAGACGTAAATTTCGCATTTGGAAGAAACGGAAGACACTGTGAAAGATTAAATCATCTTGTGATTTGTATGCTGCCTCTAGAAATTTTCGTGCTGGCACCTTATCCAGGCCCATTGAGTTTTTAGCCAATCTCAGTGCATCAATTACATTGCCCTGACCAAGCATGACTTCGATAATGATCTGATTAAAGATAATATGTAGAAAACAATAAGTGATAGAAGATTAATTTGTTTCAGATTTGTGAAATGCCAAGAATTTCGATATTCACTTAGTCAGAAGAACAACTTTACTTTTTTATTCTTAACAAGAGATTATCTAAATGAAGTTATATATAGAAAAGTTTACCTCGTATGCCTGAATTTTGCCCAACATATCGATGGCCACTTGGGAAATGGCTGAATTAGCATCGGAATGCGAAAGTAAAAAGCACGCAACAGGTTTTGACTCCAACAACATGGAATAGCTGACCAAACGACGTAAAGTATCAAAGCTGCGATTTCGTATTAACTCGCTTACAATCATCTTTGTAAGCTCCTCTTGGGCGGAAATGTTGAACTTTTGCAAAGATTGTAGATAGAGCATTAGTACACTCTCTGTATAGGCGCGTCCAGCAATAGACTGAAAGATCATAGACATGTCAGATTGTTCGATAAGCACAATGGGTGGTGTTGCCTGTTTAGTGGATGTAATCTTCACATTGGACGGTTGCGCTGTTTGATTTTGTAGTTCCAATTGCACCCAGGACCTAAAGATAAGACGTACATTGATTCGGAATGTATGATAGCCTAGTGTTTGGCGTTAAACTTACGCATAAATTTGATTGATTTTGTCAAAGATTGTCTCCAGCAGTGGAACTTGTTTGCCGCTGTACTGTTCGTCCAGAAGTTGTTGAACAACCTTCAGCAGCAATTGCTTACCACTACAACGTTGGAGCAGGAACTCAGTTAACCGAATACGATCCGAAATAAGATTGCAAAGCGGTTCAATGGATAGATTTAGATACCACATACAGCCCAATTTGGCATCAATCACAATGTTAGGCTGGAATAGTACCCAATTGCTAGAATCTGTAAGTAAAGTGAGTATCAATGGTTTTGTTCTCTTAGCTGGCCACATAAAATAACACACATAGTTCACACTGCAGGATTTGGCCATCCGGGGAGAGTGAGGGCATTTTGAGGCCAAATGGTTTGATCGAGCGAGCCGGACTGAAAGGCTCATGATAGGTCACATCATTGATAACCTCTCCGCTAAGTGATATATCAAAAAGCATTGATGTTGCCGTGGCTTGATGATGCACTACAATCAGATTATCAACAGTATTAATGGCAAAACGTCCAACAAGTTTCAGTCGCAACACATGGCATTTGCGCGGTGCCAAGCCAGGTCCATTCAATAGATGTACTTCCACCTCCATCATCCCCGTGCTGCCATTTGATTGAAGTATAAGCACAGCCATCATGCCATAGACTCTACCTAAAGTTACCTTGCTTTCAAGCACCTCACGACCAGGATTTCCCACTGGATAAAATTGTATTTTTAAGCCAAGATACAAGTTACAAAATTTTTGGGACTACTTACAATCAACTTTAGGTAACTTGGTAATAACCTTTTGTTTGACGAGCACAGGCACTAATGTGTTACCTTCTGTAGTGCACAATAAAGCCACATTGGTATCACAGCACCAAGCAAACCACTTGATGCTAATACTCAATGATTTTACGGAACGCACTTGACGCTTCTCTGGTAAAACTTGAAAGATTTCCACGCCTGTGTTTGATATAAGCGCCAGCTCTCGATTGTGTACCCAAACAAAGCCAATGATCATTGTCTTGACCTGATGCGTTATGATTTCCTGTAGCAGCGGCTGTTCACCTTGAAAACATACGAATTCCACTGCATTCTCTTTGCGTTGTACAGCCAAAATTTGATTGTCTGGTGAAAACTTAATGGATCGAATCGCGCCACCACGATCACTCATACAAAATGTAATTACAGTATCCTCCACTGGCCCTTTAACAACCACGCCTGTGGCACCACCAGAACGCACTGCAAATATCTAAAATAAACAAACTTGTTAATTATATTTTGTCAAAACGAATCTCCAATTTATCTCTTTCAACCTGTTTGTTGGAGTCATCGAAGAAGACGTTCGTCAGCTGACTAACAGCGTCAAAGCGTATAAAATTGCTACAGAGCTCAATGTAATGTATGCCATTTGATGTTTCCATTGCTTTCCACTCTTTTATTGTCTATCCACAAGTTTCAATGAAAATTCCACCCACATTATGTTGTTTTAGTGTTGAAAAATGTTCAAAATTCTATTTGTATTTGGTTTTATACATTGCATTGAACAGCTGCTGGAGGTGATGCATGTTTAGGTTGTAAACATAATTCATAATAAACCATAAAAAATAACTATTAAGCTCATTAAATATATTTTGAACTTTAAATCATTATATAAGTGCGTTTTTCTTCTTAATATTTTTAAATATTTCCCTATGCTAAATTTAAGTTACATCTAACTGTATAATTCCGGATAGATGTAGTGTTTGAAAATTTTAAACAAGCATTTCAATTGAAATTTATCAGCTGTTCGCCAAATTGTACACAAATAAATAGTTATTATTTGTATAACTTTGGTTTTGTTATAATCATTATCAATAATTTTATTATTAAAATCGTATAAAAAGCAACGTTTATACATAGCTAATAAGATGTTCATTTGAGATGCCTATCTACTTACCAGAATTATTATTAAAATAACTTACTATATAATAAAAAAACTTAATAATAATAATCAAATAAAAGCGTCAATGAGCCCTTCAGGCAATTGCCGTGTGTGCATTTGCTCACTGAATGAAACAAGTGGCTGCTATGACCTACGTAAACTGCCTAAGTTGGCGCATAAGTTTAACACCTGCACAGATTTATCAATTTCGGAGGAGGAAAAGCGCATGCCAAGTGAACTGTGTCAAGCATGTCATGACCAGCTGGAACGGTCATATGCATTTCGCGCCAAGTGCATTGCAGCCGATACAAAGTGGCGTATGGAAATCTTAGCGTTTTCCGACAAGGAACTTATTGATGTAGAGAATAATGACAAGTCAATAAGATTATGTAAAGATACAGACATCCCACTCAATTGGGATTTAGAAAAGTCAAATCACCAATACTCTGTAGACGATAAACCAACAAATATAACTACAGTAAATACCACTGAGCTTTCAGTTAATTCGGAATTGGTTACCCAGCAGGTAAAATTAAACTTGGCAACTTTTCAGATAATATTGTCTAAATATATATTCTGTTGCTCAGTGTCCATCTACAGAAGAATCGAAAACCATCTACAAGTGCGATATCTGCGCGGCACAGTTTTTGGTGGAGCACCGCTTGCAAGCTCACAAGCGTCAGCATGGACTTATGCCTTATCCCTGTCCCGAGCCAGGCTGTGATCGCGGCTACAGCCACAAAAATACGCTAAGTGTACACATGCGTAAGTGCCACAAGCTAGGGAAAGAGCACAAGTCGCATGTGTGCGAGTTTTGTGGAAAAACTTTCGATACTACATGGCGTCTGAAAAACCATCGTTATACACACAGAGATAAATCAGAGCTGCCATACGTATGCGAAGATGCAGAATGTGCAAGACGTTTTTCCAGTAAACAATTACTAAAGGTACATATGATGCGCCACGCTGGCATCAAAAACTACAGATGTTCCTTCTGCGGTGTACAAAAGACAACACGAACTGAGCTAAAGATTCACCTTAATTACCATACATTGGAGCGCACCTATAGCTGTCGTATATGCTCAAAAGTCTGCAAAAGTTCCAGTAATCTCAATTTACATATGCGCACTGTACACGAACCAACCCGTGATTTCCCCTGCAGTGTCTGCGATCGCACCTTTACACAGTATTCTCTTCGCAAACAACATGAGCTCATCCATACCGGTGAAAAGCCTCATCCGTGTGAAATATGTGGCAGACATTTCCGGCAAAAAGCAGCGTTACGCACTCATCGAAAGATTCATGAGCGCCAAAATGTTGAAACCAACCGAAGCTTTTCCACAACAATATCGTTTTCAAATGCAACAGCAGCTGGCACTGAATTGAATAACTTAACTGATTCTTTAATAACTGAATATAAATAAGTTAAATTTTATAACAATTATATTATATAATATATGCAAAAAGATTTTGGAATGGGGTTCTATTTAAGGTACTTTAATTTTAGTGTATATATACTGCCGGTCAAAAAGTAAGGTACCCCAAATAACAATATCTCTTTTACAACATGTTTAATGCTTTATTTATATAATGTATTAATGCAAATATATTGAGTACAGGTAAACCTCCTACAACGCGGTTTCCTATAACGCGTTTTCGTTACAACGCGGTTGCCAAAATGCGGACATTTTCTTAACACGCTACTCTTACAAACGATTTTTACGAAAATTTTTTCAAATATTTACTATTTTAATTTGAGAAAGGTTTTCTTGCCCAAATAAAATTCTTTGCATTTTCTTCATATTCTGATACCTATATTTTTTTATAGCTTTGCCAACCTACACTTGAACATGTTTTTAGTACGTGATAAACGAATAAAAATAAAAATTGTGAAAGAATATTCAGTCTAATTCCAATTAAATTACAAAAAATTTGAAAAACAGGTGTTGGTTTTTTTCGTAAAAGAGTTTTGATAAAATTATTTTAAGGTGAATAAGTTTATTTTTAACCTTATTTATATGTATGTAACTTTATTTAAATGCAAATAAATTTTTAAATTTTAAATTTAAAAATGCGAAATGAAAAAAAACGCCGTTAAATCGAAAATTTTTATCCATTGAATAAAAAACAAATTTTGGATCAACCTCCAAATCAAGAGACGTTAAGTGATATTGCTAGACATTTTAACTTAAATGAGTCAGCTATAAGAACTAACAAACAAAAAAAAAAAAATTAGAAGTTCGGTAGCATCTGGATCCTCTGTAGTTCCGAAAGATATTGCTCGTCCTACACCGCAGATAATGGAGAAAATGGACCAATCGCTTATGGTGTGAATAGAAGACATGACAAAAAAAAAACGATTGCCCTTAGATGAGAATTTAATTAAGTATAAAACACTAAAAAGATTTAATTTTTTAAAGGAAACAGGACAATCGTCAATCGATGAAGGCAATCGTCAATTCGTAGCTAGTAATGGATAGTTTTTAAAAATTCAAAAGAAGACACAATTTAAAAATACATAGGGAAAGTGCATCCGCAGACGCAGATGCATTAGAAAAATATACAGCAGAGTTCGAAAATGACAATGGCAATGACAAATAAAGAATCATTTGGAGATAGCTCTGACGAAATACTTTGACTAAAAAATATCGAGAAAGTTTAAAAACGATCCTTTAAGTGACAGAGCAGAAATATTTAAACGAAATCTTCAAAACAATTTAGTTCCCTATCAAGAAATTTCTAAAGATTTGCGAAATAAGAGCAAACAAACTTCAATGCACGAATTCTCAAATCATAATCGTCAAAAGGAAGCCTAAATCTAATAGTGGATCAAGCTCTGATTTTGAACTAGTACGAACAAAATATTCGAAAAAAAATCATACCAAGTAATGAGGAGGTGTTGAAAGTTTTCGTTCTGTTTTGGTTTTCATTTATTAAATCTTTCAATTTGAATATTTTACGTAGAATTTAAATTTTATTTTATTTTGCTTTGTTTTTGTTTAAATAAATGGAGTGTTATTAAATTACACAATATTTATGATCGTATGACTGAACAAATAAATAGACACAATTATATTAAGCACATATTTTTACTATACAAATTCCAATATTTTATAGAACATTTTTTTTTACTTTGGAACCAAACTGTGTTTTCTGTATGGGGTTAGAGTGTTCTACAACGCGGAGTTTTTCAGGAACTTATTCACCGCGTTGTAGGAGCTTTGCCTGTACATGAAATATGATTCAAAGGATATCCGCAAAGAGAAATGATTTCAAAATTTACAAATGGCACTTGGAAATGCAGTATAATATAATTTTTTCCAGATGTATTTAAAACCAACAATTTTATAAGCAATTTTACATTTATTAAACTTATATATGTGTAATGTTCTTAAAAAGTATCACGAATTTTGTGTTTTTTCAAAAATTATTTATTTATTCATTAATATCTATTTTGTCCCCTTCAAAGTAATCCCCATTAGATATTATACACTTGCGCCAACGGTTTTTCCAATCTTCGAAGCACTTCAAAAAATCATTTTTTTATCTTGTTCAGCTCCTCCATCGATGCCGTCTTTATCTCATCAAACGTAGCGTAACGTCGTCGTTTCATGGGCCTCTTCAGTTTAGGGAACAAAAAAGTCACAGGGGGCCAGATCTGGGGAATACGATGGCTGCGGCATCATTAGTGTGTTGTTTTTGGCCAAAAAGTTGTGCACAAGCAACGATGTGTGTGCAGGGGCGTTATCGTGATGCTAAAGACAATTTTTGTTCTTCCACAAATCCGGGCGTTTCTGGCGGATTGCTTGGCGCAAATTGCGAATAACTTGCAGGTAATATTCCTTATAGCCCGTTGTACCATGTGGCAAGAACTCACGATGCACCACGCCCCTGCAATCGAAGAAAACTGTCAACAATACTTTCACAGTCGACCGAACTTGGCGCGCTTTTTTTGGTCTTGGTTCGTGAGATGATTGACTTTGGGTTTCCACGTCATAACCATAAACCCACGATTCGTCACCAGTTATGACCCTCTGGAGCAAATTTGGGTCGTCGCGGACAGAGTCCAACATCTCATTAGCAATGTTCATGCGATCCTGTTTTTGCTCGCAATTGAGAAATACGAATTGGTACGAATTTTGCGGAGACCCGTCTCGTGCCCAAATCATTGATAAAAATCGAATGGCACGAGCCAATCGATATGTTTAGGTCCTCAGCAACTTCTCTAACGGTGATTCGACGATTGGCCAATACCATTTTCTCCATTTCCTTAATTTTTTCGTCTGTTGTTGAAGTGCTCGGGCATCCAGCACGCTCTTCGTCGTTCACATCTTCTCGGCCTTCTGAGAACATTTTGTACCACCGATAAGCGTTGCTTCGGTCCAAGGTAGCTTCTCCATATGCCACAGTCAACATTCGGAATGCATCCGCGCACTTAATTTCGTTTTTCACACAAAATTTGATACAGGTTCTTTGATCCATTTTTTTTGAATAGGTAAAAATCGAAGACGATCCAACATACGTGCAAGCAAAGCATCTGTCAACAAATAAGTGAATATTCAAAATGCATAAGTCATAAGTCTGCATAAGTAAGACCATGAGTACCAACATAACGCCACAAAAAAAATCGAAATTCAAATATACGTAACCCGCGAAAATTCAAAATTCGCGATTCTTTTTGAACACACATATATGTATATAAATAATACATAATATAACTTTTTTGAATTGCAATTGAAATTCCGCCAAAATAAAAATAATCGCTGTCACTATATAGGTCATGGATATCGAAATTGAAAATTGAACAGCTGATTGGAAAAAAATATAAACAAATATAAACCTCGTTTGTTTTGGGTTTCCACACTAGTCAGCAAAAGTAAAGTTTAATACTAAGCTTAGCCCATGACATCGGCTAGTA